>VZZY01028193.1:0-18784 GCA_013400335.1 Eurystomus gularis
ACTTGCACAATTATTTTTTTTTAATTTGAACAAAGATTTCTCTCAGATCCTTCAGAAGCTGCAGAAGTTAACATGCTATCTGGATGTCCCTGAAGTGTAACAACAGATACCAGCGGCTGCTATTACCCTTCTGCACCAAAAAGGCAAAATCCAGACTCTGAACTTCAAAATAATTTTTTTTTTGAATCTTAAGTAAGTGCAGTCACACAGGGGTATTTTGAGAGGTAAACCTGACCTGCTGGGCCAGAAGTTGTGATTGGACAACTCATACCAAAGACAATTGGGAAATGCAAAGGAATGGCTGTATCAGCAGTGCTCAAAGCTGTCTCTAGGCTTATGAAGTGGCACTATGCCTGTGCCTATCATACCACTGAGGATTTATGCGTCTGCTACAGATTCACAATTGCATCAAGCTGTAGCAGGTGTAGATCTATACAATTAGAAAGGCTGAGAAGGGGGAGAGGAATGTAAGCCTGTTCCATGAAGACTTTGAGAAGGAAGATTATCTCAGTGTTTGAAAAATAGAGCTAGTATGGTCATTATCTGATGCAGGCATCTAAAAGAAAGACACCACTACCAGAGGCACTAACATGGCCTCCCTTAACAGGCATTTCGAACCCACAGAACATCTCATCCTAAGATAGACATCTCAAGTAGGTCACTGGATTGTGCCCTAGAAAGATTTATTCCTTTCCACTGCCTATAAAAAGCAACCTAGATGATTAGCTCAGATTTAGATATGTAGAATTAAGTGAGCTAACATGCTTTCATCATAAGAAGATATGGTTATTTGCTGCTTAGTTATTTCAACACAGAATAAAAATATTATGTTTGTACTAAGAATCACTTTCTGACTAGTAAACCATTACAGAGTTACAACACCAAATGATAGCTTCGTTAGACAGAAGGTTGACAGGAAGAATACAGCTACCTCAATGCAGCTTTCATTCATTGAAATGTATCATGTCTGAATGAAGCCTGTAAGCATAAGTACGGCTAAAAGCATTGTTAGAACTTACTACGTAAGTCATACCAAAAGATGAAATTTTAGTCTCATTGACTTTGTATGATTAAAGTGCCTAAAGTCAGAAGAATTATCCTGTGCAACTACTGTAATTTCAGTCCTTTGGATGTTGTAATTTGGTGCATCTTCATTGACTCCAATATACCTCTGCTAAATTACCCCACAATGAATCTTCCAATTTCCACAAAACTGGGAGACTCAGCTAATTATCAGAAAATCCACCTTGTTTTGCATCACAAATGAGTGCTGCTGCAATGGCCTAACAGACCAGTGTTCCACAGAAACTCCTGTATAGTCCTGACAGCAACAGACACTTTCAGCTGGTAAATTCTCCAACAGCTCCATTTGAAACTATTCACTCATTTCTGTAATTATTATCTACTAAAAAAAACCACCAACATTGGAGTGGGTATTTTGTTTGCAGTATTGTCTAACAAACAGTAGAGGATGCACAAAGTATATCAATGTGGATTGAAGAGTATAGGGTGTCTTGTACCACACAGGGCCCAACTTTGTGCAAAGCCAGTGTTTCCAACACCTTGCACATCACAAGCACAGAGAAATTACGGTTGCTGCTCCAGTTCATACACCCTCTGGTAGGATGGAAGCCAGATACACCGTAGTCCCCTGCCATGATGATTTGAATACTTTTTTCCTCAGTTTTACTACGCTCCTTGCCATCCATACAAATACCTGACCATGGACAAGTTTTCTCTTAATACAAAAATCTATCTCATGCAAAAATTAACACACTCTCTCAAAATTTCTGTTGGTATTTGAAGGAGGCACTAAGACGATTCATACTAGTCAGGCATTATTCGTCATCTTCTTGGTTGCTTTACTGAAATATTTAAGTCATGAGTTTCACCAGGAGAAAAAAAACATAAATGGCTGAATCATCAGCATCACTTTGTTCAACCTCATGCTACCGAGTTTGCAAAGAAGCCGTCTGAAGTCACAACTTAGTGAACCTGAAAACAAGAGAGAGAAAGACTGTCCAGCATCACCAAAAATTACCTGTTAAATAATCAGGCAGGAAAAAATACTTATCTAATTGCAACTCTGGCCACTTGCTGGTAAGCATCTATTTTAAAGAGCAGCTAATTTGTTTTATTTGTTTGATAGCAATAAGGAGGCTAGCAAGGGTGTCCAAAAAGGAAGTAGTATCATGAATTAGCAAGCAGAAAACTGCAATTTGTTGCTTATTCAAAATTTGATCATGAACAATCTACAACTTGAAGATCAGAAAAACAACTTTTTTTTTTTTTTTTTTTACTTCATATGTTTTTTCTACCTTAGCATATGTGAAATCTGGAAACCCAGCAGAGGTATAAGCAGATGTCTAAATGCCTTCAGAAGCAAATGGTTAGAGAAATATAAGATATTAATGGAATGAATTTATAAAAAGTGCTGAGACTCCTCAGACAATGAGTCTTTAAAGTTATCAAGTAAGAAAGTAGAAGTGCTTGGAATATTAATTAAAAATTAAATCAGAGCATCTGTCATTTCAAGTCCGCTGTGCTGTAAAAAAAGCATGTAGAAAGCGTTTTAACTGGTAAAACTGTAAGAACATACAGGTGAAGGGTCTGGACAACATGTCTCATGAGGAGCAGCTGAGGTTACCAGGATTGCTTAGTCTGAAGAAGGCTGAGGGGAGACCTTATTGTTCTTTACAACTACCTGAAAGGAGGTTGTAGTGAGGTGGGTGTTGGTCTTTTCTCTCAAGTAACTGGCAATAGGACAAGAGGAAATGGGCTAAAGTTGCACCAGGGGAGGTTTAGATTGCATATTAGGAAAAAATTCTTTACCAAAAAAGTGGTCAAGCATTGGAACAGGCTGTGTAGGGCAGCAGTGAAGTCGCCATCCCTGGAGGTGTTCAAAAAATACATAGACATGGCACTTCAGGACACGGTCTAGTGGTCATGGTAGTGTTGGCTTGATGGTTGGACTTGATGATCTTAGAGGTCTTTTCCAACCTTAATGATTCTATGCTTCTATGAATTTCACAGCACAGAGGCTTTGGAATTGCATACCATTGCTGAAAACAATGACTGAACAATCTTTATGACATAACTGGTGTTTCTTATGGCAGGAAAGATTCAGATTCAAATTGTGGAACAAAAAGACAGACCCTCCTGAATGAATAGATCAAGCAAGTAACCACAGCAGATATACAGAGAGAAAACTCCTACGTATTTGTTCTCACAAGCTTGCTGGCAAACTTGAGGGTAAAATATGTTCAGAAACATTGATCAGCTCTCAAGTCAATTGTGAATAGAAAATCGTCAAGTGTTTTATTTTTGCAATTAATAATTTTTCTATTTCTGATTGAGGCCAATGCCTACTTTTTCACAAACTATACTATTTGTCCTTTAAATGAACTGGGTTTTAATGTCTTTTTTCTTTTCTGTCAAACAAAAGAGCCAGTGAGACCAAAATGGTAATATATAGCAGAGAAGAAAAAAAGAAAAAGCTTATTGTTCTGATATGGAATGGTAATTAACCTAAAATATCAATTATATTTCTTCTAAATGTATCACAGATGTTAATATTTTGGGTTTTGAACAGATACTTCTGCATCATTGGTTGTTCTGAAAAAGCTAAAATAATCTAACCTTTTCCCTTCCTTCCTAATAAGGAGTGTGAACACCTCTTTTTTAATTAAATGTTGAAAACATATGAGATCATTGAGATTTATACAGGCAGATTTGGCAGCCTTTTCATATTTACTTGGACTATGAGATATATTTTTTATGTATGCCTCTGTCAAAATAAGTATGTAAACCATTTTTTATTTATTCAATCTTTTTTATTAGACATGGATCAGACACTGATAATATCAGTGGACCTATTCTCTGGCCATTTAAAGTTGTGTAAGTTAGGAGTAGCTTCACTGAATTCAACAGAGTCACAGTGATGTAAAAACAGCAAGAGGAGAATAGGGTCCAGGGTGTTTGAAACAACTGAGGCACTTTGTGTAAAATCACTCCTATCAGTCAACAATTGCAGATTGGCCCTGTGAGTTAGGTTGGAATTGCATTTTCCTTCTTCAGCCTTGTATTGGTTTATCATTAGTAATAAATTTCACCCACTTAATTTGTTTCTTTATACATGCATTCTGCCACTGCCAGTTGCCAATGGGCCTGCACCACAACACTGAGATCCAGACCCAAATTCAGCTCATGTTTCATCCTGCCCTGAATGAGACTTTTGGCTTGGACTATCATATAATTGAGAGCAAACCACAGCATGTGGATTTGGATGCAGGTCCAGCCGCAACTTCCCTGGAGTCTGGGATTCTTCTGATCCAGGGGTTTGGTTCCAGGCTCCCTGTAATGTGTGCTCTTTAATATCTGCTAATCTTTTTTTTTTTTTTTTTTTTTAAATTTCTTTGTCTCTCATTTCAGACTTCAGAAACATATTTGGAAAAAAAACCAAAAAAACAAACCAGAGGGAGTCAAACAAATCTTTGCATATTTATTCCAAAATCAGCAGACATTTGTAGGAAGATGACGGATAAAAAAAGTGGGTGGGAAACAGCTGCAGAGTAACATTCAAATACACAGGGCCAAACAAAAGCAGTCAGACACTGTTACAAGGAGCGCGTTTCCATCCTCAGGATGGCAGAGTGCTTCCCGAAACCATCTGGGACAAAGGCGTTTTCTGCTGGATGTGGCAGGGCTGCTCGCAGCCTCTCCGACCAACCCAAGCTCCGGGGAGACACCAGGCACCTCCGGCAAGGGCTCTGGAAGCAAAAGTAGTCCTGCCGCTGAAGGAAAAGTGGTTCTGCTGCCTGCAGGCTGCAGCCACGGTCACGCCTGCCTGACAAAGACAGGACGAGAGCTGGTCACAAAGGAATTCCTGCTGTATTCCCAAAAGCAAGTCTTTGTGCTCTTTGTGAAGCGTGCTGCTTTTGGCATCCCTGTGTGTGTCCTCTCTGCAGATGCCTCCCACTGGAAGCAGATCTCCTCCAGCAAAGTCTGTGCACCCCAAGAACCACAATCCAGGGAGCTGGTAGCAAACTGGAGGTGAAAAGAGAAGAGCCATGAGAACAATCAAAGCTTCAGGAAATGTGCCTGATAGCTTAAATAAGTCAATTCTTTCTCTGTGAAAAACACATTAAGAGGATGAATTAATTAGAGATTACAGCCACCTATGAGGAATAAAAATTTAGTAATAGAGGACTTTTGGTCTGGAGACAAAGATGTATCAAGGTTTAATGTAACATCTACTGAAGTTGAAAGTAAAACAATTTAGAGTAGAAAAAAAGCAAGACAATAAACAGGTAGACAAACACTGTTTGTCTACCTGTTTCTGTTCTGTTCTGTTAAACACAACAAATTTGGATTTAAAGATTTGCCCTGAATTCCTCCAACCCTTCCCACTCAGCCCCCAATACTGGGGTTGTTTTTTTTCCTAGAAGATAGGCTGCAGTTTAAGTGGGAATGAATTTTAGGAAGTCCAACCGCATGCATTGCAAAAGGAATCAGAATAAAAGATCAAAACAGGCCCTCCTAGCTTTGCAAATAAGGAGTCCAATAATAAGCAGCTAAGCTCACATTCCAGGCTCCTGAGGACACATTGCAGGCAGGAACGTGACATGACTTTCCAAAGTCTGCATGACAAATCTATGCCCAGACCTGAAAAGAGACCCCAGGACTCCCAACAGGAATACACTTTGTTCCTGCTGTTTTCCCATCCCTCCCTTTCATTCTTTAAAGCTCTCATCCCCTTCCTCTCCTGCTCCCTTTGTGCTTTCTTCTGTGCTTGCCACCAGGTCCTGTACTTACCTGGTTTCTTCTGTACCCCTCCTCCCTCTTCTCCATCTTTTCTGTGGAGTCTCTTGAATACTGCACTGATGTCTTCTGCAGAAAGACTGGGCTGTTGCATATCCTAGGCAGGATACGGTGCTCTTGACCACATTTTTAAGGAAACTCTCATGGTTGGTAAGTATCAGGTGAAGAAGACACAAGAAAAAGGAAGCCTAATCCTGGCCTGAAGATCTGAGCAAGGCTGAGGGCTGCAGTCCTTCCCCTCTAGCAGCATCCCCAAGAGCAGTACTCAGCCAACAGCAGCATCAGTAACAGCAGCATAGAGCTGCCACTCTAGACGAGAGACACAGAGAACCATACCCACCATGAAAAAGCATTTACAACATTGGCCATCTACCTAGCTGCCACCAAGCACACTCCAGGACCCCATAAGAAATCATCCCACCACGAACATCAACTCAATCATTTTACCGTAATCCTACAGTAAGGTGTTGCCTGTTTGAGCATACAGAAATGAGGACAAACCTGGGAGTACCTTCAGCATTGCCCCTCATTGTTTTCCCAGTTTCTTGTTACCATAATATTCTGCTCTATGTATCTAAAATCTCAGCGTTGTCTATTGCTTTAAACAGTCACTTTTCCTCTCTTTTCAAGCTCTCAGATCAGTTCTGTTCAAAAGAAGAACATATTAATAGCAACCTCTGTATTCCCTTTAGGATGTTCTCAAGTCTTACTGTGTTTTTAATCTTTGCAGAGCCCAAAAAACCAGCCACATCAGGTGATGTGAATACCAGGGTATTTTCATTTCTTTATGGATGTTACTAGTTAGGAGTGCTGCAAAGATTAAAAACCCTATTCAATAAAACTATTGATTTGAAAAAGGTGCATCATGATATGATTAACAGGGGATTCAAAAGAGAAGAGGAAAAGAATATTCCTGACATCCACAGTGCAGTAAAAATCCGGAGAATAAGTGGAGCAGCATTGACTTGCTCTTCAATAACAGTGAGAGATAAAACAACCTCATCAAAACTTGGAAAGCATCAGACACAGAAAGATTAGGCTGAGATTTCTGGATTTCCAGATTACAAAGATAAAGAGTCTGTTTAGTTGGTCTGAAACCACAGAATAAGTAAAACTGTTAAAATGGAAACCAGAACAATTTGGTTTGGATACAGGCTGCAGTCTAATATTCATGGTTGCGAGGGGAGAGGAACGAGTTTCTCACATGGACAGGGGGAGCAAGGAGGAACTACAGTATATGACATCTAGAATTGCAGTCTGGAAGCAGAGTGCCATAACTAGTGTATTATTTATGACCTCTAACTTCAGTTTTATCAGTTTGCATTAAGGATACATTCAAAACTCACTTCTTTGAGTTTTGTTTTCATCTTCCTCTTCAAGTGTGTTTTTCCCTTCCAGCGCGCAGTAATCTTTCTGGTTTGTTATATAACAGAATATTCTACCCTAGGAAATATTTGCTCTTCTTTTTGTTTGCAACTTTTCACTCTTTTCTGAAAACTTAACCTCCTTTTTGGGAAAAACACAATGAAAAAGGAAAAAACAGGCAGGAGATGTGCTTATTACTGCATCTCTTGAGTAAGTCACAAGACAGTGCAATGGTCTTGGTCTGTCACCACAGAAAGTATCTTGAACATTTGCTAGGCTTTTTGTAGGCTGACACATTATGAGAAAATAAAGCTCATCAGTGGATGATAATTCTGTTCCATGGAAACTTCCTGTATTTCACATTATTCTTCTTCTACAATGGGGCACAAGGAGAATGTTTTCACGAAGGCCTATAAATGCCTGCTCTCAGGCATTTCTGTTACCCAATATCTAGAGTCCTCACCTAGGATTTTCCTTTTTTTTCCCATCCCAGATCACTTAAAGTGAAATGTTTGTTTTCCCTTACTACTAAAGGATCAAGACATGGTCCTTTTATCCCCATAATTTCACCACGATTTTTGACTTGAGTAAATACAGTGTGAATAACAGGTAGGAGTAATTTCCACCAGATGCAGGTTCAAAATAGAAAACAAAAACCCAATACTTGCTTTACTACAGCTACACAGTTTACCCTCTATTGAAACAAAAACAAAAAGAGTTTTATACAAGGATAATTCCATAAAGTTTATAAATTCTATAAAATTCAAGTACCTGCTAGCTTAAAGCTGTGCAAAAGAAAGAAGGATCAGACCATTGAACTGTCAGTTGTTAAATAAATCTATCATGAGGGTAATACAGACTGAGCACCAAGTTGCAGTTCTGAGTCCAGTGTGTGTCTTCTGGACTGCGGTCTTAGAGATACCAGATACTACATTAGGGTGTGGGCGGATTGCTGATTCTCCGCTATGAGCAAGAGACTCCAACAGTCATAGACACCATATGTGTGCAGCATCTTTCACACATCTAGTGTCCCCATCCATCCTAAACATCAGTTACCATCATCACTTGTTAACATACTCTCTTTATTCATTCAGCACCATTAAGGATAAAAATGTCGATCAACACCAGCCTTCTTGCAGCATGTGACTTCATCACAACCTTTGTGACACATTTAGCAAAGGAATATTGCATAAACAGTAGGGTAAATTTACCTTTAATAGGGGATGAATGCTTACTTTTTGACTAGACTTACTTCAGTTGAATGAGGAGACAGTTACCGTATTCTTGACATAGTGCTTTTCCCTGTACTGTCATATCATATTAACAAGACACAAAGACAGAAGAGCCTAGAGCTTCTTCCGTGTGGTCATGCAGTACCACACTTGATTGTCCTAGCCAGATTTTTGCTTTCCCAACCCTCTGAAACTCTTGCAGTTGAATCACACAATTTCTTCTTGAGTAGCATCTGTGCAGCAGAAATCTTCAGCCTCCAGAAAGGCTTGGGAAGACAGACTGCTTCCTTACATGTGATTGCTTTTGTCGGCACATAAATCAGCTCCTGAGAGGCCTCAGCGAAGTGGTGTTGATCCAGGGGAGTGCCTTGGACGGATGGAAGAGGTGAACTCTTCTAAGTCTGGCTGAGAAAAACTGGGAGCTGAGAAAAGCCCAGGAGCCCGGAATTTATAGTTTAAAAATTTTCAAGGTGCTTTTTGTCATAATGTAACTTCCTCAACAGACAATTCCACAGGAAATTACAGAACATTTTCAGGGTGTATTATCTAACTTCAAAAGATGGGCATCATGCATTTCAGAACATTGCAGACGCAGCAGAAGAGTCATGGACCAAATCAATGAGAGAATAGCTCTAGCAAATGCCCTTGGAAGAAAGGCCATTTATAGAAGGAAAAAGAAACCCAGTGAAACACTGGAGGTCCATCTGCCCTCCTGACACTCATGAAATTGCAGCTGTCCCCTCTCTAAAGAACAGTTGCTTCACTAAAAGCCTGTATAGCTTAGCAGGAGTCTCTGCTTTTCATCAAGGATGATGGAGCAAACTCTTGGCATATAGCAGGGAAACTTCCTCTCTCAGATATAGCAGAAGCAGCTTCTAGTGCTCACATCTTCCAATCATTTAAAGCTGCTTTAACAACCTCCTTGACTGTTATTTCTCTACAGCAATCAAAGCATCTGGGTGTCTATCAAAGAAGTCAAAGATGCTTGCAGGGTCTTTGGCACACACAGAACTGATTTCACTATTTTCATTTTCAGCCTCTAGTTTCTCAGCAACTGCTTTGGCAGTACCTCCAAGTGGATCAGCCTCAACTGTTGTCAGCATACAGCATCCCAGTTTGCATGCCCTACTTAACTGCTTGAAATTCAGAGGTATTGAGCACCTGGGACTTCAGTGGAATTTAATGAGAGCTGTGGCTGCTTTCTCACCCCTGAAAAGGGAGGCCCAGAGGACTTCTTTTGAAGACGTCAATCGCTATCCTCTATTCTGACTCACCATATTATTTCCAAACAAGCATCTATCACTCCCTATGCTGGTAGATTTAGCTTTTGAATGTTAAGTGTCCTGGTCAAAGGCATCAATTTTAGTCCAACTTTGTCTGGTTTAAAAGGGACAGGGATTATATTACTTTGTAATTCCCTCTTAGCTTTGTTCTACTCTATATCAGATATGAATTATTGACAGAATCACCCCAATCTGTCACATTTCATGAGACACACATACCATGGGATACATTAAATGGAGAATATAAGCTTAGAAGCATATGCCAGAAGGGAATCCAAGTGAGAATTAATTTCTAATTCAGTGCATGAAACAAACAACAATGAAGAACGTTATGAAGCTTTGTGACCTAACAGTAGTCCTAACAGTGAAAGGTTCCAGTGAAGTCTAACAGGATAAACTAGAGTCCCTTGTGGAAAAAAATAAAAAGCTTAAAAACAGACACATACACAAATACACACACATAGTTTAAATAGCAAATATGATTTAAGGACCAGGTTCCACGACTTTTAGTCATGTTGAATGATACCTTCCCATCCACGAATGACCCCATTGAACCAATGGGATGATTTGTGCAACAAGGTACTGTTCAGCTCAGGAGTAAAGTGAAAGAAATCAGAATCCAGCCCAAAGTTAAAAGTAAACAGGAAATTCCAGCACCATATCTCACAGCAGTCAACATTAAAAAAGAGTCAGCATTCTCCAGTGGTTCACATACAAAGATACTGCAGCCATCCCTACAGACCAGAAAATATCTGCAATATCCCGTATGACTCTTAGCAAATCATCTCCACTATGTGTTTGCATGTAGGTGTTGATTAGAGAACTCAACAGAGAACCGGGACTACTGTGCTGGGTATGTAATACTAGATAGTGCCCACTCCAAGGATGTTATGATCCAGTAGAATAGCCAGACAAATGTGTTTACAGAACAAGTGGCTATGAGACATGGTTGTATACAGCTTAGCAATGGAACTAGAAACAAAATTCTCAGAGCTAATGCAGTGTTTAATTCTTACCTGACAGTGCTGTATACCTGACAGTGCTGTATACCTTGTGTGACAACCACCACTACAGTGCTTCACAGGCAATGTACCCATATTACCAGATGATCAGTGGGGAATCATCTGGCTCATTGGGTATCCCTCAGGCCTTGGGATTGCAAGATTTTCTTTAAAGACCCTTTACATGTAGCAATGTTTCACAGTCATTGCCTGATGGATGAGGAGTGGATTTGACTCTGCTAGGTGGCTGCTTAGTTACCAGGCACTGCAGTGTCATGTATATGGTCAAGGACACAACACATATGGAAATTTTAGGTCAAGCCATAGTAAGAAAGAGACCAATGACATAAATGACTATAAAAGATATGGAGATGGTTTATGGGGAAGAAAGAGAGAATGCAGGAATGCATAAAATATCAGCTTGGCAGCTAACCCTTACCCCCACATAATTTTGGAGTAACTTTAATGGAATGTGACATCTTCCTGGTAAAATTACATGAGAGTTCAATGTTGTGAGAAAAACAGCAGATAAATGGAAGTTATTTTAAAAAATACTACTTCTGTGTAAATGCTACTGAAATCCTAGAATGTATATTAATTATAGATTAGCATGGGCAATTTGGCTTGCACATGTTAAGCATAGAAAAAGAGAACACTGAAACTGGAAGAGTCTCTGTGAGCTACTGAACTTGCTCCTCTTCGCAGGCTGGAATTAACTAAGTAGTAATTAAAAGCTTCAGAAAGAAGGTTGTACTACACTGTGGAGAGGTAAAGCTTATCAACAGTTTAAGCACAGTATCTTCACACCCAGGAAAAATCTGCAACAGTGAATCAACTGCTGAAAGCAACTACATGGACCAACAGAAAACAAGAGTAAGATCAGTGAGACAGCACTTCTGAGATGCAAAGAAATGACACTCTGTTGATGTTTAGGAGGAAAGCCAACAATAATGAAGGCTAATTCCATAAACAAAATTAATTTCATTCTCTTTTTCACTAGCAATTATTTCCGCAGGAGAAGGAAAAAGAAACAGTAAAACAAAATTCTGCCTCTTGCCAGCAGGTATGATGAACAGAGCATAAATGCAAGCATGGATAAATGACCAGACAACAATCCATGCCAAGTTTATCTCTTTGACCAGTAATGTTAGCTTTCACCAAGCTTAAGTATAAACAGCAACTCGCATTACTGATGTGTTGCTGAGGTCCCACTAGGGGGGCTCCATTGCTGGGTAGTTATCTACCTGAGGTGCCTTAAAAGCAGTTGAAACTCCTTCATGTAAAATAAGGTTCAGACAGTGCCCAACAAGACCTTCCTGAAAAGCTGATGTTGTACATGAAAAACAAAGTCAGTACCTTCCCACGTGGAACCACAGCCAAAGGATGTGCCACAGACTGAGACACAGATGACCACACTTTCCTGCTGTTTGCAGACTGCTATGTATAGGACAGTGACAATATCATATACCATGCACAGTGCCAGACTGTGCCCACAACAGGGCATCACCTTCCTACCAATACCTCTCAAGTTTTACATACTTCCTAAGGAAACACAAGTGTGTCATTCTGGATTTTCAACTTCGTTAGTGGGCTTGACTTCAGGCACACCAGGCTTTTCTGGTGAGAGTGGTAGAGTGGGAATCCCCCTTTACCTTTTTTCCAGAATGGGAGTGACGAGATTCAGCTCCTGCCACTGAGGTTCAGAAATGCCAGAGCAAACGGAGTGTGAACACTCACCCATTTGCTCCAGGAACCACATATAGTATAGCCTCTCAGAGGTGTCCCCTTGCAAGCATTACAGGGCTGCTCACAGCTATGCCTGGTACCCATTCTATTCTTCTGTTATTTTTATCTTATACCAAGGCCTAAAAAACATTCACGGGCTTCACAAACAAAGCCCACCATAGCTGCTTAGTCTAGATCTTCAAGTGTTTTTACTCTATGTTTTGTGACTACATCACATTCACCATCACCAACCTCTCAACTCAATCTCTTCCTATACCATGTGCCCGTTCTTCACCGCACTTTCAGGAAACTTCTTTTATATTAAATGCTAAGCTGAGCTAAAGACTTCTGTGCCAGCTTGATTTACCAAAAGCCTAATCAGATAACAATTTAATTGACACACTGCTGAAGAGAACATTGAAGTTTCATCTGAACAGGTTACCAACATCACTGCTGCTTCTTTTTCCCACTAACAGAGCCACTGAAACTTATTAGAAGTACTGTGTGTTGTTCTCTGCTAGCTTAGCTTTCTCATTTGGAAACTCTATATCTTTTCTGAAGATAGCTTATGGCTCTTTCTCTCCAATCATGAATAGACATTTGAATGAGAAAAAGAAAAATAATAAAAAAATACAGTAAAACCGATCCATCCTCTTTATTCGAATTTCTCAGCTCTCAAGGCTTTGAATATACTTTAGAAAAGGTGGTGACCTTTTTAAATTAGCTTTGCCTTCTCTTTCCATGCAGCAAAAATGACCTAAAGAATCCTTACCTCAGGACTAACTAAATTGCACCCGTTAATGAGCTCTGTAAGGTACACACATCATAGGCTGGTGACTTTGCCCTGTTTTCTGATCAGGATAATGACTACATCTTCTTTCTATGACTCTTCTCAACACTCTCTAAATGTGCAATATTACAAATAACAGGGACATGAATTTTTGTTACTTAACTGAATGAGAATCACAAGCATGGGAGCTAAATGTTCAGTGGCAATTATATATCCAATAATAAATGAGGTCAAATAACATAAGAAACTCACTACTATAAACTTAAAAAATCTTTATTTACATCAGAATTTTGAACATTATTGTGCTCATACACAGCTAAGTACAATTTCAGGAATGCATTACGTTGAAACAAAGTATTGACTGCCAGATATCTTCTGGTTGCAATGTTCTTCAATTCAAAATTTGTCTTAGACCAATATGCAAAAAAATTTATTGGAAAACACGTAATTACTTGCATAATCTTCCTTGTAACACACTGTCAGCAGTTCTGCACAGCAAATTCATGGAAAGATTGACTTATAAGGTCCCTATTCACTTACTCCAGGTCCCCAACACATCTGTGAAATTCCTGGCTAAGATAAGGTTAAGGTTTAAAAATGCTGAGTATCAAACAAGTCATGCTGCTAGCCTTCAACTTCTCAGCCCAAAATACTGTAGGGGACGACACTATCATTTTCACTGCTTGGTAACATCCACAAAAAGAGTGGAAGGCACAAGGCATGTCACATGGTGGCCTTCCAACAATGAATTTACTCCAGAAAGCAGTAGTCCTGAATCAACAGCAAAGGAAAACAAACAGCAGCAAGGTGGCCTTGAGATGTTCTTAAGAAGGCAGAAGATGTGCACCATCTAGAGATCTATTTCAAGGTGAACCCTGGGAATTAGATGAGAAAGGGTCATTTATTCATAGCTCTTCCCAAAGGGTGCCATAAAAGAGGTCTTTAGAGAGAGCTTCAATCAACTGCAAACAGCAGTTTCCTCTGCAAAAAGCCTGGCTCCCACATTTTCACACCACATTCTGTAACTTGAACCTATATTTAATTCATTTTTCCCTTCAGACTACAGGGTATTTAGCCATCTGTGACATGGTTACACCAGCTACCAGATTCCCTTTGCTGCTATGAATGCTGACAATTCAATAAAGTATAACTGACAACCTTTTTAAAAGGACCCAGATTAAGAATAATTAGCACACAAATGAGTAACGCTCAGGATTCCAGTGATGTAGTGATTTGATCAAATTCAGCATACCTTAGGGGAGATATACTGAGCAGCAATATAACGAATGATCAGATTTATTGCAAGAATTCAAGAATTCACATTCCTTATTAATTGAAGATTAGCCTCAGAAAAAAAAGGTATTGTGAAGATAAATTCTTGTAGTTAATCATGATTTAGAAAGAAAAGAATACATTCATATCATTAAGTGTCAAGACACACAAAAGCGATACAATACTGACGGAAAAAGCTAAGTCATGGATAATACAATACATACCGAGAAACTCTACACTTAGAAAGAGGATTAACCTGGAGTTTGCTGCATGGGCTTCTGTCCATATGTGCACACAGACACACATATACCTTTAATCATGTGTTCCTATGAAGGGATCTGGGTAGTTAGGCAGAAAAGGAGGCTGGCAAGGATAGTTGCCTACATTAAGAACCAAGAAGAAAAAAGGAGCACCAGTGAGTCAGCCAGGAGGAGAGGAGTGCTTTGACTTCCACCGGCTCTCCTAGGTACCTCAATGCTGCACAAACAGGATCCAGCACATATCAAAACAGGGGTACAGAGCACAGAAGTATCATATAGCAAGGATCTGTCAGCCTACTGGCCCCAAAATAGAAGTGCTAATACAGACCTCCTTGTCAGATATCTCGGGATTCCTTCTCAGTGTCACAGGACCACATCCTTGTGTCATCCTAGTAGGGTGTGGACAAGGGAGGGTTAAACCTCATTTTACAGAAAGACAGTGATGCATCAGTCAGATTCAGAGACTTGCCTAAGGTGGGAGTGTCAGCCCACTAAACTGTTGACTCCACATTATGTTGCAGCTTTACAACTCTCATTATTTGGTCTTAAGCGGAAAATTCAGCCACATTATTAATTTAATTTATTTCAAACAACACCAGCTGGTCATGATGAAGTTCTCATTAAAATATATCACCATGATAGTGTGTATATATATATATATCACAAGTGGGCTGCACCTCTCAACAAAGTCTGCTCTTACTGATACAGTCACTTCAGTAGATGTGAGTTAAGCCGTATTGGCAAGCAAGCCACAAACTGGGCTGCTGCATGCACACTGGTGTTGCTTTTTTTCACGCACAGCTTTGCAACATCAGGATTGGTATCTCCCCTTGTTGTTAGTGTTGCAGTAATTGAGTCCACCATGGAAATCCCAGAAATCGACAAGGAGATACCATCTGACCCTTCAGGGAATAGTATGGGAAAGGCACTGGAAATGGGTAGAGCCACATCATGTCCGTGTTGCAAGGTGGCTGGTTCACCTAGGCTCTCTTATGTGCTCTCCTTTGGCATAACACACAACTCATCCTGCAGGCTTGGGGTGAGGGGACATGGATGGGAAGCTCAGGTGAAGATTCAGCCTCAGTGAGATCATTTCAGAGACTTCTGAAATGGGCTTAACCTCTTCTGGCCAATGCTGGAGTTAAGAAGATCTTAGTCAACATCACCCTTATAATTTAAGATGTGCAATATCTATGACAGGGCATCTTTGTGCTGGATCTGCTCTGTGAGGAGCATCTGACCAGATGATTTCCTAGAGGTTACTCCTCCCTACCTAAGTTATTCTGTGAATCCAGCTTTAATTCTATAAAATAGAGAAATCTGGTCAGGAATTGAGCTGGTCTTGGACTGCTGTGATTTTTTTTTTCTTTCTGTCATGACACAACTTCTATGGTTGATTTTTTTTGCATGGAACAGGCTTTAGATGTGTTTCAGACACAGGAAAATGTCTTCCAAGGAGATGTCTCTAGTTGGTTGAGCTGAAAAGGAAGGACAACCTTGTCTCATAGAAGGGAAAAAAGGCATTAAATTTTGGCTGCATTTCAGACAATTTTTTAAATTTTATTTATTTTGTTAGGTTACTTCCTCTTCTGTAAAGTTCACTCAGCATTGTCTCCATTACTAAGCAAAGATGCTTACTGAAATCTGCCAATTTAGTCCAGCCTATATTTAGATCCAGGAAGTTTTATTTTACTCTGATAATACCTTTTGAGAGTGATAAGAACACTCTTGGTTCCACACTACCACAAATCTTTCATTTGTGGTAGCTAATGAAAGTTTAAAACCTATCAGATTACAGAAAGCAGGGGTAAAAGTGGCTCTAAATATGGTCCTATCTCCTCACTGACAAGTTAATGACAGTATTACCAGTGTCCTACCAAAACTTTTACCCCCAAATTCCCTTTTGAAAGTTATGTACTGTAGATCTCATCATAAATTTGAGTAGTGGTATATCTTCATACCAGCCCAGGTATACTGCTTGGAGGGGTCACTAATTGCCAAGTTTATTTTTCTACATAGCATCAGTAAAGTCTCAAAACAGTCTTTAAGTGAGACTTGACTGGTGCATAAAATCTTGCTGGCACTTTAATAGAGCCTGGAGGGCTCCGTTTTGACAAACTCTCAATTGCAAAGGGTAATAGGAGACTGTTAGCACTCAGGTAAAGGTAAAGCATGTATGCCAAAAACCTAAGCGATAAGAACAGGGCCAGAGCGAAACAGAGAAAAGGAAGGTCAGGAACACTATTAACCTTGGCATATAGACATCCGTGAAGCACAGCACCACTTGAATGCTGTGTCTTAACACCATGCATGAACCTGGCTTAAGTAACTTGGGTGCCTTCAGATGCACCACACAACCTGGACTAACCAGCACCTGAGGACCAGAGAGCTGACACTGTTCAAACACAGTTACCTAGCAGCCATTTTACCTGGGAAATGTTCCTTTTCCATATGTGTAAATTTCTTTTCCTAGGCTCCTGGATTTGGGAGGAAGTCCAGGTCCCAAACCTGGAGGCAAGTGCATTCATCTCACCACCAATTATGCAAAATTTAACATGCTTGGTACCTGTACCAGAAAGGGTTTCACAAAGACACAAAAGGAAGAATCTCAGCTTCACAGCAAGGCAAGCAATTCTTTACTTGTAAGCATCGTTTCACAGCCTTTAAAAAAGGATTTCTCACATTTGTTTTATACAGGTATTTTTACACAAAGGCAAGAACATCAAGGAGGAGAAGACATTCTGCTCATTGAGAGTGACTTTGAGGTAGCATCCCCTGCAACGCAGTGTGCAAATCCTGCAGTTAAATCTCAGTTAGATAGTTTAGATCAGTCATTTAAAACAGAGTGTTTTTTTCTTATTATAGTCTTCATACAAGTCAACACTTGATGACTAAGATTTCTGGCCTTACAGCCCTAAGAGAAGCTCCCACTTCTTCCTATATATTTAAAGGCTACGTTTTCAAATACATGTGGCTCACACAGAAAATATAACAAGAAGATACCGAGAGTTTGCTGCATTCTGTCTAGGATGGTCCCATAAATAACACACCAGTTCAAAATCATGCCAATAAAACCTCATAAAAGTACCATCCAGTTTGTCACGTGTTTATCATTAAAAGGGAGCAGGCATATTTATGAAGCTTCCTTCTCAATATGTAGCTTCATCAAAAACACAAAAGGAAAAAGAACAAAGCACTTCTTACAGGAGCTTATAGCATATACATACAAAAAGGCTTTTTAATGGCTTGGGTCTTGCTTTTGCACAGTTGTAGAGCCAGCCTAGAAAAAACAGCATGCTGGATTTCATGTCTGGGTAGAATGCTTCCCTGTATAGCTCCATAATCTTTCATGTAAGCATGGAATTACTAGGGATTGTTACCCCTGTTTCAAGGCAAAGACAGGTGAAAAGGAGAGTAGAAGATTGTGCAAGAAGTGTACATAGAGTTTAAAAGGGGTTTTGAGGGGAAGGGTAGGAGTTTGGGAGGAAATGCATGTCTGTATGTGCATTCTTGCTTATCTCGTTCATGAGTTTTTGACTAAGGTGTATGAATTACTGTAGAAATTTAAAAGTAGAAGTGCTCTCAAGAGGACATCTGTTTCACATCACTGACAGATGTCTGTCTGACCCATTTTCAGGATTTGAAACAAGGATTCCAGAATATTCTTAGAAACCCTGTTCCAGTGCTGTACCATCCGCATAGCCAGAGCATCTATCTGAATTCTGTCTTGCTTCAGCTTACTCCATTCATTTCTTTTTACACCATTTTTAGATGAGGAGAGCAGGTAAGTGTCCTGTTCATTATAATATTTTTAATATTTTGCATACTTTATGTACATTATGCCTATGTGCTTTCAGAGAAAAAAGAACTCAGTTAATTCACCTTTTCCTCATAGAAGATGTTTTCTAACCTTTCTTCTTTCTCCTTCCAAAAGGAGAAAGATTTCCCAATTGTCTATACTTTGAAATGTGCCATCACCATTGGACGTAGATGTAGTATTCCTAGGACAGACCCTACTACATAAAAGGAGGTTGTA
>VZZY01028202.1:0-13814 GCA_013400335.1 Eurystomus gularis
GGTAAATCTAACCCCCAACATAACAGAATATTATGGTCCTGACCATCCTTCTGCCATTAATGGTTTTAGTGCAATAACACCCCTTGGTCCTGCCTTAAGTTAGCAATTACCAAATCAGCCTTTGTCTGCTGTAACATCTGGTTTGGAGAACATTAATGTATATGCATTAATGTCACCATGTTAACAAACTTTCTTGTTATAAAACTCAAAAACATATTAGCCTGTCTAATATAGTATAATAAGCATATATTTCTTCCTTGGAAAATGATTGTCCACTATCGATATCAAAGGGACGAGCATTAATTAAAAGAGTATTTATTTTTACATTAAAAGAAACCTAGCAACAAGAAATAATAGGTGGTGAACACGATAATAAATCAACATACCAGGCAAGTTGTTTTGATTAATGCCATTAGCACAGGCCAGACCTCACTTACATTGCTCTCCGGTACAGCAGGCCACATCAGAATGCTGATTTGGAAATAAGGCTGAATCTTCCAGAGTGCTCTCGATTTACTTGATCAAATCTTTAGGTATACAGAGGGTAATACTTAAACAGACACAAAACTCCTCCAGTTCCCATTTCCTAGCTAGCATACTTGCAAAAAACTTACCTACCCAGTGTTAACTCCCACACCAGAAAACATAATCCTAAAAATTAACTCCAGCTACAAGTGTTGGGGAGAACTGATATTGTACCTACCCAGCCATGCACAGGTGTAGGAAAGGGAAATGAATTCCACAGCAAAGGTATTTCTTACTGTAGTTCAATGCTTTGCTGGCTGCAATATTTCTTCTTTGACAGAATAAGAGAGGGAAGTGCCATGGCCCAGGGAAAGTGGCATCATCCCCCTGTGCCTCTGTACCCAGCATCAGAACAGTCCAGCAATCAGGGAGACTAACAGTGTTAACCACTTGACTTTTGCACCCCGAGGTGCATCATGAGCTCTGCTTTAAGCCTTTCCATGCTTCAGCTTTTCAGGTACACATTTGATCTGTCCTATGAATTTCCCCTCTGGTTAGCAATTTCTATCTCACATCTGTCCCATACTTGTTAATTACTAAGGGATGCTTATATGTTATAGCAGTACTAGTGTATTTAACTCTTGCAATATAATTTAAATGCTGTGTTTCTGCATTTCTCAGTCTGCTTGCCTTTCCCCGTGAATATTACGAGTGGCTCATGCAAACCTGTGTTAGCATCTACCGGACTACACCAACCCCACTAATTAGTCTGTTATCCAGCTGCTTATCTAACTGCTTATCAGCTCCATTCTGAAGCTTCTCTCATACCAGTTACCAAGGCACAGTAACCATACCAGACTTTTCCGAGTTTCATAACATTACTGACTCTTATAATGGGTAAAATCAGTTAGTTGCTCAAACTTCATAAAATAATCCAAGAAATAATGGATCAGCAACATCCTATGATTTCCAGGGGTTAGGGTACCAAAAATTGGCTTTCTTTTCACTCTATCTGTCAGACAGCTCAGTGTTAACCATAGATTAAGGCCATTTGATACTGCTACAGATTGTACCACACATCAGCAAAATGGCCTTATTTCTGGGAAGATTGTTTTGCCCATATAGTCATAACAGAGCTGCTTAAATTTGGCTTCGTCTTTTGCATAAGCTTTGCATTTCCTACTGTTTTCTCAAGAAAGCAAACGTTAAACAGTAAAGAATATACAATTATAAGGCTAGATTAAGCAATCCACGTAGCACTGCTTCTAGAAAAAAACACTGCCTCAAAGGTGTGTGCTAGGGACTGATTTCATATTAGAGCTGAACCCTCATACTGCCAGGAAAAGCTTCCTGCTAGTACCTCCTTCAACTAGAAAAACATCTCGACATGACCTTGAGCAACAGCTACTTACACCAGTTAGGTCCTAAAGCTTGTCCCACCTTTCAAAATATGTCTGCTGTATTCTGTCTATACACTTCATGGTATCTGCAATACTTCATTTGGATAGCCTCATTTTGCAAAGTACTAGATCTCCTGGCTAATCTTGTTATAAAATATTTTCATTGTTGTTGATAGTCCAAGGTAATTCTTTCCAGGTATGAGCTGCAGTTTTCATGTGTTTCACTATGAGATTGATTGTATCAATCCTAATGCATTTAAATGGAATGTTCTAATTTTTCTGCTACCACAGTTAGGGAATTTTTCTTGTATGAAAGTTCGTAACACTGCATATTAGGTCTAATGTTCCTAAAACCTCACAAAATTTGATTCTTAATGGGAGTATCTAATCAATAATGCAGAGTTTAAAATTCAGACTCAGGTAAGTAATGACTATATGTAGCTATTAGTTAATAAAAAAGCATTAAGAGTTCTGAAAGAGTTGAAAAACTTCACTAAAATATAGAAAATTTCCAGCATCTAAGGTCAGTTTCAAATAATCTGTAATAATTTAAACTGAAAATATTAATACACAGTTACAAGCAGTAGATGCATTTGATAACACTGGATTCTATAATTTTCTTTAACTGGCATTTGTACACAAATTTGCCTACTAATTTGTTCATTATATTGTAGTTTGTTATTATAGAGCTAGTAATACATATAATATTAGTGTAATTGCTCACAACATAACATTGAAAAAGCTTGGTACAAAAAAGTTATACTCCTGAAATCCCTTAGTATCTCGTTTTTCCTCATATTTTCTTTAGGACACTAAATATTCTTGAAGCTGTGACTTTTTTTGAATACTGTTCTGCTTTTCTGACATTTGTCTAACTCCCCAAAAAAATCTTTATCACTGGACATGAGTGTGCTTTCCATTGTCTCCAACTCTTTCATTACCCTCAATCTCCATATTTAAAAAAAATGCCTGGGTAAACAGGCATTGTCCAAACTATTTTTTATATACTATTTTCTACCAGTCTGTTTTTTTCAAAACATGAGTAGAGCTATTCAATATTAATGATAGACAGGTTACAGCGAAATAAGTAAATGTCTAGAAAACCTCTATATTATCAAATATGGCATTAGGTAGAAAATATTACTTAATAGAGAGTTTATGCAGTAAATAATCTCAGTTTGGATGAATGAGGTCTTCTTTGGATTTTTCTGTCACTGGTATTCAAAGGTATGCTCATACATCACTAGTACACCTACTGAAAAACAGTCACAAAAAATGATATTCATGTATCCATCCATGGACTATTTATGAATAGTGGGAAATTCTGTATTATTCTGTCTATGCTTGTTTAGCTTCAAAAGGTCAGATCTAGTAGGACATTAAGCTAAAAGAATTTTCACCATCCATTTTGTCCTTAAAACTTCTGCCTATCCCCAAAAGACTTCTGATCTTAAATATAAAGACTGCAGGACATTCTTGAAGTCTTTCCTAGCATGAGTATTTCAAGGCTATGTGCAGAGCACAATAGCAATGTCGGGTTTTTTCAGAGAAACTAGAACATAAATGTTCAGTAATTGAAATGATTCTGTAGTTAAAATAACACTAATTTGTCAATGGTACTTCATCCTTCCAGTTTTGAATAGCCATAGCACAAATTTAGTCAACTAGGTTATAAAATGAGATAATTGTACAGTATTTCAGTGTTTCATTTTGCTTTTCTGATCTCAGACAGATCTTCAGATCAAAAGTTGTCAGGTATTTCTGTGAAAAAGATAGGAAAAATACTAGATGGAGGTTTGCAGTTCTCATAGGACATTGGATATGCAGGCAAGCTGAAGTGCTTATTAATGAGGTTAATTTCATCTAACTAAAAGAAGAAAAACACTTTTAAATCATTGAGGAAATACACAAGGTATAGGAAAGTGGTGGGGAAGTGTTTGGATTGCAGGGAGAAAGTGGGAGAGAGGTGATCGGCAAAGAGTGGAATTTTCAGCAGCTACTCCAGCAGTCTACGACAAAGTATTACATCCAGAATAGAGGAGAGATAGGACAAGAAACATTCATACAGTAGTTCTCCCAGATGCAGTCAATGTGCCTTGGACACAGCCTTGGGCACAAGAACCTCCAGTTAATCAGTGGAGTTAGCCTCTATGGATGCAAAGTAATGGCTTAAAGCTCTGCTTATAGTAAGAAATATTTCTGCCACAGTTTTCTCTTTCTAAGCTATCACAAGAAAACAAAACAAACAAACAAAAAAACCCCATCATGTTGCAGTTAAAATTCAGGAAAAAAATAACAGTTCCACTGCAAACAATCAGAGAAAGAGTGCTTTGCACATTCTTACAGCAACTAATAACACTCTGAGGGTGTATTTTTGGCACCAAAAAGTTATTTTGACTTTAGTATTATATTATTCGGAGTGTGACCATAAATAAGCAGAGAATCATGTGATCTACAGCATGGTTCTCCACTTCTTGAATGACAGGACATCCCTGACTGTCAGTTTGCTTACATTTCACAATTTCACTGTAAGTGAAACAAGGTACTACCTAAATTTAGGGACAGCAAAGTCTATGAAAGAAATGTGCTTTTTCTTTGGAGCTAAAGAAAAAGGAGATGACAGTAAACTATATAATAATAAAATAATAATTAAAAAATTAAAAACTTATTTTTTGCCTGCACTCATAAGCTACAGAATATTGCTGTTACAGTAAAAATTTCTGATACTGTGAAGTTTCTAGTAATCTTATTGTTGTTGACCACATAGAATTCCAGGAAAACCAGAAACACAGATTTCATCTTCCTAGGAAAAAGAAAGTTAAACATTATTTTTGGAAGGAACAAGAATGCTAATCAAAGCAAAAGAAAAAATGAGGTGTTGGGTGTCTTTCGTTTTTTTATTTTTCTAAAGGTATACTCATTATGTGAACTACAATGGAAAACTATATAATTCCCCAAAAAATGCAGGTTTGACAGAAAATGGAAATACCAATTGAATCTGAACAGTGTCATAATTGATGGGCTGGCATCAGAAGAAGATAGATCAGTGATCGATAAAAAACCTGAGATCCCCTCCCCTTAAGAGAGCATTCTTAACCCTAAGAGTATTTAGGTTCTCAGTGTTTGAGTGGGGGGGAGTCGAATATGGACTTTGTATAGTCTTCTGAAATGTAGCAACTACTGTGTGCCTTTGAGGGAAAATTCATCGTTTTCTTCCACTCAGAGTGAAAAGCTAGTGCTTTCTTTTTCTGAAGAAATTCAGTAAATGCAAATCAATGACGAGCAAATATGATAGGATATATAGAGATTACCTAAATTACATGTCAGGCTGAAAAGGACGAGAAACAATTGTGCATACACCCCTGTGTATACTAGTTCAGTTACAGAGAAAAACAAATTAATATTCATATATTAGATTCAAACACACAGTAAATATTCAGAGACATTTTGTATTTGTATTCATATTTGTTGACTACTAACAAGGGAAAAAATTAAAGAATATGTACACAAACATATAACTTACCCATGTGAAATAATTAAATGAATTGCAAATAGCTCTTGACAGGTAGATCTGATAATAGATGCAAACAATTTAGGTATAAAAGGCACCTGGTTTTAGATATCAAAATGTGCATGAATTTGCATCTGTTCACTATTTAACATTGTCTTAAAATATACCTCTGCCACTTTAGTATCTGAACCCAGAAGGTGGTACTTCATGCCTCTAGTCATATTTCTGTGGCTGATTGCTGTCTTTGTTTTCTCCTCAAGATGAACCACTGACTCTTATTTTACATGTGACAGCGGCCAGCAGGTAGAGGGACATTACCTTCCTGTATTCAGCATGGGGAAGACTGCACCCAAAATACTGCATCCAATTTGGAATCCCTTGACCCTGGTCCAGGAAGGTGTTGAGAAACCAGAAAGTGTCCGGCAGAGGACTACTAAAATGGTCGTCAGCTAGGAAGAAGTTGAGGGTCGTGGGCTTGTGTCATATGTGATCTAACAAATGCTTAGTAGCTTCCAAAATAGAGGTTTTCAAACGTATAACTTCAACTCTAAGAATTGTTCTTTGCCATGTTTGGAGCTGAGCATCATATGAGGAGATCAACAGCAGAAGTTTAAGGAAGACATTCCAAGGCAAGACTGTCAATAATTATTTTTTGTTAAGATAATTTTCTTTTAAGCTCCCTCTAAGCTAAACAGAATTTGCAGGTAATAGGAAGAACATTGCAGCAGGACTTAACAGGTGGGGTGAGATCTTGACAGTAGTAAGACAGAAGGTAGACAAGCACAGAAAGCACAAGTTTGGTAAAAACAGACCACATAATAGTCCATTCTCTCTCCTATTGACAAGGACCCAAGGAACTGTGGCCAGGAGCACCTTCTTCCACTTCAGGTTGCCTCCTGTTGTGGAGCTTTTTCTATCGCTGCCTCGTTGTTACAAAACACTGAAATTAATTACAGCAGAAAGAAATGATAACTTATGGACGTTTAAATGATCAATACCAACACTCAATTAGAGAAAACATTCACTCTGTACTGCCCAAATTTTTTTTGCTATTTTATGATGTAAATGGGGCTTCTTTCATAATCGCTGTTTGCATTATTTTAAAGATACTTCTATACACAAGCCATTCATTTAGTTGTGCATTTCACTAAAAAAAAAAAAAAGCATAAAGCAGAATAGTTCTCATCTAATTTCTTTTTGCAGAAGATCATTTTAGCTATCAATGTCTGAACCCTGCTGAAGTATAGTTTCCATTTCTCTTCTCAGCCATGGATAAAACAAAGCTGACAACACATATTTTTCTCTGTCAAAACATTTCACCTACTTTTCAGTGCACAGACAGCTTAAGAGCCATAACTTAGGCCAAGATTACAGCAACATTCTTCTTGTTATCTTAATATTGGAAAGGTACATCCACTAGATCCTTAACAGGAGTATACTAGCTTAAAAACATGTCATAGATAAAATGGGGTTTCCCAAGTGACAGTGTCAAATGGGACAAAAAACAACCTAGCCAGTTATCAGACAAGATTAGAGAGGGCTAGGACAATACTGTCTGCTATATCTCTTCAAACACATGATGTTCAGCTGTTCCAAGAGTTGTTCAAGCACATTATACACAGAGTTTCCATTGGCTGAAACACAGTGTATGCATCTTCCTTTTTTTGCCTTGGCTGATGCTACTTTAACTTTCAGAGAATGGCCGAAGCAGCCACAGACTGTTTATGCAAAGCCTTCCATTGTACAGAATGAGTTACAGTCTTACATAATGTGCTTTCCATACATATTTCTCCTCATGATTATATAAAGAAAATAACAGTAACATGTGAAAAAAACACACGAATAAATTGCTCTGAGTCCCAAATACGAAGTTGCAATACAGTTGTCTTTCAAATACTTACTTCTCAATATGAAATAGAAAGACTACTAATAAAACAAAATGCTGTCCCTACACAACTGCTACAAGATCAACTCAAGTCAGGCCTGGACAAAGCATTTTTAGAAAGCTAGTATAAAGGCACAGCAAAAATAACTATTGATCAGTCACAGTACACAATTACATTATTCCTTCTAAATTAAACGTGAATTATCATGAGGCTGTCCAGGTCAATGAAAATAAGGATCTTGTGCTTTTTATATCAACAAAGTTGCTATTTGCACAAAAATATAATTGACATTAAAGTCTGTTATATTCAAAGAGAAAAGCTGTGCACCTCCACAAGGAGGAGGTGTCTGTCCCTGGCCTGAAAGTGCATTTAGCCACAGCACTGAGATGAACTCATTGCAGATTACAAAGACTCTTCTAATGTACAAATACCTCACCCTCAGCTATGTGTTCCTGCCTGCATGTACTTCTCCCTTGCACGTCAGAAGTGCACCTCCCTCAGTACTGCACGAGATATTACAAAAACATTTAAATAGTCTGCACGAACAATGCATGCCTAGAAACTGCAGAGCTCAGGGATTCAGGAAGGGTAATGTATTTAAGGAAGATTCCAGTGTTACGTTATCTTGGTTCATAACTTACCTGCCTAAATCACATTCAATGCATCTGAACAGAATTGTTTATTTCAAATCATGAACATGCTAGTCTTTTCCATAGCTGCAGTCTGAGCCACATCCATTAGCTAGGGACTGGCCTAAAAGGTTGACCAGTTAATTCCCTTTTCTGCTCTAACATATACATTGATGGTAGGACAGCTTTTGCCAAGTAAGCCTAATATTTGCCTCCTAACTGGATAATTATTTCACATTTTTCTCTCATTTTAATTTATAGTATAGTGTGAAAGGCTTCTCCCATCACTGAAATGCAGACCTTTGAAATGCTATATCTTAGAAACTGAGATAAATACATGGATTTGTAATCCTATATCAGTTAGGATATAGGTGAACCACTGTCAAATCAATTTAACTGTTAAACATTGACCAAATCAGGTCTTAATTTCCTATTTCAGCTTCTGTGTAAGAAAAATCACTTATTTTAAAGGATTAATTGTTCTACTTAGTTCACACTAACATGCTAATTTCACATATTATCATGCTAAAGTAGATTCAATATACCACTATATTTCCTAGGTTAATGCTTTCTTGTCCACAGTTTCCACATCCACAGATGTTTTGTCATTCACAAGCATTTCACTCACAATGAAAGCAACTCAGGCAATACTAAAACCACAGAACTATAAAGCAATCTTGGGTGAAGGGAACTCTGGATATCTCTAGTCCAACCCTCTGCTCAGGATATTAGCAGGACTAATAGGAACAGGATGCTCAGGGTCATGTATAGTCACATTTTGAGTATCTCCAAGGGTGGAGACCAAACAGCCTCTCTGGGCAACCTATTCCAACACAGGTTTCCATGCTGACTTGTTTCCTCTCATGTCAAGTTAGAATTTCCTGTGTTCCAACCTGTCTCTGTTGCCTGTTCTTATATCATTTCATACCTTCCAGAAGAGCTGGGGTCTGTTTTCTCTATTCCTTACTGTAGGTAACCATAGAATAAAAAGACAAAAGGGAAAATAGAGCTGTACACAATATTTCCAGAGAGTTTCTTTTTTTTTTCTTTACAGTTTTCTATGCTCTTCACTTAAATTTACCGAATTGCTATTGATTATCTCACTTACCTTTGTCAGCTATTTCTGTCAGCTACAGTGGTAAAAAGCAACTAGCATTTGGTCAAGGAAAGATGCAAAATTTATGTTTTCCAAACTATTCAGACTGAGCCTATAAATCAGACAGAACACCATGAAAGAAAACAACCATATTTTCTTGTAGGATTTTTCCATTCATTTTGGTTATATTTGAACTATAAATAATAGATATTCAAGAACACTTTTTCATATGCTGTTCCGGATATTCTTATTCAGATCTTCATCTGATCTGTAAAAATAACAAAGTACAAACATGAAAAATAAATTTAAGGTTGAGATTCAGCTCAAGTTTAATTTAAGGATTAATCTAACTCTAACTGCATTTTTCCACTTTGAACCAACCAGGTTCAGAGACTTTCCTCCTTCTCTCAGTGTCTGTCTTTGATTTCTGTAAGGTGTTTTTAATAGTAAGCATTTCCATTTTTTACCAATGTACTGATAACTAGCTAGTTTCCCTTATATAGCACACTGAAAATGCAGGATAAAGCAAGCCCCTAACTGACATTTGGGTTGTATATTCTGTAGACATCCTCTACATGTCTGTCTTGATTTCACACTATTCTCTTATTTTCTGCAATAACTTTTCTAGGAACTTGTGACATTGCAAATAGATTACAGTTTTACAAGACTGTATTTCATTTTTCCTTACCCTTCTAGATTGGCAGATGAATTTTCATTCAGAAAGAATGTTAAAAAAACATGTTTTAACTTCCATGTCTTTAGGTTATATATATTCAATCTAAATAATCCCATCCACAGCAGTGGTATGTTCACCTTCTAAATGCCAAACCATACTGAATTGGCATGAATGGCTTTTACTAATGCATTTAATTTGGATAATGTTTTCCATTCCTCATGAGTCTGACAACATGGTATCAAAGCGTACTTAGCTGTGTCTTCAGGTACTTCCTGTGGAAGAATCAAGATACAGACAGGACAACGTGGAGTAAATCTTTGGATAGGATGAAAAAATAGAAACTGGTAAAATGAAGCCCACATTATGCCTATTACAAATAGCAAGCACATTTAGAAAACATTTTAAAATATTCCAGAGTTTTTGCTTCTTTATTCTTTGTTTTAATTAATAGTTTGACCTTCATCACTGCAACATAATACAATTTTCTTTTCCCAGAGATTATGGTCATTATATTTATACTCATTAATACAGATGTTATATATACCTAGTGACATCCTAATGGATCATACACAGTCATTTCAGGTGACTGAAGTCCCTTGGCCTTCAGCCTTACAATGTACCTCAATTACATATTTATAGTCCATTAATGCACCATCATCCTGTCTTACTGCTTTATTATTTTACAGGCTGCAAATTTGGAACTATGTTATTTCACAGTATTTATCTAGAAAAGAGGATGGGGGTGTCATGGAGGCACCCACAAAACAGACAGCAGCAGTGATCAAATTGGGGGTTTATTGACCCAGCACTCCTAATGACAAAACACAAGTATCCTTGGATGGCCTGTCCAAGGGGAGGGTTCAACTGCCAGGCCCGCTGCTCTGCAAAGAACCATCTCCATGGGTTCTTAGGCAAGGCTCCATTTTTACCCTAGTCGAGGGTGTACTGTGGTCATTCTAATTGGCTGAGGGGGCAAGGCCAGACAAAACAGGCTGAGAGTCTAAACCCTGAGGCGCCAGTTAATCACCGTGAGGTGCAGTTTGTTGCAAACTGCTCTGGCACACCCTATTTTGTGTGTCAGGGAGGCAGTACCTGCCACAGGGGGAAAGAAAGTTGTAGAGTTTCCACTATGCGCTAAATATCTAAAATATGATTTTGTAATAAATTGAAATTGCATATACTAAAGGGTATTTGTTGTGGCTTAGAGTCTTCATTTAAGCTATGTAGTCCTATGAAACACAAAAAAAATCACCAAGCTCTGCAAAAACAAAACTCACTTGTTTAGTCTCTGTTTAATCCTTGCATAAACTTCTCAGAAGTCTCCTCCTTCCTCTCCCACACTTCTCAGTCCCATACACAGAAAGACCAGGACAGGTGAAACAGATTCGTCCTCAACTAGTACACTGCAAAGGGCAGCCCTCCAGGCTAGTAGAGCAGTGCAGAAGTAGCAGAAAATCTCACATTTATTTTCCAGATATGTCAGACTGCTTGCGGTATTAAGCAACTTTCTGTTTGGATATCTGATTTATACTTTTAAGATTCTCTTCACAAAAGTAAGAGATAATCAGTGCAATTTTTTTAAAACAGAAAATTTATGTTCTGAAGCTGAGAACACATCCATGAGCGGTATCATATCACTGAGCTACAAAGTCAAATCTGTTGACTCCCTGCTGTCGTCCATGACACTACAAGATTATATGCACAACACTTTCTACCATACCATTCTTTTAATACAAAATCTTGCATTAAAAGGCTTTTTCCCCTTATTCCATTTTTAGAAAAGCTTATTTTTAATCCTCTGGGTCTCACTTCAGCACACCCTCTGTTGTTTTATCCAGCTCCTTGCATGCTCTCTTACTGTAAGTTGGATCACGCACTTACTTATTCTATCAGGAAATGAGTGTTCTAAATCATTTGATACTATAATATGACTCTGCTCAATACTCTTGATCAGAATATCTAGCACTGATCTGATTATTCCTGAGTAGTTTTCAGGACAATATAAAGGGTGAAGAAAGAGGATTTTAACTTCATACAGAATTGTCATTACAATCATTAGTGTGGCAGTAGGTGAGAAGCAGACAAGCAGAGGTCTATTCAACTGGTAATCCAGATGGGTAATTCTGAGGTTTTTTGCAATTTGGAAAAATACCGTGACTGTTCACTTTTCTCAGTTTGTCTAAAATGAATTAAACATTCAACAAAATATTGGGCAAAGGATCACAAAACAAACTCTAAAGCTATCAACTATGGTACTCTAACTGTATTTCTTTGATAAGTAAATATGCACACTAGTCCATTGCCTCAGCCAACAATGACAAACAGCAGTAAGTCTTACTTCATGGAAAAGTGGATCAGAAAAAGCACTTTAGAGACTTCTGCTGATCTTGCAATACACATGCAAAGTGGGGAAGTAGGTCTAGCAGAGAAGCTCACTGTTGTAGAAAGACTTCCAATGGGCTAAATGATGTTTGGTTCACCTCCACCACCTACCTACATCTAGACCCCCTTCCTATCACAGGGGAGTGTGCCAAAGCTCAGAGAAAGGTGGAACAGATCAAGTAAATTCATTAATATATATGGTTAGAGGTGAGGATGAAGCCAGCTTTTATAACTAAATCAGAAAGGTAGAAGTCACAAGATGGATGTTTAAGCCAGGGCACATCTATTATACTTGGTTAGACATTTCCAGAATGTACTGTAACCTTTACATCAAACAGCCCAATTCAAGTAATTCAGCCAACAACATGACTCAGACCAAGTGCTCCATGTTCCTAGCCAGCCACAGGAAAGGACCTAGATACATTCAGATTCTGGGAGCACATGTGGCATCCTGCTGTCCATCATGCTGTACCCACCCAGATTACATAGCACAGATACACTGAGGACCTGGGGAAGTGTAACTCTCTTGAGGCAGTGCCATGGGAAGCTGGAAAAAAACAACAGATGTACTGGCAGCGAGAAATGGCCTGTCTCCAGAAGAACCAGGGCTGAAACTTGCCTCCACACACAAAGCACAGCAAAATACAGTGGGTACATTGTGGGAGAGAGTCTGGTATGGCCATGTGTTCACAGATGCTTAAAACTTTCCAAGAAGGAAGACAGAGGTGACAATTACATGTAACTGCTAAATGCAGATGAAAATAAAAATTTATTATTGTCAAGATAAAACTGCATCATGCTGGCTTTCAGTATTGAACATTACTCTTTCCCTCATAAAGCTCAAGAAGGAGCCTTTCCTGCACTCATTATCTGTGGCAAAACAGAGAAGGAGAATGTGTATTTTATCATTTCTTTGAAGTGCAGCCCAGAAATAAAGTGTTGCCTGAGTCTGAACATACACTGTGCAGAACACGAGTAACCCCACTGAGATTAGAGTAAGAGCCACTGTTTCCTAAACGAACGTAGTTAATGGAAAATACAGCACATTTTAACAACAGTAAATTTTGTTTGTGTTTTGCATAGATCTAACCACTCAGACTTTGCTGAGCCTGCAGAAAAAATGTATCTCTTCTACATATGGGCACCATTTGTGAAGACATTCATTAAAACTGGGTCATGCAAAGCACCTTGTAAGTGCAGTTCCAGAGAAATGTAACGTTGTGCATCAGAAAGATTAAGTTCCTCCCTCAGTTAAATGTGAAGTCTTCACATGTGGCAGTGTGATAGCCCTTATTTGTACTTCCTTTTGTCTAGCCTGGATGTAGTTAGTTTCATACAAAAAGCACTATTCCAGTGACCTGGAACTGGCTCTGTTGTCACTGACCTCTGTTTTGCATAGGAACTATCCTAGTAAAGATAGTGGGTTTGTTTTGGCACGTGAAAGAAGAATCCTTATTGTACACAGCAGCTGAACATGTCAACTGTTAAACAGTCCTAAGGAGGATCAAGTTTCCTGAGAGATGTTTTGAATCAGACAGCCTTATCTGCATATATCTCAGCAATATAAACTGTTAAAATAATTTTAATGTATTTCTACTGGGCCAGCAATGTAGGTAAAAATATGAAATAACAGTATCTAGTGTGCTGTGTCATCTCATGCTATCCCCTTCATGCCAGCCAAAGAACAGCTTCCTTTGGAAATAAGCAGTCATTAATATGAACTGGTGTATAATTGTCATGCTTGCTGTGAAAGGATGAAGAGACACTGG
>VZZY01028217.1:0-17044 GCA_013400335.1 Eurystomus gularis
GGGATGCCGTATGAGGAGCAGCTTAAGTTACTTGGTCTGTTTCGCCTGGAGAAGAGAAGACTGAGGGGAGACCTCATCGCAGCTTACTGCTACCTCACTAGGGAGCAGGGAGGAGTAGGCACTGATCTCTTCTCTCTGGTGACCAATGATAGGACCCGAGGGAATGGTAGGAAGAAGTGCCAGGGAAGGTTTAGGTTGGACATTAGAAGGAGGTTCTTCAGAGGATGGTGGAGCACTGGAATAGGCTCCCCAGGGAAGCAGTAATAGCACCAAACCTGACAATATTCAAGAAACATTTAGACAACACCCTCAGAAACATGGTGTAAGGGTAGTCAGGCACTGGACCAGGCTGTCTGGTGAGATGGCTGAATCGCTATCCCTGGTGACATTTAAAGGACATGAGGATGTGGGGCTGGGGGACAGGGTTTGGTGATGGATGTGGAAGAGTTAGGTTAGTGGTTGGACTCAATGGTCTTGAAGGACTTTTCCAACCAGAATGATTCTGTGATTCTATGAAATGGTATGTAAATGGTATCTGGAGGGATGTTATTAAAATCACTTAATCTAAGGAAATATTTTGATGAAATTGTCTGTCTAGGAGAAGCACTAAGCTCTTAATTTGCAGCTTTCACAAGATACGTGGCCCTGTGCAAAAGTTCACAAAATCATAGAATGGTTGGGGCTGGAAGAGACCTTTAAAGGTCATCTAGTCCAACCCTCCTGTACTGGGCGAGGACATCTTCAACTACATCAGAGGCCCTGTCCAGCCTGACCTTGAATATTTCCAGGGATGGGGCATCGACCACCTCTCTGGGCAACCTGTGCCAGTGTTTCACTAACTTCATAGTAAAAAATGTCTTCCTTATATCTAGTCTAAATTTTCCCTCTTTTAGTTTAAAAGCATCAGCCCTTGTCCTGTCACAATAAGCCCTGCTATAAAGGCTGTCCCCATCCTTCCTGTAAGGCCCCCTTAAATATTGAAAGGCTGCAATAAGGTCTCTCTGGAGTCTTCTCTTCTCCAGGCTGAACAACCCTCAGCCTTTCTTCACAGGAGAGGTGCTCCACCCCCCTAATAATTTGTGACCCTAAAGTTGCTTGTGTTGGGCCAGTGGTGCTGGGAAACCAGAGTATTTTCACTTCAGCAGGACATCACAGCAATGGCTTCAGGATCTAGTTTGGTTGTTTCATACTTTTCTTCCCCTGTAATGGGCAAGATCCCAGGGCTAAAGACTCAGATGTAAAATCTGATTTGCCCTTTGCAAAGATGGGGAGCAGGTCAGTCACGCCCAGAACTTACCTCACATTTCCAAAGGGAAGCAGTTCTCTTCTTAAAATGCCTCAACCTTGGTTTTCCTGCAGACCTGAACAGCCTGAGCAATTGAAAACCTATTTTGACTGAAATTCAGAGCAATCCTGTTCACAATCACTTCTCTTAATAAGTAAACACCATTAACATCTGGTGAGAAATCCCCGGGGCTGAGCACAGCGTAGCTGCAGCACTGTGCTCAAGATGAGCTCAGCTTGATCCAAAGATGGAGCAGTCTGAGCTGAGCCAAGAGCAAAGAGGGAAGAAAAGAAAACATGTAAAAAATTAATTACACGTTAAAAACCCCCCAACACGCCAGATTCCATCATCTCAGGAGTTCACAACTGGCAGGGAGTCTTTAATAAACTAATTAGTGGTCATGGCAAATTGTGGAGGAGTCTAAGTTGTTGAGTAGAAGTCAACTGTGTCTAGTTTACAGCAGCCAAGACTCTTGCTCATGATTTTTCACTGCACAGTTTTATAAATAGTGGAAGTTATTTACCCTGTCTCTGTTAAGATATTGTTGGTTTTGAATGAGGCTTTCCTTTAGAGCTTTAATTTTGAACTTATAGAAAATATATAACATATCTATATAACACACATTAAAAAAAATAAAGTTACTCAGAGCCTTAAATTAGCCACCTATGATTTAGGGATTTAATTTGCTGCTTCTCAGAGGGGTGCAGCAGGAGGTCAAATCTCCAGGTTGTGTGGCACAGTGATGCTTGTGAGAGTAGATAAACTTTGCCTGGGTCTCAAGCAACATTTCACTCCGAATAATCCTGGTGATTTAGCTCCCACTAGAACATTAGTTTTAGTTCCACTTTGCTTTATTGTTGCCATGCTTAACTGATTCAACACCAGGATGGAACTGCATAATGAGGCTGCTTAAGTGCAATGAAACCCTCACATTGTCAAAAATGAATGTTTTGTATGCAGATTCTGGAAAGACTGCTAATTAAACACTTCAAAACTGTTAGATACAGAGATGTGTGCAGATTTAGGAATTCATGAAGTAACAGAACTGGACAACAGTTTCCTTTCTCATCCAGGGCTTCTCCAAATAATTACTTTGTCAATACAAATTTCAGGGAGCTTGATTGTTTGGGGTTTTTTTTGTTTGTTTGTTTTTTTAAACACCCAGCTATGAAATATATTTAATTGGAGATGATTATCATGAGACACTTGTTTGTACAGTGTAGGTTGATGTTAGCTGCCTGGTTGCCGCCTGATAATCTTTGCTGCTGCTGATTTTATTTTGGGAGCACAGCCCAGGAGGAGGCTGCTGAATGCCCCACGCCAACAGCCTCTTTGCTGGCCATGTGGCTGTGTTTGTAGTGGGACACCTTGAATTAAACAGTTCAGGCTCAGTGAGGTTTTCATCCTCGCTGAGTGCCTACTGAAAAGGGGTGGAAAATTTAGTTTCTATGGAAAATAAAGCTTGAATAGCCCTGCTACATCTTTATCTTCTTTCTTTGTCTTTTTTTTTTGCATCCCCTCTGCAGCCCCACTTTCAAACAGCCAGAGCAAATTTGGGTTTCTCCACCAGGTGGTACTGTTAAGCTGCTGTTGGGGGAAGATTTGCTTGTTCCAGCCCAAACCCGTCCAGTTATCCTCTTTGGCTGGGGCTTTCAAAAGCTTTTGACTCTTGATGTACTGAAGTTGCGCTGGAGCCCCTGTCAGTTGTAAGGACAGCAGGGGAAGGGGTGCATTCATGCTCTGTTTCTCTTCCCACTGCAAATCAAGTATGATCTTTTCTTTCCCCACTCCTAATGAGAGGAATGGCCTGGGATCTTCAAGGGAGACCATAGTCACAGCATGCATTTGGGTTCACTGCTTTTATGCAGGTATTTTCTGTATGAGCAGTGCAACTCCCTAGTAGCTGTGGAAAGTGCATTGGCTTTCATGTGTCCAAGGACTCAGCAGGACCTTACTACAAGTTTGTGTTAGTAATTTGATGGTCAGCTTTCCCTGGGTGATGTGGATTACATGTTTGGGCTCTGCCTGCAGTGACAGGAGGGGACACTGAGGTCCCATTGGGTCTCCTGGGGCACTCCCATGCAGGGCTGATGTCTTGGACATGTATTCTCAGACAGCTTTTGCTCCTAGAAATGTTGTCTGGGAAGACTACCAAGGCTGTTTTCTATTAATTTAGTCCCCCTGATATCTGCAATGGCACAGTGGCTGTGACTGGGCTGCCACATGTCCTGAGCTCCCAGGCACAGCCACAGGTCACATCCCAGACTTGCACAGCTCTGTGCAAAAACCCTGAGGCACTTGAGAAGAGTCTCTCCTGCCCTGCACAGTAATTCTGTCAGGTTGCAGAGATGTCAGATTTAGTGTTGGTATTGCTCATCTGGGAGAGAAGAGGACACATGTACATGGAGATGCAGCTGACTCACTGCCATTGAACTATTAAAATGCCATAGGAGCAGTGCAATCATTGATGTCCCTGAAGACTTGAATAAGCCCTTAAAATCTGAGGACACTAACATTGCCTGGTAGATACTGCAGCTCTCACTTCCACAAGGAAATTGCCAGCAGTGTACTCCTTCCATTGGGATTATTTATAGACTTGCCCATGAAAGCATGATTAATATTTTTTTTGTGCTTAGTTAACCATGAACTTCTGTATGTCTGAGCAAACACAGCCCTTATCTACTGCTGACTTTCCACATATGCCCTTTGAGCACTTCTCTGGTCCATGGATTTTCTTCTTTAAAAAAAGCTATTTGCACGTGCTGTGACAGGCTGGCTGGCAGGGTTTTTGCTCTGAGGCTGGTGCTGTTTATAGAGCTGAAGGTCATGGGCTGCAGAGATGATGAAAAGACACTTAAACTGGAACATCAGGTGCTTTTCAGGGCAAAATGAGTTGGTTGTCAGAATTTGGCCTTTTGGAGTATCAGCAGCAGTCGCTTTTGGAGAGTTGCAGCTCTGGGAAATATCCATTTTTTGAACCACCCATGATGTTTATGCCGCTGTCACATACACAGAAACCCCCTGTGATCAGCATGGTTGCACAGGCAACGTGGGGGGCTTTGAGCAGCAAGCCCTGCTGTAAAGCAGTTCTGAGCATGGAAAAACTCCTCCAAATTTGGCCAAGTGGTGGCATGATGTGCTAGGCTACCCTAAGGATCCAGATGCCTTAACATAAATCCATATGGTGCAGGGCTGAGAAGCTGAAGTGATGGTTTTTTCCCTTCATGTTGTTAACCAGGCAAATTAAAAATCTGCCAACAAAGCCCAATGGACCTTGTCTATAAAGCATCAAGGATGATCTTTCATCCTTTAAATGATGGATGAGGCGGAGAGAGTTTGTCCTCTTTGTCATCCCTCTTTCCCTAGACAAGTGCTGTAAGATTTAGGTTGCTGAAGAGAGAGGGAAATGAAATCTCTTTTAGTCTTATGAGAGTCTCCAAATTGGACATTTTTTCTACTGTCTTGGGAAATGGTGTTAATTTGCAAACAAGGTATCTGTTTCTACTTGGCTTTGAATGCTACATTTTCGCCATCGGCCCTTGCTCTCTGTGATTGTGTGACCTTGTGTGATGGTGTTGGGCTGCAGAGGGAGAAGAGTGGGGGGTGCTGCTGTGTGGGGAGATGTGGAAAAAGGGCCTTCGTGAAGAAGCAGCAGCAATTACCAGGAGTGCTTTTCTTCATGCCAATGTGTAGTTGGAGAAGACTTCCTTTCATCCGCCTTTAAGGGTTTGTCAGATTTTGATGCATCCCAAGTTAATTTGATTTTCTTTTTTTAAATGGTGCATCATGCTGGAATCTTTGAGCATCTTCTCTGGTTCTGCACAGGGTGTCCAGTCTTGAAGTGGAGCAGAGATACCTGCAGAAAGGCAGTTGCTGAAGGCTGAGACTCGTCATGGGGCAGAAAGCTCACAGCAGGAGCAAGCTTGATGTCATTTGTAACTGCCCGTTCCTGCTTCCTCTAAGTTTAATTTCTTCCTGGCTTAATTTGCTGGTGCCCTGTCCTTAACCTCACTTTTCTCTGGTGTCATTTCTCTGCTGTGCTCTGGCTGCATCTCCTCAGCTACGCTTGTGGACCTGCGGAACGAGTTTCACAAGTACCTGGCTGCGTAATGTTGATGTGCCAAAGGGATTTGGTTCCCACGTATCGATATCAATGTTGCAAGTGGTGGGGTCATGGGGTGCTTTTTTCTTTGGGACACTTTTGTACCAGTTCTTTTGCTCTCCTCTTAAATTTCTGTCCATTGTGAACACTGTTTTAGTAATACCTCCCTGCAGCACTTCTCAATGTAATAACATTTGTATGTCTTTGGTTAAAGCCCTTCTTAGGACTTAAAAAAAAGCACAAAAAAATTCCTCACAGCTGAAATGTTCCTTTTTGAGCAAAGCGTTTATCATGCCTCCCCAGCTATAGCAGGTGATTTGTATCATCTCTTTTATTTTTTTTTTTCTCCTGCTTTTCTTGAAAATTGAAGGGAGGCAGTATTTCTTCAATGCCATTGCACAACAGAGGAAGGCGTTACCAAATGAGATACTTCTCATTTGGCTTTCAGTGCTCAGAACATTGTGCAAAGCCCCTATGGGCTCTGTGCGATGCACATCTTCGATTTAACATCGGGGTTTGGTAACAAATGCACCCACATATCCCTGCTGATCAGCATGTAAATAAGAGCTACTGATATTCTCTAAACAAATACTTTGTTTAAAGCCTTTTCCTGCCTGTCTGAACAAAGATGCCCAGCAGTGGGAGAAATGGAGCTTGGTATTTCATACCAGGTCGTATTTGCCCTGAAATACTTCTCTCTGTCTTTGTGAACTTTTGTTTGAGCTGCAGTGCTTGAGAACAGACAACTGCATGAACCAATTTTCTGTTTTCAAAGCCCTGCATTTCTGCTGTGAAGATGCAGAATAGAGGATGCTAATGTGATGGGGAGCACTTTGGTGAATCTGTTTCTGCGTATGGTCTGCTACTCCACAGGAAATCAGAAAGAAAACATTTCTACCTGGTTTGCCTGGGTGAATATAGCAAATGTAGACACTTGGAGGAAGATTCTGCAAATGCTCCTAAGCTTTGTAACACCTTATAGTTTTTAGGAACTGGTTATCCTCTGCTTGCAAACAGCATGCAGAATTGGCAGCTTCCTTCACTGGAAAATGGTGAGCATTTAGTATAACAATAAAAGACTTTAAATGAAGAGAGGGAGCCCACCACACTTCATGAGAAAGTGTCGCCAGACCCTGCTTTCCAAAATTTTGTCCATCCCTCAAAAATAATTAGCTTGATTTTTCTTCCTCCCCTCACCCCTGATCTCATGTTTAAGCCAAATAATTTCAAAATTTGAGCTTTACAAATCGCTTGCATCAATCTGTGTCTGTCTATCAATATGAGAGTTATCAATCAAGCAGCTCTATACTCTGTACCTACTATGTACTTACACATACCATCCATCAAGACTATTTCCCGTAGCTGGATGTTTGAAAGCTTACTTTGTTTTATGCAGCAGCACCCAGGGCAGCAGGAGCTCCCCCTCAGTGTTGCAAACCCTCTGCTCAGCTCTTCTCTTTTGAGAAATGCTTCAAGGTTAACAGAGTTTTTCCTGGAAAGTGGTTTAGGAGATCAGGTTTGCAGTTTTGAAAATTAAATGAGCGCTTTTGTGTGAAGCCTTCTGTGTCTTATCTTGGGGATTTATATCTTACTTATGTCTAAGGAAAGCTGGAGAAAAATGTAGCTTCAGCCCAGATCAAAACAAAATGTTTTTGGCTTGATGGCCAAGCTGACAGATTACTTTTTCTCAGTCCTACTTGTGCACTGAAAAGAGATGTAATTTCCCCCCTCATCCCGTAAAATAAACCCTGTAACTGAGGGATTTCCAAGAGTCAAATGGATGGATTGCAGTCATTCTGCATGTGAGCCATGGTCAGTTGGATGAGACCCATGGTTTTTCTCATGGCCACAGCTGGTATGTGTTCTTGCATGTAGCAATTTCAAAATTTGCTTCCTACAAAAACTTGTGCAATGCACTGTTCTTAGTACATTACACAGAGTCAGTTTGCAATAGTAATTAAAAAAAAATAAGCTAACTAGGGAATTAATCATTATATGCAGATTGCTCACTGGAGGTGACTAACCGGCCTGATGATCCCTCTCCTTTGAGCCAGAGCCTCAACTGTCTGAATCGAGTCATTGCAGAATATGGCAATATCATAAGGAATAGCTGGAGAGGGGAAGGGTACTGGTCAGGGAATAAAATACAAGTTTTGAAAAGCTTCATGGCAATGGATAAGCTGAGTGTGATACTGTTTTTCACTACCTCTTCTAATACTAAAACTAGAGGGTAAAACTAGTAGAAGACTAGTTTAAAATAGGTATTAGAGCTTCTTTGAGCAGAGGCTGCAAATGGTGGGACTGTGCTGCCACAGGAGGTTGTGAAGACAACATCAGCAGGTCTAAGGAGAAGCTGGACAAATTCATTGACTGGAAGGATTCAGTCCTCGCTGATGTGCAAGGTGATGAACACTGGCTGGAAATGTGGAATATATTTCCTCTATGTATTTGTACAGCTAAGGCTTGAATGTCTGTGGAGCAGAAACAAATGTGACTTTGCCCAAGCTGAATTAATTCACAAATGCATATGGAAAACCTGTTGGAGCTGATCCATCCCTCAGCTGACGCTCCACAAACAGGATCTTCGTGCTGCATTGATCAGGACTCAGCTGCATCAGGGGCAGCCTATGAGCTTGCTGCAGTGGAGCATCATGGGTTCTGAGGTCTTGCAAGGGCTCTCCTGTCCCTGCTTGGGATGGAAAAAGGGTCTTGCAGAGCATGATGTGGGGAAATGGTATAATGTAATAGGCTGCTGCTGGAGGTTTGGTCCTGTTCTTGCTAACCTGTGATCTAGGGTACACGCTGTGGAAAGACTATCCTTCCCTTTGCCTGTCAAGCTCCAACACCAGCACCACAGGAGAAACAACAGAGCCTATTTTTCATCTGGCTGGGGTTGTTCTGGTGTGTTGCGGTGCTTCATTGCTCTCCCCTGCACACTGCCTAAGCTTGTGCAAGTGAGCTATGGGGTGAAGCTGGGGTAAATAGACCTGGGTCTGTTCTGGAATAGCTGCAGAAAATTCCTTTGGAGGTGTTATGTGTAGACAGAGGCTATTGCAGGCTTCCTGAGGGCTGTCACACCTTCCCTCCTTGATGAACCCATGGGAGTTTTGCACACTGGATTATTACAGGGTGCCCTTTTAGCCCCTTCTAACACGACACCATTTGCATTTGTTCTCCCTCTGGAGAACAGAAGGGAAAGAACAGTGAGATATTCAGGGACTTAAAACCCCTGCACTTAAGAAAAATGAAATGGGATCTCATGCCAACTGCATGATTTGCATTCTCCTTGCTTGGTGTGCAACTTCAGGGCTCTCCCCCCTCTCTTTTAGGTCATTGATTCCACCTTCTGTTAAATGAATTTACAATTAAAATGGGCTTCTTTGTGGCAGCCACTGAATTTTCACTCTCTTTTTTTAAAATATATTTTTTTAAATATATAATTGAAAACACACCCAAACTCCAGCCGCCTGTAAGTATTAATTTTCATTTCCACAGAATGCTCTGTCTCCGGGGCAAGGAAGGAAATTCCAGAGAGTTAGCCAAGACAATCAGGGTTAATGTGCTCTTTGAAAAGTGTAGTGTAAGCAGGACCCTCGCCTTCTCATCCAAAGGTCGGGCCTGCTACTGGGACAGTGTTCTGGGTATAGGAGGAAGAGGGCACAGGTCTGACCCAGTGCACATTTTGCCCAGGATGCAGGTTTGAGGACATAGCCCATGTGCAGCAGCCATGGGAAGGGCGATGTGATTTTTCAAAAAGGCTGTGGATCATTCAGGGGGAACATGTGCTCCTTCACGGAGGAACAAAGGCTGTTTTCAGTTGTGTGGGGGATACCCGGCTGCATAGCATGAGTGATGTCGTACAATCATGAGCATAGGAAATACTTACGGGGCTGGTCCAATTTGTTTATCCCCCCTTGAAATCCAAAAGAATATGTGTAGACCATTTGGGTGAAATCCCATTCAGTCCAACCTGAGCTGCTTCAGCACGGGAAAAGAAAAATGAAGCCAGTGATAAAAGAGACAGCATGGCCTTACCACCATGCTAGTCTTGTCTAAGTGATGGTCTGGATCACCCAGTGAACACTCATTTACCAGTGACTAAGGGCACCTCAGCAGCCTCGATACTGATATGGCTCTTCATTCCATAGTGCACATGGGTTTATCTTGCTTTGGTGTGAAAACATCTAAAAACCTCATCCATGGGCATTACAGACCCTTCCCTCTGCAGATCAGTGTCCTATATATGTTCAGTGCCTTCCCTCCATCCCCATCATGACAATAAGCTGTGATCTCCTCTCCACCTGGAGACCACAGTGTTTTGAAGAGCACTAGGTCTTCTTTAAAATAATATTTCAATAAATACTTTTACTGAAAAGACCCCCCCTTTTCCTTCCCACAATTTCTTTAGGCTTGGAAGCCTAAGCACAGATGTGTTTTACATGCATTGGTGTAAAACCCTCCAAGTGAGACCAATTTGCTGTTCTTCTACCTCTTCAGTTAATCAATTTTTGTGTGTGGTTTTTTGGTCTTGCTCTGTTTCCTGACTGACTCCCCTCTCCCTTTTGGAAACAGGCAGGAACACTGAGTTCTGTTTGTGCGATAAGTTTCATGGTCATTCTCTCAAATTCCTCTCCTCCTCCCAGTCCCAATAGCTGAACTGCAGATGAAGGCTTGTAAGAATATTTTCAGCTTTCCTGCAAGTATTCAAGCCAGCAGTGCAGGGCCTATGCTAGAGCAGCAAGGGTCATCTCCTTATCCCTGCCCACTACCTCCTGTTAGTAATGAGGCTATGGAGTGGTTTTGATCAATTTCCTAAATATTTTTCCCTAATGAAAAAGCTACTGTCATATTTAGGCTGCGATTCAAATTGAAACTGTGCTTACCTCGTAGACCTCCATAATATGGGGTAGCAGCATTTTGGAAAGCATACCCTGCATTGGCATCAACACACCGGACAGTTTTGGGAAGATGTCCAGCAGTGCTGTTTCCTACCTGCATGTTTTCCACTGCCCCCGTGTCCTCTGGATAAAGAGTGTCTTTAGTGATGGGAACTTTTTCAGAGACATGTTGCTAAAAGAGTCTTCCAAAATACTTTTTTTTCTTATTTCAATCTCGCTTTTGGACAGGACCATAGACGCAGGAGTACAATGTCCTGGCTGAGCTGTTGCTCATGGGCACATCACTCTCTTGCTCCCTTGATCTTAAATGTCACCTGCTGCACAAAGATTAAATCAGACTCTGCATGGTCAGACTGTGGCACTTAGTCTAACTGGTCATCCTCTCTTTGAATGTGAAATGGGGACAACATGTATGAGACTAAATAGAAATAAAGGGAACATTTCCTTTCATTTGCAAGGAGAATTTGGAGAGGTGAGGTAAAGCAGTTGACTCTTGCTATTCAGCAGGGTCATGTGCAAAATCCACTTTGCTGTACTCTATCTGGAGGTGACATTGCTATCAATACAACTGGTAAAGCTGGTTTTATGCAGCTGCTGTGAGACTGGTCTGGTGGCTTGATAATTAATCTCATTTAGAAACATTTCATGTCACTGAGAATTAGGAAAGAACGGAGCAGAGTGGCAGGTCGGGCGTGTGTTTATTGCCATGGTCTTCAAAAAAAGAAATTCCTAAGAGATCCTGACACTGGTCTCTTGACCCCTTTGTGCATACTGTCTTATTCACAAAGATAAAATTAGCCTCTGTTTCTATACAAAAATGCAAATGGAAGCATCCAAATCACTGATCCCACTGAAAAAAAGTGTTGTTCCTCAATATTTGCTTTTTCTGGAAATGCTCCAGGCTGTTTGCACTGATAGCATGTTGTTTGTGTGAGATCTCAAGAGTGTGTACACCTTTGACAAAAAAAAAAAGTATAGAAATTAAAAGCCTGTGCCATTATGACAATGACTAGTTTAATTTTTTTTAATACTCCAAAATATGTAAACAGTGGCATGAAATATTTTTTTTTCTGTCTCCAGTGATCCCTTTGTGGCAGATTTCTTTATTTGTTAATGAAATGCTGGGGTCCTACTGGTAGCAAAGGAAAGAACAGACCCGCACACAACTATTGAGAAACAGGAGCTGGGGGAATCTCTGGAGATCATTTAGTCCAACCTCCTGCCCAGAGCTCAAAGCATTGAATTTGTCTGCATGAAACTGACTGCACAACAGGTCTGTTACTGCCATCAAATATCAGGTAGGTGAACAGTGATGACACTGAGTTTTTCACAAACCCAGTTGTTCTCAGTTTGAGATGGTTTAAATTTACAACGAGGACCATTGATGTGGATATGATGTGGCTGCAGTTTGGGATTCCTCTGTGCATCGGGGTGGTTGTGCTCTTTCTCTAACAGGATTGAGATCTAACCCTCTGTAGCCTGTGCACCTTGTGACACCCTTGGGAGAAAATGCTGTGCCATCGAGCAAATACCTCTATGACTTAGGAAAAAAAGTATCCATCAAGCCTGTACACAGAACAGAAAAACTCAGTTTTGTGGTGTCAGAGCGCTGGCTCCAGGAAAGTAATTATAGCGGGGTTATTATTTTTTCTACTTTTGCAGTAGCAGATTTGATTAGGAGTCTGGGGTATTGCTTTGACAATGGTGAATAGTGGAACTTTATTCCTTCTAGGTCTTTATACAGAGCCAATCAGTCTAACAAAATGCACATTTATGTAGTGTGCCAAAAAGTGATTATGCCTAATACTAAACTTTTTGTGTCCAAAAAATAAAATCCAGGTTAGAAAAAGAGCAGTACAACTTTATAAAGTTGTCATTTATATACAGCCAGCCCAGGAAGCTATGCTATGGGTAGGGTCAAACTAACTAGGATAAAAAATAAAGGAGAAATGCAGTTGCTACCCTTGTTCTTGTTCCCTTTGTACTGAGGAATCCAGCCCAGTTGGAGGATGCGTTTTCTTTTAAACCCTTTGTCCTCATGGCTGCAGCCAGGTCTTTGTGGACCAGCATTAACAAATCTGACACAGACCTTTTAAAAAGTCCGTTTCTGTTTGGTCAGTCTGTAGGTTTATTCTGTTCAGATTCCAACTGCAAATCTCACCATGGAAAAAAGGCCTCCCTGCGAGAAGCAACATTCACCACCATAAGAGTCCTGTTCAGAAACTGCCTTCAGCTGGCCAGCAAAGCCAACCCCTGCTTTCCTCCAAAACATTCCTCCTTCCTTCATGCAGGAAACCCAAACCCTTCACCCCACTAGGACTGTAATCCCTACAGAGGAGATTTAACAAACCACTCTGAAAGCTTCAAGACAGCTGAATTTTGCAAAAAGTATTATCCCTGTTCACGTGCTAGGGGTACAGATCAAGAGCAGCATCTGCTGGAACCACCTTACAGACCTGGTGTGCTGGTCAAGGAGAGATACATTTATGTGTAATACTTCAAATACAAAAAATACTTTGCAAATAATGTGTGTTTCTACAATCAGACTGTGGCTTTGCTAGTTGAAAGCTGCAAACCAGGCAAAGTTTGCAAGTTTGCAAGGAGCAGCTGTATCTTTTATTCTCCAAACTGAAATAGTTGAGGCAAGAAAGAAGAAAATTTGTGGACTGTTCTGAAGAGCACAGGACTGGGGTCTGAGGAGAGGCTGGGGGAGCTGGTCCCAGGGTTGGACACATGGGGCCAGACCCAGCAAGCCTTGGCAGGGGTGTGTGGTGATTGGTGAGGGACAGCTGGATGTCTCCATGCTTCTCCGGCCCCCACGGCTGCAGCTGTTGAAGGAGGAAACGATCTGGGGTCGGTGGAGGGGGATGGGTAGATTAAATAAACCTCCTCTGCCCAGCACAGGGGCTGAGGAGCTCCTGCCTCCCCCTCCTTTGTTTGGTAAAAAAATATTTGTGGCCATTTGTTGTCCCTCTGTTGCATGTTTGCTGGTTGGCCATTATATTGGGGACTGCCTATGGTCCCAGCCTCCTTCACTGAAGGCATTGTTCGATGGCACGTGTGATCCAACTAATGGTGACAGCATGGCCAGGATCTGCCCATCCATATGGGAAATGGACAATTTTGCCTCTTTAACCTCTTTGCATCACCACATCCAGTTTTCTGGGAAATCTTGACATTTGCAGACTCAGAAACTTTTGGTGCAGCTTCAAAAGCCTCCCATACCCAGAGGATATTGCTGGAGTAATCACTGGGTTTGTGTTATTATTTTAAACTGATGTGAATGAAGTGTCTGGTAAAGGTCAAAGACCACTCACTTGAAAAGGGAATAATGGTAATGCAGGAGGAAGAGAGACCCTTCACTATCAGCTTTCCCATCCTGCTCTATACAGACTGGTGAACTGAATTAAAATTAAACTGTATTGGTCTGTTCATTCCTTGGTCACAAGACTGATGCTAAGATTTAGTAGAAGTTTTTCAAGCTATTTTTTCAACACGGAAACAATGAGGTCTTGACTAAAAGTAAATGTTCAGTTAAAGACACTTCTTTCCACCTTTCCCAAAACACAAATTACTGAAAAGAAACTAGAGGCTTAGAGACTTTATGGAGCAAAGTGACTAGGAAAGACTCTTTTTGTAGTTGATACAGTTGGTAAAACTAACTTGCTTCTTAGCTTACAGTTTGGTGATGAGTTCTCCAAGTGCTGAGATGAAGCTGTCATGCTCTGTTCATGAAGCCATAGGCCAGACCTCTACATTGCTGTGGGTCCGGGCTCCCCCTCAGTCTGGGTCAAGATAATGAAAGCCTCATCACCCTCTTGGCCTGTCTTTTCTTCAGGAGAGCTTTCCTCAGGGAGGGCTTCCTACAGTGTTTTTCACACCGGTGGATTTTTCCTTTCCCTGTCCCAGTCTGCTGACTTTCCTCTTTGTGTGGCATGGTGCAGCTCATGGGCAGCTGAGTCTTCCCTGCTCTTGTTCACACCATTTCTCCCTCCGTGCTGAGCCAAACCATCCTCTCCACCACTGCAGCCAGCGGGTTTGGCTTGGGTTACGTTGACAGCATGACCTGCAACTCTGGCCATAGCTTTCACCTTCTCCACCTTAGGCCGAGACCCCTTCAATGACCTCATTTAGTATATCACCATGTTACCTTGATATTTCCCCTGGTCATACTGCAGCCAATGAGGTATTTGTCAGAACAACTCTCTTGCAGGGGCTTGCTGTCATCTTGTCTGCTAAAATCCCAGTTGGCCTGGTGACGGATGCAGTACAGAGTGTGTACCAAAACTGTGTTTTTCTAGAAATTGGCCTGTGGAAATTGGTTAAACAATTATTTTCTCTAGGCTGCCACTGCTCCTGTCATTCATCTCAGCAAAGTCTTCTTCTTTTCATCTCACCCTCCCGCTTGGTCCGGCTTTTTGCTGCTTCAGATCCTTTTACTGTGTGGATGAAGGTCTACCTTTAGCTTTCCAAATCTGAAGGCAGCGTAGCTCTAGGAGGAACAAAAGTGACCAGCTGGAAAGTACTCTGGTGTAGCCAAGCTCAGAATTTGGCCATGTGTCACTGTGCCTTGGTTTGGCTTCATTCACCTCTTGCCCACTTTCAGAGCACATTTGTCCCAGTGTACATTAGAAATAATTCCCCCAATGTCACTAGTGTAGGGCCTTGTAAAACTGATGTCATGATAACTTTGCCTTCACATCTTTGGTACAGCCCTCAAGGGTAACCTGGGTTCCTTTGCAGTTTTTCCCTGTGATACTGCAGTAGTTTTGCAGGTCTCCCTTTGCTGCAGCATATGACTAGCAGATTTTCTGTGAGATCTAAAACTATATATGTTCTTCACCTTGTTTTCTGTTGGCAGCTCCTTTTAAGATTTGACAAGCTCCAAGCAGTTTGCTGATGGTTTTCTGTAGGAGCAGAATGTGATTTTTTAACAAATTAATTCCAAGGCTCACAAATCCACAAGAACCTGGAGTCAGACACAGAATTTCTTTTTGAGATCTGTGGAAAATAAAAATATCCTTTTCCAACCTCTTAGCATGCTTCTGGCTTCTAAGGGTATCAATGTGTCAGCATCGCCCCAAGGAAAGGTGTTCTTGTGGCAACCTAGGAAATTTTGAAATCAATAGATACACAGCCTTGAGAAGGGGCTGAAATGCTGGGTTAAGGCCTCATGAGCCTCAAAACACTCTAGGATTTCTCATGTCTCACTTCTGGGGCATTCTTATGGCAATCGTGCAGTTATAATCACATCAGCAGATTCTTACTGAAAGACACTTGATTTTCGGTTTGGATTCCAGAGATAAATCTCTCCAGCAAGGCAGATCCAGAGCTCTGAACAGCCATGAGATTTCATCTGAACCAATCCCAAAGTTAAAGGTGAAGTTTCTGATGGACATATTTCCTTTTCATGATGTAGTGAAGGAGCCACAGACTACAAAAACCACACCAAAATTTCCCATCTCTCTAAAACAAAGATCAGATGTTTGCATGGGCTGTATCAAATCTCAGGATCAATAATTCCCCCTTTCCTGTTCTCCTTCTTTCCTGTTGTCCTTTCCCAGCCCTTCAGACCAGCAGGTGAGTGGATGGCTCCCAAGATTAAGGCTTCTCCAGGAGGGTTCCTTAGAGCCTTCCTGGCCTCAGGCTTGGTTGCAAAATGAGCACATCCAGGTCCCTGAGTGCACATCCCTTCGTGCCTACAGTTTAGGCTGGGTTTGTTTTAGGAGTTTTTTTGCCTTTATTGGGTCCCTGGGGACATCTGGATAAACAGTTCAGTGTTTGGCTGTGGCTGACAAATAGATTACTGCATTGCTGGTATGGGAGAGAGCAATTCCAATTAAACTAATAAAATCTACCGGTTACCTGTCATTTGTGAAGAAACCTCCCAGGGAAATGCATTGATTTCCAAATGTTTACACCATGTTTTAAATGGTTTCTCAGGGTAAACTCAAGCAATGAGGGGGGGATAAAATTAACAGCAGCAGTGTGTTTTCCTCTAAAGTGTCACATAAAATGCATAGAGGGCCCTGGGAGTGGGGTGAGCAAGAATTACTATGCCTCCTCCTCCTCCTCCTCCTGTTGCATGTTCCACAGCTCTGCTCCCTGCTCCTTGTGGCCATGTGAAGATGCAGATTCAAGGTGTAGAGGTAAAAATGCAGCATTAGTTGCACTGTTCCCCATACTGATGCAGGAGCTGAACCCAAGCTATCTTGCACTGCACAAGCAAACGCTGCAGCTGTGGGACCCTTACTCATGAGGCGGATGCCTTCTCCCAACATTTTTTCCTTGGAAGGAGACCTGAGACTCTCACCTTCAGTTGAAATCGCTGAAGTGCTAATTTAGCACCTAAACTTGAGAAAGGGCTGGGACTGCAGCTGTGTCCCTGTGTGTGGCATTACCTTGAGCCCAGAAACCAGCAGACCCCTAGTAGCAGCAAATGGCCTGTTTCTCTCCCCTGACTTCAAGAATACAGAGACCTACCGACCCTGAGTGTGCTGCTTGAGGCAAGTGCCTGTGTTATAGCTGGAATGTCTAATAGCGATGGTCTGAATTTCACTTCATGTCCAGCTAAAGCAAAATCCATTCACATCATTCCCCAGATCACTGACATCAAATCTCCAGAGGTCTCAGTGCTCAGAAGCTCTTCTTCAGCTTAAAAATGTCTTTACTAGGAGGAGTGGGAGGTGGGACTGGGTCTGTGTAAAGCATGCCAGATACAGTGTGGTGAACCCCAGCTCATTTCACAGAATCACAGAA
>VZZY01028228.1:0-12945 GCA_013400335.1 Eurystomus gularis
AGCCTGAAACATTCTATGAGTCTTATGATTTCCCTCACGCCTCTTAGGAAATCTATCCTATTAAGTGTGTCAGTATTAAGGTACATTTCGTCTTTGCTAACCAGTTTCTACCGTATTTATAAAACTAAGGCTGTATCACAGAACGAAAATAGTCACACAGTTAGGTTTTTGGTTTGTTTGGTTTTGTTGTTTTTTTTTTTTTAAGAAACTGGCCATACCCTGTGGATTTTGATTCTTTTCTTCTGTTCAGATATGTTCCATGTAGTTTGATTGTTTCTTGGGTTACAGCAGTTGTGTTGCTTGAGACTCTGGACAAAGAAATTGCTTTCTACTTTTGCATTTCTAGTGCCCTGAAGGAAATTGTAAGTTGTACAACTTCTTCTCAAATAAATAAGATTGCAGCCATATCTGATTCATCATCCAGATTTCCTCCTGGTGGCATGAATTTGCCATATCTTGAATGTAAGAGCCTGGGTAATGCATTCAGACATTGATGACAGCTTTGAATATGTTTATTGATAAAATAGTAAAAATTCAAAGGCTGGTTTAATTTACTTGAGAAAGTTGGTTGCAGATCTCATGGGACAAGTCTTTCATGTGCCATTTCTTGTAAATACTACAGCTGTTTATAAGGACTTTAAATACAACCTTTTTCAAAGCTTCATATTTTGAAACTTTTATCTTTTCATAAGCTGCAAATAATAAAATTACATAAAGAAACAATCTATTTTTTTTAATGTTCCCTTTTTTGATCTTGTCCTCCTTCATCCCTGAAAAAACTTCTTTATGTTATGAGGGTCTTATCAGTTTAGTCAGTTCTTTTTTTCTTATAATCACTTTATTCAGTCTTACTTCATACAGCTCAAGCTTTCTGTTGTCCTCAGAGATGTAGATAACATGTTCCAACATGGTGTTTGATTTTATAGGCACTGGAGATATTTTTAAAAGAGAAGGGAAGCATTTCACTAGGCATACTTTTCAGGGCATGCTGTTAAATCCCACGAAATTGCTGAAGCATTATTCTGAGCTATGTAACGCTGCTAGTAGCAGTTTACAATTACGTAGAGTTTTCCATCTGACTATGTGATATTGCTTAGAGGCTTTGTGATGCTCCTACATATTCAATTCCTGTGTCTCTATTTTACAACAAGAAGGCTAGTAGAGAGATTTGTGCCAATTGCCCAGACACCCACTATGTTTTCTGTTCTCACTTTTCAGATCCATGACTACAGACGGCTAGAGCCTGATCTTTTAGAAGAGCTGAGAATCTTCAACTTCAAAGAAGGGTAACAGATATTTAAAGACATTTACTGCTTCTACATACCCAAAGGTCCCAGTATCTTTACCTTCTTACTTTGGAGTTAAGTGACTTCATTTTACATTATGGCTATAGTCCTGATTTTGAGTCCAGTATGTTCCAAACTACCTTTCCTCCAAGATCATTGGCAGAAAGAAAATACAGTGTTTTTCCAATTATTATTTTGTCAGCTTTTATGTTACTATTGGTTCTTATTTATGTACAACAACAGCTATGTTCTGTGCATCCAGAAAGGGTTGCATACTAATCAAATAATAAAGTGGAAAATAATTTTAGTAGGTGAACCTCCAAGACAAATATTAAGGTATAAATCTGTCTTCAGATTTAATGACTTTTTATTTCTTAAGAGACTGTTTTCCCTTCTCTGAGAGCCTTTGTGGACTGGACTGACTACCCAGAAAAGAGATATTTAATATTCAACAGCATGGCTGTAGGCAAAATATTGTGATGGTGAAATGCACAAATCAGTCAGGAGAAGAATTAACCCAAATTGACAGTATATACCTAGATTGTATGAGATCAGTGCCAATGATTTAAACATAATGGCATTTTTCACCCTGGGAGCCAAATGAATACTTTGGAAGACATGTGTACAGTTTGTGTTTACAGTCTACAAAAGATTAATGTTCCCTGATGCCTTTGAGTGCCGTGTGAATGCTGGCTGAAGCTATGATCCAAAAGACAGTCCCAACATGGATAAAACAAAATGTTCCCATGGTCTGAAGTGAACTTTCTTCCTATGTTGGTGTGCTTCTGGGCAGAGAGCTTAATTAAGAGTCTTCTGCACACCAAAAGTGTACTTTGTAAGGGCACTAGTAATCTCATAGATGCATGTGTTAGCATCTTGAGCCAAGCATGATGTCAGGGTCATAATTTGAAACCATCACCTCAGCTTTAGTAAATGCTGTGATAACAGCAGCACATGCTTCTGCATGAAATATGCTGTAGCCCTAGTGAATGAATAAGCTCTCAAGGCAACATAGTCTGCAGACAGTGTGAAGTTGAAGCATAATGTTTTCATGCACTATCTGCAAGGGAACTTTCAATTTATTATATGTTGTAAACAGTTTTTCCTTGAACTGCTAAAAATGTCTGTTGAAAAGGTTGGTGAGGAGTTCCTGGACCTAAAGACTTGTTAATAATGACAATGCTGTTAATAATTTTTAATACATAAGGAGATAAAAATGAATTATAGTGAACTGACTTTTCACAGGGAAATAAATGATTATGAGTTTAACTTCCTAATTTAAAACTGCTTGAGAGCCCCAGTGTTTTGTCAAATAACCATCAGCCCATGTGATAATACTGACTGACCATTCTTTTTACAGGCTCTGTGTACCATGTGCCAGAAAAAAAGCAGAGCAAAACAAAATAAAACAAAACAAAACAGATTTGTTCCTCTAGACAAATGTGATTGGTATGTGTAGAAGGAACAGATTTGTTCCTCTAGGCAGTACTGGAAGAGTCATAAAAATGATTTTGTGTAGATTTGTAAAAATACCTTTCAAGGTTTATCAATATGAATATTGCTATGAATATGTCTGTTTAGCTGCTTATGAGACATATTCCATGCAGTTGCATTTTGCTGCTTTGGTGGCATATAAAAAAATCTCCTGGAGTTGCCCATTGTGTTTATACTGACAGCAGAGTTGCAAGCACAAATGTTGTCACCTCTCAGTATTTTTGCGATCAATCTAGCAATATTTGATGTTTTCTTCAGACCCTCACAATCACAGAATCATAGAATGGTTTGGGTTGGAAGGAATCTTTAACCTGCATTAAGCAGAGGCATCTTTAACTAGATCAGGTTGCTCAGAGCCCCATTCTGGAAATCCACTTCTTTTTTTAGTATATATGCAAAGACAAACTAGAAAATACAGCTTTGCAGGGACCTGAAACACTTAACACTTTCATATCAAGACTAAAAGCACTTTTCAACTTGCTTAGAAGTCAGGAAGGTTAATGAAGTCAAGCCTGTCAGTGATGCACATTATTTTACTCCAGTGTTCCCTCCTTCCCCCATTATTCTTAGCCACGGCTTTAGCATGCCTTTTGGGTCATTTAAGATATTTCTAGTCTAGACTAGATCCATATCTTGGTGATACTGTATGAAATCTTAACAGACTGTGAGGCCTTGGGAAGGCCTAGTGAGCTTTGAAAACCTGTTGAGCTTTTGGATGTGTACTGGCTTTGAACAGTCCAATATCTGGAGTTTTCAGAAGGTATGGTATTTCATATTGTATCTGGAAGTGGCCTGCTCTGCTGATTTCTGAAAAGATACCTCTTAGTGGGAACAAGTGTTGGAACACAGTCAAAATGAATGTTTTGTTAAAAAAAAAGTATCCGAATTAGGCTATATAATGCCTTTCAAATAAAACAATTTTGTCCCCAGCTAGAACTTCATAGCCATATACAGTAATACTTAATGTGGGATGGCTATCAGGTTATGAATTCAGTTGAGCTGCTTAACTGATTCATGTTTGTAACACAGCCTTCTTCTAGCACTCAAAGTTACTTGAATGCACGTTCCATCTATGACATTTTTAACACAAGCTTTTGTGTTGAAGGATCTGTGTGTGCACTCCTCAAAATGTCCCTGTAACAAGCTTCTCCTTGCATATATGATTACATGACATCCATGATGACAGAGTGCACAAACTTTTCCAAGAGCAGAAACCTACGTTGCAGCAGGTGTTCAGAAACTCCAGATCATATCAGGTAAGATTAGCAGAATGTAGGATGAAACCCACAGTTCTTAGCGTACTTATCTTTTATTTTCTCACTTCCTGCATACTGCAGATTGCTTCTCTTGAGCACCTTAAACTTAAAAAAAATAAAATAAAAGGAAACAAAAGCTATAGCTTACTATTCTCAAAAATGATAGGGATCTTCCTGCAGGCCAGGAATGGTGATTTATTCTCACCCAAAGCAGAAGGCCCTCTAGGCTGAGTGAAGGAGTTGAGGGAAAGCAGATAAATTATGTTCATGTTCTTAAATGAGATTTGCAGGGGATCAAACAAGCTTCTCGGAAGTAGCAGGATAAAGAAACTCCCTCTTTTATTGGTGACAGTTGCTGCAGTCTCCTACAGGTAGCCTATTCACTTTACTGTGAACATTGGCATGGCGCATGAACTTCTCACACTTTGTGCTGTATAAATACAGAATAAAATGAGGGTTGCTGTGCCACAGTCTTTGCAAATATTGAAAGGATTTTCTGGGAGGTGGAGTGAAGTGTGCTGTAGCTCAGCTAGGTTATATTCTGGTGCAAGGAAAGTTGGTGCATCACAGGATGCACTCATTTCAGCTCAGCTGAGAGCAGCTTAAACCTTTGCAACTTACCTATTCAGATAGAAAACCACTGGTCCTTTTTCAAAGGAAGCAAATCTAATAAGCATATCCAAAAATTATTTACTACCCCAACTTTAGTAAGGCAGGCTTTATATAGAGAATGTAATGGGATAGTGAAGGATCAGTGTGACCAAAGATGAATTGAACACAATCAGATTCATCTATTTAAACTGCTCCAAATGACCACAGATGTAGCCACAGATGATGGTGAGAAAGGATTTGTGTACTTTATGCATGTCCCAGACAGGGCAGTTCTGTGACACTTGCCTGTGAGTTTGCTGGGACAGTTTTGACATGCCCTAATCCCTCAAAGAGCACTGTGGACTTTTGTTTTTAAAGATTTGGCTTCTGATCATTTTGAAAGTCCACCAGTGCTGGAACGCTACATTGCTATTGCTATTGCTCATCCACCACCTGGATTGATTTAATAATGAGATGTGTGAAAAATAAAAAAAAAACCTTCTAAGAAGTAGACATCCCCATCAGTTCAGAGGAAATACTGTGACTATCTGGGACAATGGAGTAGCATGGACATTTGTAAAGATGGCCTTGGTTAACGTGTGGAAAAAAGCTCTTTCAAATGAAATTAAGCTTACAGCAAAAAACCTGGATTGCTGTTATCCAAGTTGCTTCTTTCTCCTCCTGCTCTTGAGTATAGCACTTCACATCTGACTGACATGGCTTTGAACTTATTTGTCACATGCAAACCTAAAGCCACTGAATGCCGTATTTTAAAGAGAATGTTTCCTGTTCTTTTACAAAGGAACTTGCAAAATCTAGCACTGTAATAATGTTCAGCCAAATATTTTGCAATATAATGAGTGTTCAGCTATGTAATTCTTTGTATTTTAATTAGGACTCCATTTGGTCAGACATTGAAGAAAGGTGGCTATTAAAAAAAGAAAAAAGTATTATGTATCTATTAGAAACCTGTACAGGGCAAGGCTAAGTATAGACCTTATTAAGTAAGAACAAATAGCAGAATAGCAACCACAAATATATACTTCATTAAATTAATTAAAAGAGACTTTTCACATTTGTTAACATGAATTTTTATTATTTGCATGTGTTTATGAAATGTGTACTGATTTCCAAGGCAACAATCACGCAGAAATGAGGTGACATGTATGAGAGTGTAGGTGTTCATGTGCTAAAGAGGAGGACAACCGTTGGGGATCCTTGGGCAAGGGTAGGTGTGGAGGGGTAGGCATCCCTGCCAGTGGAGGCATAAAGTTGCAGAGTCACTTGGTCCAGAGACGACCTTGGGAGACCATGAAAATCATCAAATGCCCTCCTTAGAGCACAGGGTTCAGCAAACAGCAGTTTTGCATTTGGCTTTTTCAGTGCATTTATAGACTTGCAAACCCTTAGATTACCTGCTTTAGCCTTCCCATCTCCAGACTTCAAAGCCTTAGCCTTTTGAGTGTCTCCTTGCAGGGGAGGTGCACTTCCTCTTTATGTTGGCCAACAACTTGCTACTTTGGTAAACCAACATTTTACATAGGGGAGAAATGATACTGTCTTTCCTCGGTACTATTCTTAACAATGCCCATTATTTATTGCCTATTTTGACTGCTGCGGCATGCAGAGCAGATCATTTCAGAGTACCATCAGCAATGACCTTGTTAACTCCTTTCTGTGTCCTGACTACCAACTCAGAGTTCAACATGAGTTTGGGGTCAACAAGACTTAGGTTATATTTGCCTCTTGTTTATTTAGACTAAAGCTCATTTGACCTACTTTTGTACAGTTTTGTAAAGTCTTTCCAGAGTTCCTTGTAGTGGGATGGCATTTCACTACTTCAAAGAGTTTAGTAGCTTCCTTAGAGATCACCCTCTTTGCTGCCTTTTCTAGGTCTTCGTTTAAGGTGTTGAATAACCTAGTCTTTGGTGGGATCCTGCTCCTGACATGTCTTCTCTATGAGAAGTTCCCTGCACTTTGTTGCTTACCCTTCAGGTAGCCCAAAAGACCACTTCCTCCAAAACCCTGGCAGGTTTGCCCTTAATAGTCCTTTTTTTTCCCCTCTACAGAATCTATTTTACCATTTGAGTAACTTTGACCTCTCCAAACACATGCTGTTGTGTGGCACCCCACCTTTACAAAGGCATGCATGCTCTTTGTTGTGTTTTCCTCGCTATGGTTTCCCTTGGCATAGCTGTCTAGCCTGGATGCTGCTGGAATGCGGGTGCTGTTGTCTCTCCTCAGCAATTTCTTGGGAGTGTGTCCTTCAATGCTCACAATATTTGACAGTGCCAGCTAAAAAGTCTGACAGCATCTCAGGGTTTAACATTGCTGAAGGTTCACAATTAGCTCCTCACAAAAATAAGTGGAACAAATTTGCTCCTTTTGATATACAAAATTGTCTAGTTTCACCTAAGACTCTTCTTGGTTTACTCTTTTGTTACTTGCTTTTAGAAAGAAGCTGGGGAGTTTAATCTTGATTCTTCCATGTCCTGTCAGATTGTATATAATATAAAGTAAGGTTACTAAACCTCTGCCTTACAACCCGCTTTTCCCATTTTTTATAAGAAAGTTTCTTTGTAAGACTGACAGCACAAAACCACATAGAGAAGGAACATCAGGTTATCATCCGGTGTGGAGTCTGAGCAGAATTTAGGTATTTTGCATTGTAAGTGCATTTCTGAGGATCTGTGCACCCTTACCTGTTGTACATGTCATAGGTCCTCCTCTGTATGTGAATGTCAATTATGTGCACGCTACTGGTACACCACTTGCAAGTCTGCTGGCTGATGGATACTGAATTGTACTGTGAAATGAAAGGAGTGTAAAAGTCTGTTCGGAAGTTGGTGGGATGCCTACTTCTTCTCTGTAACTAATGTCTCAACATCTAACATGGCAGTAGGTTGCTACAGGGCCCATCAAACACCTTTCCTGTGAAGTGGTTCCAGAAGGCCTTGCAGTGCTGTGGAAGGTTCAGGCCTGGTGGGATTTGGAATGAGTCCTCCATGAGCTTATTCAAGAGAAGTATTTTAACTTCTGTGCCTCATCTTACTCACAAAACAATTACATAATCTATAGTGGTGAGGGCTTTTCTTACAGGGAAGGCAAACTTTTAGAAGGAGAACACAGAAAGGCTTTGGTTGTAGAAGGCGTTTGAACAGATGCTCCTATTCTGTTTCTCTGTTGATCTTATGTCTCTTTCAATGCTAGCTTCTGTTTTGAAATTGTTTTCAAAGAGTATTTTATAGCAGAGTATTGATGAATGAAACATCCAAAGGCCTTATCTTATTTTTGGCTTCCTTCCATTTCTATGTGTGTTGCTGTCATTACATTTTCTGTAACATCTGCTCACTTCTTTGGGTGAATGTTGTACTAGACAGTGCTGAAATGTCTAAATAAACTTTTTTGGCCGTGAGTGATTAACTTTTCTGCATTTATGTTTATCTAGAATATTTTTCTCTGTTCATAAACAATAGACTCTGTATTTCCTTTCTCACTTTATTACATAAAAGTTCTTTTATTGGTACTAATACATATAATTAATCAGCCATTTTTTAGTAAAGGAAATGATAATTGACCTACCTACCTTTTTGGTTCTTCTTCCAGTTCCTAATGCTATAGTGTGTGAGTTCCTGTTCATAACCTGAAAATTCTGAAGTTTGTCCATCTTTATTTGTATCAGTATCATCCATGCACTACTAAACACATTTTTCTAGTTTGCATTACTGGTATTTCAAAGGAAGGTGATAAAAGTTCTGGTTCTTAGGGGGTGAAAATTGTATTTCAGGAGTGGAAAGGCCTGCATTTCTGCCTAATTAATGACCTCTTAATTACAGTAAGTAGAAAGAACTTGGAGGACAAACTTCAGTTCTGAATTTTCTTTTCAAGGTCTATGCTTTGGGTTAGACATTGACCAAGATGAAGGAAGTGTTCTTGAAATCCTGCAACACTCAACACTTACACACTGAAAAAAGATACACGAGTCCATTTACTCAGACTGTAAACAAAAAAGTTGCTAGAATAAGATTTTTGGTCCCACTCTGTGTTCTTCATGCAGATGCTGTGGCTGTAGTGCATGCAAATAGATGTTAAGCCTGACTTCACAGTCTGGACATGGGCAATGCTAGCAGACAACTGTAGGACTATTCACTCATGATCCTTCTCCAGCTATTTTGTGTAGTAATTTTGTGATCAGTCCTGAAGCTGCGAGTGCTATGGCAGTCGTTGCAGTGAAGCAGGGAAGGAGGGGTCTAGAAGGCACGTTGTGTATTGGGGGTTCTGGACATTAGTATGGCCCAAAGGATGGCTGCCAGAGAGCTCTCCCTGGACTGTTCTATTGAGACAGAAGCTTATCCAGACAAAAGGATTAGCCAGGAGCCACTTTAGCCATCCTTTGTCATGAACTCTGCGTCTGTGCTAGGTCTCTGAAGACAATTGAGGTATTTGAATGCAAAGGCAAGCAGCAGAGGTGTGGGAAAGCAGGTGCAGAAGTACTTGAGCTGGGTGTGCAAACAGCATAGCTTCTTTCATCGGCATTAATTCATTGAGAGTACAAATAGGATATAGTGGTTCATTCATCCTTTAGAAACTGAGCTTGCAACTCCCAGTTTGGCATGTTCAGAATCACCAGTTGCCATTGGTCGGTTCAACCTCTCTTACCATGCAAGCTTTCTCATCTCTGTCTTCTTCAGTTTAACTACTTTCTCATGTTATAGCAAAAGATTTATGCAGTCAAGGTGCATTAGACTTGCTGCATTCTCTATTACACATATCAGGTTAGTTTGGCATGGTGAAATTTTGGCCTAATTATGTTTCATTTTTTTCCACATTTTCCATGCATTTTCACTTACTTATCTTCATTTTCATCTCAAAATGTAGCATGCTGGTGAAGATGGGGTAATGGATTGCTTATTTCCCCTTCTGAGGTGGTACCATACTTCATGTTTTCAGGACCTTTCACTGATAAAGCACATAAATTCTTTTTTAAATGCTTGCTATTTAAGTTTTTTTTCCACTGAAGACTTCCAAACACACTTTTCTTCTTTGCAGTGACTATGCAAAAGTGCTTGAGTCCTTTATACAGACCCATTCTTGAATGCTTTTAAGATAGAAATTTCTTAATTGTGGGCTTTATGTACAGTTACTGCTGCTATTTCACTACATACAGGCTACTCATACATTACACACGTACCTGATTGTGTATGCATCTCTGTTTTACATACTGGAGTCACAGCAATTTACCACTTTCTCAAATTAACTGGGCTTATTGTATGCTTTCTTTTTCTTTCAAATTTAGGATAAATATGCCTGCTACCATAACAGAAATTTATTGAAAAGGATGGAGACACTTAAGATGTTGTAGGTGTACTTTCACTAGACACAAGTAGAAAATATTCACAAAAAAAAAATAGAGGCAATTAGATCATAACTCATGGGTCAACCAATACTGAATATACTATGCCCAGCAGTTAGCTTTGCTCCCAGTACAAATCTGCTCACTCCTGTTCCGTTACACTGGAGCATTCTGGGCTCTATGAATTTTCCAAGAGTCCTTTAAAAGACAGACATTCAGCTTAAAAATATATTTTGAAGATTCCTTAGAATGAAAGATTATCCCATAGGAGCTTCTTACAAGGGACAGTTTCTTATTGAATACTGCTGCACTCTAACGAGTGCAGGTATTGGCCTTTCATCTGTCTTTGCCCCACTTTCGAGCTGTGTCCTCTAAATAAAAAAAAAACAAATCACATTACAATGAATGGGAAGGGAAGGAAAAAAAACAGGTTCAGTTTTAGAACTAATCACTTCCTCAGTCAGACCTCATCAATGTCCCAGATGAGTCTGAATCAGAGTAGTCACACATTACGTCTGTGGAAACCTGCAGGTCAATTTGTACTGTCTGGAACATACACATTATGAAAGGGGAAAATAAAAGAGCTAACTGATAGAAGGTGGCAGAGCATGTGTTTGTGTATGTGACAATCTTTAAGTTAGAACAAGTTTTGATTTCCTCTTTATCCATGATCTGTGTCAACCATGCTGTGGGTTGGATATGCTGTAATTGCTAAAGATCCCAAAAGGCACTTAGGTGCTGCTGCTGCAAATATTTCTGTTAATCAGGAGAACATGCCTGTTCAAGCTGTAAGGTGATTGTGACAGTGTTTTCTGACAGCCATTGCATGTGAAGCACCCCTTTTTACTGTCCACAGGAGATCTGCACATGGGAGAGCTCTCTCAGCTGTGCATTTGGGAGCATCTGTAAGGAAAATGTTGCCCTTTGCAGCTTTGGACATACGAGCTTCACCACACAGTCCTGCTCATGAGAAGAAGCAATAAAGAAGCGCCATGTAAGTTATTTGTAAATAACATTTGTATTTGCGGGTGTGGTTTTGTTTGGTTTGTTTTGTTTTGTTTCTGTCATGGGACTCATAACCTGAGTTTTGAGGCCACTTGGAGCCAGGAAGAAATCTGCCCCTGCTTTAGGAATCACTCCCCTATTGCACTTTAGACCACTCTTAGTTTGTTAAAGACTTAAAAAGACATCTGGGCTGTCAAGGAGGGTGTGGTATGGGGAACAAGAAGATAAGTACAGGCTAAATGACAGGATAGCCTTCTGTGCAAGATAGTAAGCAGCCTGGGGTGTCTCAGGTGTCTGCAGCATGACAGTGGTGACTGGAGAGAGGTCTGAAAAGAAAAGATTAACTCTGGAGCCCAGATATTCCCTCTGATAAAAAAGGTTAGATATTTCAGCCACTTTCCAATATATACTGTACAACCAAGACAAAAGAAAGTGTAATTAATGATGTGAATAATCCTGATTTCTTTTCTACCAAAGCAACTTAGGCCAAAGCTGCATATAACATATAGCTCTTATTTGAGCAACAAACCATAACAGCTAAAAAGCCCATTCACCAAATGACAAAATAGAATCCACAAAATCAACAAACTTGAAATGTCAACACATCACTGGCTACTGATTTTGCTTGCTGTTAGTAGACCGTAATTGTTACTCATGTTCTTTTGTTTGCACTGCAACTGCAAGAAAAAAGTTGGTGTCCTTACATACCCCCTGAATACAATGTGCTGGTTTCTTTTTAGGCAAAATGCTAATAAGTAAAAGACTGTAAAAGAGAGTGAGAAATAGACTCCACACAGGCATCTATAGATATAACACTAGTAAGCCCTAGTGTTTCATGCTCATGTTGGTTGTATCCAGTGTTCTGCAGTTAGCATTCTGTGGCTCAGCAACTGCCTCAGGGATCAGAGTTCCCACAACTTAATCATTGCCTGAGATTTTAATTCCTGTTTCAAACAAAAGGACAGGATTCTTGGAGAGTTCAATCCAGAGACTGTGACCTAGTAATTTCAAATCACTCAAGTAGCTTGTTGTGAGGCAGTAAAAAAATGATGAACCTTTTCACTCTCGCTGTTACTAGGCAATTTCCACCCTGCAAAAACGAAATGAGTTACCAGGGTGGGGAGGCATTCAATAGGGCAGAATATATAAATACAAGCCAAATTTAATTTATATAGTGTATGTTTTTCTCCTTCTCTATCTCTGTACCCTACTTCCCTTCTGTTCTCTAAGCATGTGAGGGGAGGGGGCAGTGAGAATTTCCTAGGACCTGAACCTGCCCTACTTTGGGTTTTTCCTTCTAGGTCTGGGCTGTTTGTTCAAAACATTCTTAAAAGCAAAAACCAAATAAAGTCAAAATAAAAATAAATACCTAGACTTAGCTCTAGTGTCTTCCTGTTAATGGCTAAGTTGAAATTCAGTAGCAGATTAAACTATTAGCAGGGCAAGAACATGCTTCAAAAAGAATTAAAGCCAACAATAGAGGAGGAAGATCAGCACTCTGAGTATGCAGCAGAGCTGAAAATATGACTGTAAATAAAAGGAAGGAGATCGGCTCCTGCCATGAGAATATCTGTTTCCATATGCCAGTATCAGTATTTCATGAGGTTATGAAATGCACAGGAATCTTAGAATTATAGAATGTATTGGGTTGGAAGGGACCTCTGAAGGCCATCTAGTTCAACCCCCCTATATTAAGCAGGCACATCTCTAATGAGGTCAGGTTGCTCAGAGCCCCATCAAGCCTGACCTTGAATGTCTCGAGGGATGGGGCCTCCACAACCTCTCTGGGCAACCTGTTCCAATGATCAACCACCCTCATATTAAAGAACTTTTTCCTAATGTCTAACCTAAATCTACCCTTTTCTAGCTTAAAACCATTACCCCTCATCCTGCCACTACAAACCCTTGTGAACAAATCCACCCCCACCTATCAATAAGCCCCTTTCAGGTTTTGGAAGGT
>VZZY01028231.1:0-11884 GCA_013400335.1 Eurystomus gularis
CCGCGCCCCGGAGACCGCCGCGTTGCCATGGCGACGGGGACGCCCGGCCCCGCCGGCGAGCGCCGCGAAGAGAACAGTCTCGCGAGAGTTGGGTAGATTTTTATTGCTTTTACCAACTTTCTGAAACGTTACAAAAGGTAATTTTATTCTCGCGGTAACTAAAAGAGCGAAGGCTGGATCTGCCGCGCCACGGACAAGTCCGGGAGCCGAGTTTCTGTATAAACTGCACGCTGAGTCTACAGGGAATAACGTTTGCTTTGGCTGGGGATTCTGTTACAAAGTAGGAAAACGTCACTGTCACTAGAAAAGCGCTCATACAAAATTTGAACCGTACAGCATGTAATCGCTTTTCAAATCATCAGTATTAAAATCAAAGTGTAGTTCAGCCACAGATGCTGAACCCTGGAAGACACCTTTGCAGAGGAGCATCAGCAACAAGAGAAAGAAAAATATTACAAATTATGTGTCTTGCCAATCAAATAATTTAGAAAAGTATTGATTTTCAAGCTTATTATTCCAAAGAAATGTCAACAGATACTAAATTCAATATGAAAGTATCTTCAGATTAACTCCAATGCCAACTACAAAGTCCTGTAAATTTCCACTAAAAATGTTCCAAAATAAAATCAAGTTAAAATTACTCAGCAATTTGCGTTATTTATAGCACTATTTTTACGCTGACTCAAAGCTGTGTGCCTCTAGTCTTTAAATTTGCCATAAAATAAATTACTGTTGGTATAAACAAAGTACTTCACACATTTGTACTGTACTTGATAATTAATTTGACCTAGATGAGTAATTAAAACATTACTAACCGTATAAAGCAAAAAGAAAACTAAAGTCACGGTGCTCATCTAACAGACTACGTTTGTGAACTGAAAACCACGAACCGTTTCTCTTCTGACGTACAGAACGTATGTACAAGACAAGCCTTTGGAACGGCGCAGGCTCTGCCACGCGACACCCCGTGTTACAGACGTATGTCACAGCCCCTCGCACCTGCCTTTGCACAGGGCACAAGTTTGGAAGCTACCAGAGACAGATGCAGGTGAAGCAAACGGTAACTTACGGGAGAACATCCAATGTAGAAAAAACATTGGATTTTTGGGAGGTTTGAAAACCTCCCACTCGGGCACTAAATTCTGCCCTGACAGGTTTTATGATGACAAACTTGGCAATTTGGAACATTTCACTGAATAATCATATAAGATATTATGTTACAGCTGCAAAATTAATCTAGGAAGAAAGTATGATTCACTTGGGCATATGTAAACACAATGAAAAGCGTGTTACTGTAATACATATGAAAACACCAAGAATGAGTTTTGTAGAATATAATTTAAACACAAGACTGCTTTTTAAGTGAAATATTTTAGATGATATTTTAAATGGAGTGGTCAAAATTAAGACCTACACTTCATGTAAACATTTATATTTATAAATAAATTAGAAAAAAAAAAAGGAAAAGAAAAGCAAAAAAAAAAAAAAAAAAAAGAGGGACTTCCTGAGGTGGCTCTGCAGCCAGATACACAGTAGCACAAAGCTCCATTCCGGGAAACCAAGGCATCTAAAAAAAAGTGCAGGGCTGTTTATTTTCCTCTGTTGGAATGGAAATAACATTGGCCTAGTTTTTACAGGATTTTACCTCTATGAAAAAAAAAAAAAAAGAAAAAAAATCAGTGCACAGCAATTATCGCTGGTCTTCTCTATCCGTTAAGGCAAAACACATATCTACAAACAGTACACTACTACATCCTTAGCTGTTTTACTTTAATACTACACATGATTTTAAAGCAGAGGTGTAAAATGAGCAGTGAATCTCTTAACCATAGATTGTCAGTGGGGTCTTATGCACTTGGTACCAGATCTTCTCCTGTTCTTATGGGAAAAAAGTGCAAGCACAACATGCTACTGACCAAGAACACTGCAACTAAAGGTCACTGTAAACTACTTTGCAAGTCATGGCATTTCTGGCACTGATTAAAATATCTACACAATTAAAATTAAATAAATACTGTGATTAGACTTGTGGGGCTTTGGTTTTGTTTCCTTTCAGCTTTACTAGAAAAATATCCACTTATTGTAATATTGACCAAAACTTAACCCTTCTGAAGTAGAAGCCAGATACAAGGATGCGCAGCACCAGGGAATCCTCATTTCTGGCATTAAAGAGTTAAAAATCTAAGAGTAACCTTATAGTAATTTCTGGGGTCTTTGGAAATTGTTGCAAGACTGGGAATACAAAGCATAAAATATTACTGGCAGGACTAGTACAGAAGTAATGTGTTGTGGATAACGCTACATAAACTGCCCCAAGTATCTTCCCTCTTTGATTCAGCAAGAGCTACTTAGCAGTCAACAACCGACATGTTGAGGTGTACTTTTTTTTTTTTTTAAATAGTGTAGAAAGTTTTAGGAAACCATCTGCTGTAGTTTCACTGTATGTCAGTCTGACTAGAGGGAAAACGTGGGTATTTTCTGGAAGAGCTCATACTCAAGCTAAGGCACAAGCTATGCTATCATCTAAGAATAAAGGAACTTCTGAAAAGGTTCCTACGCAGACCTCACTTGCTTTGCCACTGACCTGAGCCTTCGTTATGACCATTGGGATACCGCTATTCATATTGCTGTACACTGTGGTTTACTTTCTTTACAATGTCTTCTTATATTACATTTAAAGGGAACGATAACAGTCCATGTAACTTAAATGCTATTTATAAATGATTCTATTTATTCCCACTGATTGCTTTACTTCTGTAATGTACAACTATCTTCTCTCCAAGTGACACTTGGCTTAAGAGCACCAAAATTCCACCTCAAGTGGTATTTTCAGATGAACTCTGACCTGCTCCAGAATCAGCTCCTTTTGCAATTGTTGAGAATTTTATCATGTGGTCCATGGTAAAACTCCCAACGTTGCCAAACGCAGAAATAAGCAAACAGCATCTTCTAATTTTAAATGAGCACAGATTCTAATTAAAGCCATTGTAGTACATCCAGAAAAGGCTTGTGGCAATTCAGAATGTAAAGAGATAATTTCAGAAATTAAAGCCAAAAAACTAAGGCATAAGGCAAAAAATATTAATAATGGAAACTGCACAGGTAAGTGATCAAGATTTTCATTTATACATAAAAATTCTCACTATTTCAAACATTATAATGCTAAAGACTGGAACTTGAAAATGTAACTATAATAAATGCACTGACTGCATCTTTATCAGTGAGCCCCCCAAAATCCCATTTACTTTAATAAATGAATATTTACTTTTTCAACTTACAGAATAAAAATTTATACTAATTAAAATAAATAAAATGTTTAAAAATAAGGTGGTGTGCTATCATATATGCCCTTTACAATGGAGAGGATCAGAACTATACACACAAATACCACTAGCAATTTGCAATCCATAAAATAATACTGATCATAAATCTATTACAGAATTAAACTACAGGTAATTTAATCAAATACACAGTAAATTTAAAAATTAAGCAAGAAATATATATTTGATGAGGACATGAAATACTCTAAAGTTTCTGTCTTAGAGCTGAAGAAATCAGACTCTGAAAGTCAGTAAGAAAACAGAAGTAAAAACAGGAACAAACGAATTCAGGAGTACTAGTGTGGTAGCTATGTATAACTTCCTATAGACAAAACTGCTGTCTGTAAATCCAATTTACACTGTGTAAACATGGAGTGTCCAGAATGGCAAATACTGACTTGGGACTGTAACTACAATTACTGCATTTGTACTGCTACTGGACAATAATGGGAAATAAAGAGTGAATTTAGGAGAAAAAAAAAAAAAAGTAGCAGAACAGGGTATTTCTGTGTATTTTAAGGATTAACTAACCACCTGACTAGGCCACTTCTGTAAAAGAGGAGTGATAGAATCCAGAAAACACTAGCATGTAAGTGGAGATATAAAACACAGTAGTTCTTATCAACAGCACATTAATAATTGTTCTATGAAATCACAAAAAAGTATACCCTGCAAAAACAAGCAGTAACTGCCTGCATGGAAAACAAATTTCTATAGCGCAGATTATAAGCGGAGGTATCGCAAAATTTTAAGCAATGTGGACCAGTAATCATCAGCAAAAGTTGATTTAACTTTTAACCACATTGATTATTTAAAATAACATGTATTCATTACCAATCTCCCTATTTAAAAATGAAAATAAAATTTCCAATAAAATAAATAGCTGAAGTGTGATTACCACTCATCATCTTTGTAGGAAAATCTCATTATGCAAGCGTATCTACAGTGCCCTAAACAATGGCAGAATTAAATACACATCGCTCCTTAAGTCGGAATCATACTTCCACGGTATCATATCCTACTGATATATACACACACACACAAATACACGCAATTCCCCTTGGTTCAGGTCTATAAAGATGTCTCGGCATCCACGTATTTCACAATGGGTGCATCTTCCACAGTTATTTTCACACTTTCTGGTTTTTCAGGGCTGTTTGAATGCAAAGAGGAAAATGTAAGGTTTGGTTCGCTTCAGTAATGGTTAACTTTCAAACATTTTATACTTAATTAACAGAAATTATTCATGGAAGGATATTTTTATGATGATCCATTTCTATTACATTCTAGTAATTGTTGAATACTATTCACAGGAACGGCACAAGCTTAAGGAGAGAAATCACCAAGATTTCATCTAAAAATACCTTTTCCAGTGCTTTTATTGATTCTATTGATTTGAAATTGTTTTGCAAAACATCTCTTGAAAAAACAAACAAAAAACCCAAACCCCACAAAACTGTCTAGTTAAAAATACTCAAAAATACTTAACAATATTTTTAATACTGATTAATTTTTTTGGCAAGGCAACAATTTTGTTCACAAGGCAACACTGGGAAAACATCACAGTCTTTTCAAAATGGGGAATCACACTTGCACCAACAGTAGAGGACAGTTAGAAATCCACCTAAGTGTCCATTCAAGTGGAAGAGTCCTTAAAGACCATGGGCTGGCTGGCACCTGAACAACTGACACTGAACAGTGGCTTATTCAAGGACAGAAAGGAACATCCCAGTTACAGAGCAGTAGAAGAGAAACTGGAGCAGCATTAAGAGGGAGGATTCTCTAGGCATGACTTTGAAGAGATGACCCATCTGTGGAGCTGCTCCTTAAGGAAAAAGAGTTAGAAATTCATCCAAAGAGAAAAATTCTGGGATTCCTTAGAAAATGTAAGTGTGCCTGGACTCCACAGTCTATGAACTATGAGAGATGGTGGAGGGAGAAAGGAAAACAATCTGGATCAGTTCAGGAAAGACAAAAAAAAATCTAAAAAATAATTTCTTAAAAATAAGATTTTTAAGAAGTAATGCCAACCCACATGTCATCTAGAATTTCAAAAGACATTGCTTGCTTCAAACTGCATCCTGTTTGAAACCTGTAAATCTGAAAATAGCCGTGCCTACAGAAGCATTTTTTACCACAGCACTAAACATCTATCCATACTATCAGATGAAGACTGTTACACAGAAAAGCCTTAACAAAACTGAGATGAAAAATGTACCGGGAATTACTTTTGACAGTGGTAACATCTCTCAATCTCTCCAGCACCCACTGTACAAGAAAGGGTAGCAAATACCTCAAAACAGCAACTCGGCTGAGTTAAGGCTCAAGGAAGTCCTGCCTTCTAACATTTCCAGATTCAGGCAGTATCAGATGGCCTCTTGGAACAGCTCATTTCCAGCACCAGTGGTTTTTATTTTCACTTTGTAGTTTTAGCAAGTTCCCTTCCCAGACGCAATTTTTACCATACTAATCTCAAGCGGGGCATGTTATGTAATAAAAATGGAAATATCTTATAGCAAAATATAAAAAAAGGATGGAATACTGAATGTGATCTAAGAAGGTAAAAAAATACCGTAAACTGTTCAGAAGCCTAATTTGCTAGTGCTGCATATAATTCTACACTATCAGGAAACAGGAAAGTGCAAGATTAAGTTGTACCAACTTCCTGAAAATCCAACTTAAAAATGCTAATTCGTCTGGGAGAGGAAATACACATTTGTATCTCTTGAAGCCTTATACACCCAATGACTATAAGATAACGTGCTAGAAGCACCCACAAATTCTCTAACAGGTTTCTGAGAACTTAGCATGAAAGAAACAATTCAAATACGAGGGCATACAGACACACATACTCTGTTGTTGAATGCCTCTGTAATCTACCTTCGTGATGGGCTACCTAGTGTGATACTCGAGTTTCAAAAAAATGTTTTTAAAGTGTTTATTTAAAACATATATTTAAACATTTTTAAATGTTTACACAACACAGGCTGAAGATTCACTGCAAATGGTGCCTGCACTAACAAGCCTCTTTGGCTTTTCCTATTACAATACCTCCAATTTTGCACCTTGTCTCCTTGTTTATCCTTGCTTGACCCGCTGTCTGGGCAACACAAAGTGCATTTCCACGCTGAACAAACAGAGGGTGTACCAGTGCTAAACGGCCAGTCACTACTGCTGCTTCCATGATACAAGCTCAACAGTACCTGACAGCTTGGACAATTACGTATGAACACTCCCTCACCACCAACTCTTTCACTGAGATGCAATTTTATACAAAACATGACAATTTTGTATCTCTGAAACATGTCTTCTTTTGACAGATTTGGCTGAAAGGCGTCAAAAGAAGGTGCACAAACAGAGAACACGATTGCATAAGCTTAGTTTTCTAAGTCAACTGGGCTCCTTCTCCCCTCTTTCCTACATAAAAACTACTAAGCAATAGTTGCATTGTGATGGAACACTCCACAGCTACCGGTCCTTATAAATTACAAGCTTTTCAGGAAGTTGGGGATATTCCATAGAAATACTCTGGATTTTGTTACCCTTGGCAGATTCAGCCAGACAGGGAAGAAACTAGGATAGAACAGCAGAATGATTCATTGCACACAGACTTCCTTGTTTGATGTGGAGCTCACCAAGAAAGAGGCTCCTGGCCATCATAGAAAATGCATGTCAGCTTACAGGAAATGTTCACAGCACCAAGGACTCCTGATCTGCCTACTACTTCACTCTAGTATATTATTTTCACTGAATATGAAATATTTGAGCCAGGTTTAATTTTTAGAGATTAAAAGTGAGCTGGGGAAATACTAACAAACCAATGAATCAGCCCAGAGAAACAGGAGGCAGGGCAGCCTAAAGCAACAATTAGAGTGCTGGACTTACCTTTCACTCCCATTGGCATTTGTAATGTTCAGGATCAAACAATTCCCATGCTCATATACACTCTAGTAAAGCTTTTAGAAATCCTAAACCCATCAGAGTAGCATACAATTGTATTAAGCAACTGAAGAGTAGGTTTATAATTGTAATAATACATTTAATAAAAAAGAATAGAGACTGTTTAACTTCAGAGTAAAGAGGAAAAAAGTTCCTCACAAGGAAAAAAAAAATGCAGAATTACGAATCACGTATGCTCATTTTTTTGAGATACGTTTCAAGAAATACAAGTACAGTTATTAGCTGCTAAACACAAGATCATAGTTAGAAAATGTGTGAGTAATAATAGCTACCTCAGGTTAACTCTGGTTACTTTGGCATTCTCAGTACTCATGGCAAGAGCCTTCCACTGTGCGGTTTTGGCCATTTCGTCTGATATGTTTACAATTGAGGGATCAATGCTAAAGAACAAACATACTTTCTGGTTAGTATTCAATACCTTGCAACAGCATTATACTTACTGTCACTCATCACTTACATCAGTTGTGCCTTCTTTCAGTATTTACGCAGCCACAAGTTGAGTTCAACTCTTAAAAATGTTTCACAAAAAACTGGAAATTTAACTCACTAGCACTGCCTTAATCACATAGTATCTTACAACAGTTTTTCACATAGATACCTCTAAGACATTAAGAATACTTAAGTGACACCTCATTTCTAAATTACTTGTAACTTCAGAAGGTTATTCTGCATGCTCAAAAAATAAATGAATCCCACTGTTCATCTAAGGCTTTTATAAATCACAATGATTTTAAGCTGTTTCCAGGAAATAATCAAGGACAAAGGAGCAGATATAAAAATCTAGAAGTCCCAATTACCTAGACAGATTTGCAGGTTTTTTTCTTGCCTGCAGAAGCTAAGTTCCCTTGTAGATGGTATGCTTTCAAAACTTACTTCACCCTTTGCCCTCCACAGGTTTGTATCTACAGCAGACTTAGGTGCTGTCTGTACACAGGTTTTCTGTTCTGTTCCATACGTAAGTTTCAGAACCTACTCCAAGCTATCCATAGGATTGTGTAGAAATGTTTCATAAGCCATTCTTCCTCAGGAAGCCCCACAAGATGCAAGGCAGTGAAATATATGGTAGCACAGTTGATGAAATCCTAGTTCTACTGCGAGAGCAATTAGCAACTCAAACGTTTTTGTTGTTTATTTTTTTAATTTAGCATTTAGCATTTTCATTTGAGTTGCTACAGTCTGATTAAGCCATCTATTAGAGTAGACAATAGCACTCAGCAGGAGTATCTATAATCCAAAAAATCTGCCTGTTCCCAACTCAGATTGGTAGAGCCTTGACACTACACTAGATTCATAAGAAAGCCAATTTTTAACCAAGGAACCCTTAGCGTTAGAGAGGTAAAAAAGAGCTGGCAACCTATTTATCTGTCACATCTTCTGGGCGTGTTGAACAGTTGTAGACTACCTAACAACTAAGCTGAATACATTCCCAGTAAGGGAGATACAGACTGAGACAACATGCTTTCCAGTGCTGAAGGAACTTTCCATCAGTGAAATTCCAGCACTTCATTTTCTGGAAGAGAACCAATAACCCAGTCCTCACATTTATTTTCAGAAAATGACATTTTAAATTAAAAACAGCTGCCTGTTAAAGTTTTTCTTTATATCAGAAGTTGTAGACTTTAGCCCTCACTTAAGCAAACCATCAAAGAACTGTATACTTGGACTCTGAAAAATCCAAGTGGCTGGTAAACACATGGCTCAACTGATGCTATTAGTTGCTTAACACCAAGTATTTCATGCACAGCAACACAAAAGTATTCCACAAAAACTGACCAAGGAAGCTTCTTCACCTTGAGTACAGCTGGTCGAAACTGAGTCATCTGATCTGTTCAAGATGGTCATGTAAATTTATAATTAAGATGCAGTTTTAAAGAACAATGCAACATAAAAAAGCTACTATAGCACCATCAGATATACCTTCTTACTTCCTAATCATGGCTGAGTTACAAGCTTGGGGAAAAAAAAAAATTAATTCAACTCATACACAATCAACTTAATATAAGACAAATCACAGCATGTGAAACAAACTCTTAATTAAAAGACTAATATTTTATTATACCTGTATTTCAGGTTTTTTACAGGAAAATCCAGACTTGCTTCTCCATATGCAAGATGCACACTTTCACCGTCCCCTGCCTGAAGCATTCTTTCAGCTTCCTGCAAATTCCAAGTTTATAAAATCACTCATGCAGCAGAAATCAAAGTAGTATCTCATGCTGGCAGTTAATTTCCATAGGAGTAAGGGGCATTTCCCTGTAGGTACTGGAGTTGAATGCAGGAGATACAGTTCAAGACCTTTTTTCTTAGAAGTGTTTTATCCACGTAGCGGGGATGGAGGAGTGCGTAAGGAGGGTATTGCAAGTTTTTTTAAGAAATTTAGGTAGCTGGTGTACTGTTAGGTTAAGACTTTTATGGAGAATTTACACAAGCTATATTACTGGTAACTAGCAGTTGGTTTTAACTACAGCTCTGCAAACACACACAAGCAAAATGTCCCTGATACGATTAACAGATCTGTGATAAATTTAAGCAGGGTAAAGAACTTCAGTGCTTTTCTCTCCCTTTTCTCTCCTCCTGATGAAGGACAAAGGGAGCAGTATTTTGTGCTAAAAACTACCTCCCTTCACTTTGCTTGCTAATCTTAATCACAAGTAACAGTCATAGTTCATAACAGCATCACTGATACAGTGACATTTCCTTAACTTAATTGCCAGCTTCTCTAGCATGACATCTCATCAGTAAAGAATTTCAAAATGTGTATTTGGTCGTATGTTCAGACCATTTCTTTTAAGTGTCATATTTTCTAGTAATTTACAACATGCTTAGTTTGATTGTTTTCACACTTACCGCTTTCTCTTTTTTCTTTTTGTCATCTTCTTTCTTCTTTTTACTTTCTGGCATAAGATCATCAAGCCAGCTAAGCTCTCTTTTGGTGAAACATAAATCCATGAGCTTGCGAATGAACACTAACGCTAGAACCTTAAGGGAACCGTAAATGGAATAATATTAAACTGTTTAAATGAACAAAAAATGCACACACACTTTCAGTACATTGAGTCTTTAACTGAAGCCCTTTTTAGTTGTACAAGCTTTTCTTAGCACAAAGTTAAATTAATTCCACTTTCAATAGTTACTCACAACTCAATTGCTCATTTTCAGGAAATTGAAAGTCCTCGTGTTTCAAAAGTCAACAACTTGTACTACAGGTTCTTTTGTTTCTTTCCCACTCCCTCCTTTCTTAAGGCAGCAGATATGTCTGAAGAGATCCTGGATGATGAATGTACTCTGGGAAAATTATTAACTTGCAGTCAGAAAACTTACCATCATGGGGAAAACAACAGCAGCTGCAGAGGCTTTAATGACCCACAACAGAACTAGACAAGTGAGCTGAACAACTGTAAAGATATGGACTTTCCAGAGTGGTACATAACGTAGATAAATCAGGTCCGGTTGATGTTTGGCAGGCATTCCAAACAGTTTTATACGGTCAAAAAACTGCATTGAAAAATAAAATCAGTTAATTATTTTCTTCTCCTCTGGAAGGAAATAAGCTTTTTTTAGGGGACTCCATAAACGTAAGCTAATCCTAAATAAAATACTAATGAAGGTCACTGAACAGTCAAGTGGGTGGGGCAGGGGGCTGTTCTGTTGGGTTCCACAGCCTGCCCTCCTACCCTCCCCCATTACCACTACAACATTTCAGAAAATCTGTTGCTCAGCTACACCACTGAAAGAATACACGTAGAAGAAATGAGAAGTGAAGGCACAACACAGTAAGAACTAATATCTGACCGTGACACTCAGGAAATTACCCTACATAATATCTAGACAAAACAGGTTAACTTTATTTTTGCTCACAAAGTGAAGGTGGTACAGTTTCCTTTTCTTTTAGTGTTAAAGAAAAGCACTCTGCTCATTAAAATAAAGACTTTACCTGAATGCCTTTTAAGGAAGATACTCCCATGTAAAGAAAGACACCGTACAAAACTGGCATTGGAATAAACTGTGGAGGAAAAAAGGCCCACAGTTACTTGCGGTATCAACATGACATAACACAGCAGGTCCATATTAGTGAAAGACAGGGATCAAGTTATTTTTTATGTTTTACTTAAGTGAAAGCTGTAAAAGCAGAGGCTCTTTATTTGTAGAGAAAATACATGCATCATTGAGCAGCAAAAAAACAAAATCTAGAGCTAATAAAGCTATCACCAGGATTAAAAGAAGTTCACCCTTGACTGCCCATTCCTTCAACCTTCTAGGCTGCAATTTAGATTTCTACTTATGCTAAGTATGCTGCTTCATGTTGCTACCTGATCAGAACTGTATTGAGACTATCAACTTCACTGAAACAGCCATATGAAACTTTACTTTTTATTACTTGCGTTTCTGGAGCAGATGAAACAAAACCCCACCATACCTACTGAGCTATGAAAATCTGCTAACTATTCAGGGTTAAATTTTGCTCCAGTAAGAAGATCAATCTAAAGCTTACTAAGATAATGAAGTTGTCCACTGATTTCTGTGGCACTTGGACCAAACCCCCGCAGCCTACACAAAGCAACCTAAGTGTTCTTTGTTCCTGAATTCATAGAATGGCTTAGGTT
>VZZY01028232.1:0-10037 GCA_013400335.1 Eurystomus gularis
TCAGGCCCCAGCACTTCACCGTGTCACCTGGAGAAAATACTGCAACAAAAGAAAGAGGCAGCTGTCGTGTGTCCACATTAGCTACTACAATCAAACTTGTTCCATAGACAGCCAGCTTATCAGTACTAGTTGTTTGCTTCAGCCAGAAGCAGCGTGCCTAGCTGTTCCCAAACAAGGAACCTTTCCCTCTGTATCTACAGCCTCCTGGTATGGGACCATAATTTTTTATTCTTTGTACAGCACTTAGCCCCATTAGCCTCCTGTCCACGACCCATACTGTAAGTAGAAAGATGGGAAGCGAGCAAGATTCAAACACTTTTATACATGAACCAGACTGCTTTTAGAAGATGCAAACTCCTCAACAGGATTGAAATGCATCTATGAAGCCTCCTACCCTTATTAGGTAAACTTGTTCCAAAATCTCCCTTTGTTAGCCCACTGTTTACTACTCATGGTCTGATGACCTGACATGCTGATAACTCAGTTGTAGAGATGCTTCACCATTGTCCTCCCAACACAGCGCCTAGAAGAGCTTGTTTCCAGAGAGGCAATTTTGAAAATAGCTAGATGCAACAGGTCCAAGGTTGTGCTTGACCCACTAATTGTTTCCCAGTGCTGGGAGACTATCATGAACCTACTGAGTAGTTGTGCACAAGTCCAGCCTGGACACAGCAATAATAGGCCGGAGGTGGCAAAAGTTGGACTGGGACCTGACTGTCCCTGCACAGATGTGTCTACACCACCCTGCCTGCCAGTGTGTCACTCCAGCCCTCCGTTATGCTGGATGGTGGAAGAGCTGGCTGTACCTTGTATGCACAAAATTCTCATTTATGAAAAAGGGGCTGACTTCCACACCCCCCCAAGGTCACTTGACTGTAGTTTAACGAAGAGATGCAGTAACTAATTAGTATAACACATCTGGAGCAAAAATTTGCTTACTTCCCATGTGGCATTTCCCACAGGCAGGACTGCCCCTCTAGTACTGCCAGATGGACAACAGTCGCCAGAGGAAACCAGACACAGCTCTCTCCAAGAGGTCCACAGTCTGGCATACCCTAGGCATGAACCTTACGACAACATCACTGCTTATACATTATTGCCAAGTCATCAGTCCAGCATCACACAGAGAAGGAGCAAGAGAGGTCACACTTTAGAGAAACGCAGATTGGCTCCACATTACAGGAAAAGATGATTGTACTTTTTGATGATGTGCTGGTATCATGCCTTTCTTGGATCACAAATGAAGGCCAAAGACCGTATTTGTGTACAATCAACTATCGCTGGCATCTTCTTCAACCCTGAGTTTATTCTAGTAATCTATAAAACTTTTCCCTGTACCATCAGGCCAGAGGAACTCTTTTTCTCTTCTGTAAAATTCATCTTCCCAAACTACTTCTACTTAAAATTTCAGCTGACATATCCATGTATGTGACGCAGCTGCCAGAACACAGCAACATAGATTTTATTATGATTGTGTAGCTGTCAGATGAAGGAATAAACACAACCACTGCATCACCAGGCAATGGCAGCAACAGAGGAAATGAAGCACAGAAGTACATGAGAAAAATCAGGGGTTTAAAGATAAATTAGCAGGTAAGAAAGATAATGAAGTATCACTGAGTTCTGTTTGATGTATTTGGGACCTTTCTCACATCAGATTCTCAGTCCCCAATTAGATGGTAGCTATCATGGGAGAAAGTTGCCAGCTTCAGGACTTAAGCACTAAGCACTTAAGCACTTCAGGACTTAAGTAGCATTAGCCTGGAAGCAAAGTTTGGGATCTCATTCATAGCAACACTCATTAGCAAGTTTTTCTGATCAGCTAATGACTTCTCTTATTCAGAATAAGCACCTGTGGAGTACTTGACAATCCTTGTAAACATGCATCACACCCAGCTGTTCCTGTGATACTTTTCAAGTCACACAACCCATTCTTGATACAAGAACAGATCTACATTTCCAACTTCAGCCTTGATCTTCAGTGCTGACTCAACTTCCAGTCCACTCATGGGACTGCCCACACAACTGCTACGTTTCTGCTTTATAAACATAACACTGCATTAAAAACAAAGTCACTCCATGTCCTGAAGTTGCTCACAAATTTAGAAGTCTACTTTTAAAAAAGAAAGCTGCTTTGTCACCTTGGCAGTGAAGCAGGAATCCACTTTACAGGCTTTTTCCCCACTTTAAAAATCCAGCCACTCTGTCATATAAATACAGTTTGATGGAGAAATCTCACCACCTTCATGACAATCATCAAAAACCTGCAGAAGAAAGCCTTATGTCAGTAAGTCCATACAGCAAGCACAATCAAACTGGAAGTAACATGCTCCCATGTTTTCTGCTCCTTCTCCACCAGAAAAGCAGCAGACTAAGAGAGGCCAAAATCTAGAAAGTCTAATGCCAGCTCTGAGGAAGAGTAATGTCAGCACAACAAAGCAAAATGGACACCTCTAACGGTAAATGATGCAAATGGGCATACTGGCAAGTTTTACTTCATATCAGTTTATAATCCAAGCAGGAGAGACCAAAAACTAGACAGAAATAAGTTAGCTTGTTAAAAAACATTAATAGGCAATCGTGAGATCAGAAAATGTAATAATATAATTTAGAACAGGCTACACTCGACAGCGCCCATTCACGTACAGTCCAGTAAAGAGGCAGGATGTAACTGGGAAGCATCCTGGTCTAAAGAACCTGCCTCTTACACCATAGTTAAGGCACCATGGGTAATACCCATAAGCGCTGTCAGCTGTCTAAGCCAGAAGGATCACTGACGAACATAACCTTGCAATTTTCCGGCAGGCCATCTCCATGATTATATTCAAAATTTGCATGCACCCACCTATTCATATACAGAATTAGTTACTTACAGGGCAGAGTCCACAGGGTGTCCTGACTAATCCAGTGAGCTGTATGAGAGGACTAACAGCTCTGTACAACTTCATCTGTCCATCCACACTGCCCACTGTCCCTTCCTTTGCAGCAATAATAGTCATTTCCACTTTCCCATCATATATTAGCGTATTTAAAATGGTTTCAATGTCTTCCATTGACAACTCTACCTAAGAAACAATTTGTAAAATAAATACTAGGAAAGATATGTGCCACTAAGTCCTTCAAAGAGGAAATGAACAAACAGGAAATGAACATGAGTTTGCTCAGTCATTGGTGCTCTAACTTAACCCACATAAAGGCACTGCCCTTGCTAGGCACTTTCTGGGGTTGTGCAGACCCAAAAAGAAAAGGAAATACCAATACCTGCTACCTCCTGAGCACTTTGGATTACACTAGCCTTGGGTTACCAAAAAACTTCTCTGTGCACCTCAAGTGTCTACATCATCCTAGCACAATACATTTCCGGTTTTACAGGAAAATGATTGTTAAAGATGAAAACGACCAGACTGCTGATGATATACTTGTTCATGCTGACCAATAATTGTGGGAGGTTCTTTCTTCCTTTTTTTTGACTCCTCTAAAACTGTTTTAAGTGCACAGGCAAATAAGAAATTATAAAATATAAATAGTTGAGACTGCTATAGGAAAACTTATTCCAAGTAAGTTTCACTCCATCAACAAGGATGTGAATGCTAATTCTTTTATAGGTCTTTGAAAACCCACATGTACAAACTACTCTGGAATCCTTTGCAGCACCAATGACCCACCTCAAAAAGCTGTGAAGCAGCAAGGCCAACCTCCACTACAGTAACTACAGGGTACTAAAGCATTTATTGGACCCTCCTCAAATTTGCAGGACCCACCTCCTGAAGCCAGTTATGCACTGACAACTTTGAGAGTAGTAAGACGAATCTGTACTGACCTTACTGATACCCAGTTCACAGATGTATTTCCACACCTCATGGGATGAGGCAAATGAGCTGTTCCTCTGTATCATGGGGTTCTGTTTGCTTTCCCGAGCTGCCTCTGCCTGAGAAAAAAAAGCAAAGATAAGTTATAGCCAGGACTCACTGCCAAGAGCCTCCTTCATGGTTCAGTTTCAGGCAGACTGAAGTATAAAAGTTGATTTCCAAACCATTTCTGGGACATGTTTTTTATTTAGCATTTAAAGGTATGTCCTTAAGTCTAAGTGAGACAATGCAATGCACAACCAAACATAATTTTACACTAAATATGACAAATTTTACACAGTTATTTAGATTTATATGCAGGGATATCAGCATCTGGCATTTTTTTGACAGAAGTTTCTGCTGTACCAATGTCAGTTAAAATACATTTTAATGGCATAGAGAAATGATGCAATAATGCATAGGACTTATTTAATGGAGAGCAGGCTTTTCCTGCAGTTACACCAGAGAAAACTATTTTCTAGACAGAGCTGACTGACTAGTGCCTTCCACTCTCTCAGAAATTAGGAGCTCTGCAGGGAAAACAGTGATTTTTGCTAAGGCTTTTGGTCCTGTGTTCTTTGCTGCCTAACTTGTCATTGGACCTTGAAGACAGAAGAAGGCTTCACTCCCTGTACAGGGTGTGAAAACGCACATTATTAAAATTCAACACCATCACACTTGCTGTGACAAACACAATCTGCTACAGATTTGACAATCCACTTACAACAATGTCCAACACTTAACAAAAAACACTATGGAAAACTTAAGCCTTGCCTGTCACCGCTTTCACAAAGAAAAGAATTACTTGCACAAAACAAATGGAAGAGAACTTTAGTAGTGGCACTCACCTTACTTTGTAGAAATTTAAAACACTGTTGATTTAACACCTCCACAAATTCAGACTCAAAGTCTTGGTCGCTGTACCAGGCCCCACCAGTCACTGACCGGTCAGGCTGCAGGTTATACAGCATATACACCTTCTTCTTGGATGCCTGTTAGAGGAAAGTGCACAGCTCTTAACAGCTGAAAGTATTCCTTAAGAAAAGGAAGATTTAAAAGGATAATTGCAAAAGAGAGAGTTCATGACTCCTAAAACCTAGGGTACAGCAACTCATCCGTCTCAAGCTATCCTTAACATGTTTGACCCTCAGTTAACATGGAGATAGAGAAGATCAATGCATTTAGATTCATAATCATTTCATAACATAGTGTTAGAAGACAAAATCCTACTAATAACATGCACACAATACAAGCGTCACTGAAGATCTCAGAGTTTAGTTTTAGCCTATTGATGCAAATCCCCCTCCACAGTTGAAGGAGGGCTACAAAGTGTCTTTAGAAGATCGCAAGGAAACTTGACTGAAAAGCTTTCAACCGTTTCTGCAGGATTCAACTCGTGCACTGACGATACGAGGACCCTTAAATGATTACACTCTGCAGCTAAAGCTGGCCCTTGCAAGCCCACTCCTTACTGCCACAGCTAGACGGGATGATAGGGAATGCTGCTTCCATCCTAATATTATTCATCTATTAATCATCCTGCAGTAGTCAGTGTCATCCAAAGGACTACCCGGCAACCACTGAAGCAATTTCAGCAGTGTCACATGCCATGTATGTCTAGATGAAGCTAGCACTTCCGTGAAAAAGCTATGCTTCTCTATGGCTAATTCCACTATATCCATTTTATTTTTATTGAGGAAGTCCCTTCCACTCCCCTCCACCTCCAAAAAATGCACACAAAAAAGGCACACAACTGAAAACTTCCAATGGTTCAAAACCAAGTGGTCTTCCTGGTGTACCAGGTCCTGCCACAAAACAGAATCTCTGCTGGAAACCAGGAGAACGTCCAAAGAATATGCGAATACTAATGATTTGTAACGAGGCAGGTGAGGGAGAGCAGGGTGCTGCACAAGCTCTGTAACAGTGTGAAAAAAGCATGGAAAAGGATAAGCCCTGCTCCAGTACGTGAACTGTTTGCACGTAAGATATGAAAGTACTTTAGTAACTGGAACAAAGTAGAGGAACAAAGACTAAAACAGAATCCAATGTCTTAGAAATTGTTTAAAGTAAACAATACAAATCCAGCATGAAACAGATAACTGAAGGGAGTTTCAGGTTCTCTGAGGGAGAGGAACCTTGCAAGGCCACATGCAGGTAGGCAACCATATCACTAGTCCCATACAAAAGGCTGAGATTGCTTCAGTATCAGAAATACCAAACTGTAGCACAGCAAAACTGGGACCAATGGAGCATTGGTAATTACAGGCAGGTTGCTTATTTGAGTGAAGACTATGTGGAGAAAGGAGAAAAGAAAGGGTGGTAGAAAAGAGAGATTAAAAAAAGGAGAGTAAGGTATAAAAAGCAGAGAACAAGAGAGGGCAAGATCTGCAGACAGCAGAGAAGCTGAGCTGTGGACCTAAGCCCATTGGGATGCTGAAGTGAAACCCACCAGACTCTTCCCCAGGTTTATGTCCTAAAGATTGGGTATGGATGTGCAGAGAAAATGGTGACAGAACTGCAAATGAGCAGCAAGCAGCGCGAGAGGTTTGTGGAGGGTAGCAGAACTATAACAACAGTTGTGTGCAATAAAGAATTAAGAGAACTGAAACTGCAATTTGATAGTAATGGTGTGTAATTAACAGTGGTGGGAAGAGTGATAGAACTGTATATAAGTAGTGATGTGTTTATTAATTAGATTATTAATCAATTAGTTTTGTTATTTAATAAACATTATGCCTCTCTTTTCTGTTGTACCTCAAACCCGCACACTGAAAGCAGAGAGTTAAACACTGGTGCTCAGCCAGTGAGAAAGCTGGAGGCAAAACAAGGTTCTCTGTTCCCAGTCCCCTGTTCAAATATTTGAAATTATTACAACAAAAAGTACAAAACACTCACTGCCACAGATTTAACGGCTTTAATTAGTTTCTTGCTTTCCAAGTTTTTCAGTATCTTGTTGATCTCTGTTAAAGGCAGATTACTTTTGTATCTAATGTCCCTGCTCCAAATACCTGTATAAAATCAGAGAAGTGAACAGAAATCAACAGAATAAACTATTTGCTTCTGTACATGCTCACAAAGCAAAAGTCACATCACAACATTACTTGACTCACTTGCCAACCACAGGATGTATCCTTGATTCTACCACTCCTGGCAAAAAAGGAGGGAAGAGACAGAAGGGGATGGAACAAAGAAAACAACTGACAACACCCAGATATGCATACCACAGCCACCACACCATCCTTCAGCCCTTTGCCTCTCCTCCAAGAGCTTTTACAAGTACACCCCATTTCACTGTCAACATGAATACAACACAGAAATGTTCCTGATCTTTAGGTAACTAGTGTTTGCTTCAATGACAGCCAGTTCTGCCCGCCATCTCTCAACCACACTGTGCAATGACTGCTGAGAAAGTGGTGTCTGCTGGTACTATCAGGTGTTAAATCATATATATCTAGATCTATCTATCTGTATATATCTATCTCCCATTTTCTTTCAAGTTGTGAGCATTCTGTGGATTCCTTAGCTTGACAGTCTCACAGTTAACTCAAAATCCACATTCCAAATATTCTCAAAGAGCCCTCCCTCTGGAGTCGACCAAGACAGGTTGTTATTTTAATAGAAAAATTTGTCATCTCTTTCGTTTTTAAAACGTGGACACTTGGAACATTAGCTACAGACTTGGAATGGACACTCCAAGCTTTGTATTTTGTTATCTGGAAAAGCATGTAAAAGTTCCGTAAGTAAATAGAGTCAGTACCATTCACAATTATAATTTATTTCAACTACCTTTGTTGCCTGCATCTTCTATAATTTGGTAAACCAGCTTCTCTTGATTGTCAGAGCCTTTCATTTTACTGTAAAATAAGACAGACATCACGATTTTTGAAAGGTTGAAAATTTGGAACAAATTGAATTTGTTTTAAGCTGAAAACAAGTACTATGAAAAAAACAATGCCCAAAGGGAAAACAAAAACCACCAAACTACACAATAAGATAGCCACTGGCAAATATAAATGACACTAAACCTCGCTGGATCAAGACAAGCTGGCCAGTGAGAAGCCACAGCGAAGGGAAAAGAGCACAGTATGCAAGAAAAAGTGACTAAGCAGGAGTCACTCAACTTGTCATAACAATGGGGAATTCAGGTCACATTTTAACACAACCGTAGAAGGTCGGGCACAGCACAAAGCATAATTTAGGATAATCTGCCTCTAGACAGAACATCTAAAAAGGTACAGTAGCATGCTCCCAACACTAAAACGTGCCTTTTCGCTGGTCTGAGAAAATCTGAACTCAGCAATCTTTTTGTAAAGCATCTGAAAGAGAGCACTGAGGATAATTTTGAAGGATACTTCTTCCCAGAAGTATGTCTAGGCATCTTTTACTCAGATTTACATAGGTCTCACAAGACATGGTTTGAAGTTAGATTTTAATAAATCAAAGAGCATGAGTTCAAGTGGCCTCCTGGAACAGCTGTGAATACAAGCGCTGATCCTGTAACATGAGCAGTGAGGAAGACCATGGAACCACAGTTTGTAGATGGTATGGTCAGGCTTCAGCTGGATTTCACCTGAGCATATAGATATGTTTGCACAGATCACTTTGCTGTCATCTGGACCAGGAACTCTGCTAGCAAGTTAGAACTGTAGTCCCATGGCACCCTCTGTTCAGCAAAAAACACTACACCTAAAACAGTTTTCAGGGTCAAAACAAGCAGTTATGTTCTGTAACATTGTTACAGGATCCATATTACATTGCTAAGTGTCTTCTCAGCAACGCTGCAGGCAAGTTGCAGAACTGTGTTCCAAATATATTTATCCAGCAAACATGAAGCTCACCTTGCATTTTGAGACTCCTTGATTCTATACAGGAGACCTGCATTGCTCCTGAGAAGGTCCAGCTGCCCCTAGGAGAGATGGGCACAATGAATTTACATTGCTTCAAATAGCTTGTTTCAGAACATGGCAAGAATCTTCTAAACTTCTAAAATAAAAAACTTATTTCATGTCAACTGAATAAAGAAAAGGGAAAACTAACATTTCTAACCACTAGAAACAAGTTAATACCCTTGGGGATACTTTTTCCCTACAAGTACAGTAATACCACTGAGGGTGTATTTTTCCCCAACAAGCATCTACATATCATCAGCTACCAGAAATAACAAATACAGCTCCCAGCCATTTCCACAACATCTACACACTTCCTATTTTCTCCTAACTTTCACCGCTGCATGAGGGACATCAAATTCTTGTATACTCTGCTCTCACTTTCCACCAAAATACTCATTTGTATGGCTACCCAGAAATCACGTTGGAGCTCTGCTTCACAAGTTTTGAATAATTCTGAGTTCCAGTAGCAAAGCTCTATCTTGTATAAAGCAGCGATCACTCAGAAACTGCCAGCCAGGACTGACAGTGTCTTTCAGAGGCAAATTACTGGCATCTCTCACACAGAAAACACTTGTTCTGCCCTTGACGCTTGTGCCTAACCCAGGCAAGTTCTTATTTCCCATTCTGAAGAGGCAAGCAATTAGACAAGCCCAAGAGCATAACTGTGAATAACAGCATTAACTAACAGTCACTCTTTCATTGCCAGCTAATCCTTTCCCCACAGTTACAGCCTTATTTCTTATAGATTTGCATTATGTGGTGGTTTGAAGCTCAAGCTGATCCTCTTCAATGCATTTCTACAGGTGAAGTACTGGCAGCTTATCTCAAGTGAAGTACCGGATGTTTATTAAGGCTGAGCTCTCACTGCATTTTTTCCCCCATATTTGAAGTACTTACTCGATCTCCCCACACACTCCCCGAGGCATCTATTTTAAACAAGTTCTAAAGACTTAACTGTCTTTGAAGCCTCACTGTGAAATCTGGCCAGCCCTTTCAAAAGTTATTGTACACAAAAGGTCACATCCTTGTTGTACACGTTCTATTGTACACATAAACCTCACATTTATAACAGAAAGACTAAAAAGAGAAAGATTAGATAACTTCTAGTGCCATATAATATGGGCCAAGCTAAAAAGTTTAAGTTACTAAGAAAAAAAACAACCCATACCTTGCTCAGTTTGGATACTTTCTAACATCTCTCTTTCTGAGAAAGCAAGTGCCCCTCTTTTCAATAGCGCTCTCTTGACTGCACCCCTCAGTCTGCTTTATTTCCTGACTTCACAAGTGTCCTGGGTTGGCC
>VZZY01028237.1:0-16679 GCA_013400335.1 Eurystomus gularis
ATATAATGGGAACTTTGCAGTTCCCATTATATTAACAGTAAGAAAAGAGCAATACAAAAAAAACAATACCAGAGAACAACAGCGAGGGACCGAACCTGAGCGAAGTCCAAAGCGAACTGAACTACAACTGAACCACCCCCAACGGAACTGGCCCCTCCCCAGAGCTGGCCCCGGGGCATGACGTCAGCATGGTGTAGAATTACCTGGCTCCACACAAAATTAACCCTGTCCTGGCCAACCCAGGACAGCAATACAGCAGACAATAGTGCTTAGAAGCTCTGACTTACCATTTCGGGCATTGGACAGCATCACAGAAAAAGTACTACTTAAAGGAAGATTGCTTTTCAGGGATCAACCTCTTCAGTATTATGAAAGGGTTATAGGTGACTGTAGACCTCCAAAACTATTCAGAAAATAGGAGTGGAACAGAGAAAAAAAATTAAAATGGGCAATTACGCCTCCACTTTGCCAGCAGTGGATGACAGCTCTAATGGGGATGTTGTCCAAAAAAAGTACTACAAGTCCTACTGAAGCAAGAATCTCCTCAAGCGACAACTGGGAAGACTCCAGAGAGAAGAAAAAGTATTGACATATGCTGTCATAGGTTCGCTTATAAAAAGCTTATGTCTGTCTGGTGTGTGCTTAGTAAGAGTAGTAAAATATTACTTTTACATTGGAATCTCAATTCTATATATATGTTTTATGCCATAGAAAACATGTGAAGGTCTGAGATGCTTTTGGGGCTATTGATTAGTGTTATTTTCTTCATCTTTATTTGTAGTCAACCTTTATGCAGAGGCAAACTTTTTAATAAATAAATAAATAAAAATGAGCCTTTATTTCCTGAAAGTGTAAACGAGTACAGATATATGTAAATCAGATAAGTATATCTAAAAAAACCTAAGATTTTTTGCATTAAATGAACAGTAGTCTTTGCTTAAAAATCATGTTACTTAGCTCCCAGATGTCATCCTGCCTTAACCTCTGCAGTGTGGTTCCCTGCCTGCCAAACGAACTAAATGGAAAGAAAGATCATTTATTGGATATTCACCTAGCAACAGAAAGAAATTTCAAATTGCACCAAGGTAGTTTATTTGTGTGGATATTTTCCTATGTAATCACTTACAACTTCTGTCACCTTCCCAGTCCATTAATAGCAACTTTGGATGAAAGGGGAGTAAAAGGAACATTGTAGTATACAACTCAGGCTCTGTTGCTTGTAATGACTATGTTCTTCTTTTAAGGCTTAATTTATTCTTGACAGAAACAGTTATGTGGAATAATTATATCAAAAGGCAGGTGGTATGAGGTGTTCAATTTGGAAAGTTAAGAGCATTGTTTGACTGCTACCTAGAATATCCCTGGTTTTGAGTAAAAGCTTGTATCAACAGGCAGCAATATTGCATCTTTGTAATTTATTATTTAGCTCCAATATCATAGTAAACACAGCTTAACTAGACAATATGCAGAAATAATCCAAGCATAGCTCCAAAACTAGGAGATACTTCATACTGAGATCATCACCTACATAAATGAAGAAATTCCCAAATATTTTCAGTCAGGCTAGTTGCTGCTGTATGGGATTCTAGTATCATAAATGCAATAAAAAAGAACACAAATGTATAAACTAGCTGATCGTATGCTGTGGAGTTTCCATATAATGAAAAAGAAAGCATACTTTTACTTGTAGAAAAATAATTGAGTTAATACAATAAAAAATTAGCATCTATGTGTGCAAGTATATTAGAGAAGTGGTTTATTTTGTAATAAAAAAAAAAGAAGAAAAATTGTTCAACCTACCACCTTATTTTCATCCAATGTTATTTCACAATTTTTCATGTGCCTTAGTTTTCATAATGGTAGTTAGAATCATTGAAATGTTAAAGAACCTTACCAAAAGTAATGCTTGAGGTGAGTAATTTGCCTCTTTTATAATGTACAAAGGAATAAAAAAAGAGGGAAGATCTACTTACATTCAGTAGAACTAAATATTAACAACCAAGTTCAATCTTACTGTAGGTAAGAACAATTCCATTTAGTTTGACTTTATAGGCATTGTGGAAGCACAAGAAATAATTCTCTATCTCTTGCACAATGTCACTAAACATGTAGAAAGGAGTCAGGAATTGTAGAAAAGAAGAAATATTAACAGCTTTTTGATTTCTACCCATAAAGTAGAAAAGTGGAAACCTCATCTATGGAATTGAATTTTTTTGCTTAATAATATACCAATAGACTTATGTATTACATTTAAGTTCTTGGCAGAATGTTGAATCCTATGGTAAAAGAAAATTAAAAGAATTGGTAAAATAAAAGAGATCTTTTAAATGCCAAGTAAAATTTTATGACTTTAATAGAGCCATCTATGAAATCAGGATAATTAATGTCTGGCTTTTGCTGATGTCTCAGTTTGAGAGATGATTTCTTGCTATTCAGGTGGTCTGTTTGCCAAAGCACTAGTCTCTGGGTTGGAAAGTACAATTTTTAAGTTACTTTTTCTCACTACAGAACATCTCTTTCCTTTATAAAAAGAAAAACGTTCCTTGACACTTCCCAGTAAAGCCCTTTGCACTGTGATTTTTTCCTATGCTAAAATACTTTTTTGACATGTGTCATCGTTAATCATTAGTCATTAGTTATTAACTGACTTTCCTCTTCCCTGTCTGCCAGCAAGAAAAAGAACTTCAGAAATGAATATTGTCTACTTATCTACACAGCCACATTTGTAATTTTTCATGTGCGTTTTAAATGCTGAGTATCCAGGAAAGGTATAAGGGTAGCTTATTCTTCCATGGGGCAAAACATAATGACCCTAGAGTTTAGCAGGAGTTGGATCTACAGCTGATTCTTGAAGTCATCCCAGTGAGTACCATTTTAACTCATAGAGGTTTATAGCTAGCTGTATGAGGAATAATATACCTTCTAGGACCATGTCTATGAAAGTAATATTGCACAGTCAATTTCAACGTCAGTGAGTTACTTTAAAATAAGTAAATCTGATATAACTTAATTTAAATATCTTACCTCTTGATACATTTCACTGTACCTAGGTCTACAATAATTGAATTGGTTTACACTGACATCTTACTGAGTTACACCGATTTTTTTCCTCTTTATTGAAGGAAAAATTTACTATCCATAAGCATTGGATATGTTTTGTAAGATCAAATTTATAAGATCAATTTCCTCTAACATGTCTTTCCAATAATAATTCATAGAAATATAGAATATCTTGAGTTGGAAGCTACCTACAAGGATTGAGTCCAAATCCTGACTCCACATCAGGGCAACCTAAAAGTTATACCTTGTATCTAAGAGTGTTGTTCAAATGTTTCTTGAATGTTGGCAGATGTGATGCAATAACCACTTCCCTGGGAACCATGTTCCAGTGCTTGGTCACTCTCTCAGTGAAGAACTTTTTCCTAATATGCAACTTGAACTTCCCCTGACACACCTTTAAGCCACTTCCTTGTGTCCTATCACAGGACACCAGAGAGAAAAGATCAGCACCACCCTCCCTTCTCCCCTTCATAAGGAAGTCATAGACAGCAATGAGGTCACCCCTCAGTCTCCTATTGTCTAAGTTGAACAAACCTAGTCTTCTCAGCTGCTTATCATAAGACATGTCTTCTAGTCCTTTCACTATATTTGTTGCCCTCCTTTAGACATATTCTAATATTTTCATATCTTTCTTAAATTATTGAGCCCAACACTGCACACGTAACTCATGGTGAGGCCAACCAGTGCTTAGTATAGTGGGACAATTGCTTCTTTCAGCCAGTTGTGTATGCTGTGCTTGATGCACCCCTGGGTACAATTGGCCCTTTTGGCCACCAGAACACATTGTTGACTCACGTTGAGCTTACTATCCGCCAAACCCTCAGCTCCCTTTCTACATGACTGAACTCCAGCATCTTGCCTTGCAGTCTACATGTACATCCAGGATTACATAATCCCAAGTGCAGAATCTGGTATTTTAATGGCTACATATACATGTTTATTACATGTTTAGTAAATATATATACAGCATATTGTAATTTATCTCTGAATACACCTACATAATCAGTTTTGATGAAGAGAAGGATGAAACTGATTTTTTTTCTCAATAGTAAAACTGCAACAAAAATGGATGCAGGAAGGACCTAGAATTCTTCATGACTTAAACTGGAAATTTCCAACAGATATTCCTAAGGAAAGTTTTTACTTTCTATATTCTAAAAACTATAAAATGCAATTCCACTAAACTTTTTCTAAAACATAATAACAATAATGAGTTAACATGGATATTTATTTTCAGATGAGGAGTATGAGGCACAGAATGGGTATATGACAAGTTAAGAATTAATTAAATTCTTGAAATTTTCATCTATTACTATACTTTTCTTAAGAACTCTATTCTTATTTCAAGTCATTAGAACTAGATTCAATGGTGCAAGTAATAAAGATCACAAAACATAGGAAATAAAATTCATAACGAAGTGTTTGTCCAGCAGTACAGTCCCTTTTTGTCACCTGCAATCTAGCAGAGCTGTTTTGAATCAAAAATAAATGTTGTTCTTACTTCAAATATACTTTTCTCCCTGTGTGTGCATAGTGTTCCTCTTTCCTCCCACATATTCTCCACCTACACGTCTGTCAGCCTGCTCCAGGCAGCATTAAACCATAGGTCTTTTTAAAAATTGAATTCACAAACACATAATTGTGTTTTAATGTGATGCCTCACACAACATAAAAAAAGGTTATAACTAGTTCCTCCCATGCAGAGTGAAACAATATGAAGGAAATGGATTGCAGCGGTATGGAAGTGTTGCTGTAGTTCAGATGTGTGTGTTTCCAGCAGTAAGATCTTTGACTCCCCATAGTCATTCCACAACGTCAAAGCTTTTAATGCCTTTTATCATTTTCTCATGGCTTTTGGTTTCATTACCCTCTCTTCACTTCTGTTTGGTCATTTTCCCATTAAATACTGCAGGGAGCAAGTCTGTTATATTTTTTCTGTAGTAGGTTTTTTATTACCTTTTTCAGGAAAGTGGACAAAAGATCAAAAAGAAAAAGAATAGAATTTTAAACCATATGAAGTGTAAAATAATACCACCATTTTGCAGATGTGCTTTGAATTATATGAAGACAATTAATGAATGTATACTTCCATTTTGTTGTTTTCTTTGGCGATTACTAGATCGTGTCTACTGATATCATCTTCTTACAAGAAATACTTTTAAGTTGTACTTGCACAATGCTATTAAGAAGGCCTGCAATACTAGGGGAAAAAAATAACTTCCTTTCACATAGTAATAGCATAATATTTCATTTAAATAAATTGGACTGAGTGATACATTTGACCATATCTATTTTCATTTTTTAAAACTTCATTTTTAAATTCCATGTAATGCTTTTCAGAATAACAGAACTTCTTATAGTACTCTACAACTGTATAGATCTACTAAACTACTGAAATATTATGTCCATCCTGTTTTGAACAACATTGATATGTTTTAAAGCTACTACTTCTCTAACTACAATTTAATTGTAACTATTTATATTGTAGTGGCATTTAAAATGTGCTATTCACTGTGTAAACAATTAAATATTCACTTCTTATTTAATAACATATTCTGCCATCATTACATGTACAGACCAGATCAATGGCAGGATATAGTTTCACAGTACTATAGGGAATTATGTTACAGTATGCAAAGTGCTAATTTCCTAACATTGTAATTAAAGTTTCTGAGTGACAAACTTTGGAAATTAGATGTAAGTCTCCAGTGTTTAAGAATGTCTGAATCATTTGCCATCATGCTTGAGTACTTTTTCTCCTCAAAGTATTCACTAAACTGACTCAAGGGGTAACGGAGGGAGGGAAATTACTTGTTTATATTTCTTGGCCTTTCCTTTGGTAACTTAGAAGTACATACATCGCATGTCTCAAAAGCAACAAATCTGCTACCATCTCCTGTGAATACTGTTGAAGGTACAACATCTACATGTGTTGCAAAAACACAAAGAATTTTTTGGCATTTTTTTCCCCAATATTTTCCTGAAAATTCTGCCAGCTACATTATTCCTAAGACTTCTAAGGCTTTTGGAATTTTTAAGGGGAATCTGAAATATACTGAAAATTAGTTTACTTATCTGGTTCATACAGTTTGCAATATGGTGGAGAACTGAAAATTCTAGATTTTTTAAAATTTTATTTCAGATTCATAAGAACTAATAATATGTTATACAAGAGAAATTGTTTAAACTCAGAATATTTATTCTTATCCACACCAGAGTTTTTGAGTATTATGCCAATTTTATCAAAACTGAATTCCCAAAAGATAATTCAAATAACGTTCAAGGTCTCCCTGTATAAAATGGTGACTGTCAGAAAGACATTACTTGCACGTCAATAAACTAGGTCAGTTTTCTGATAGCCCAGGCACCCAATGTGCTTCCTAGGAAAGGAAATATTTTGTATTGGTACTTTTTATTCTTGCAGGAAGTAAGTTATCTTTACACACTTCTGTTGTTAGGGACATCAAAACCATGCATATTCTGGAATGAAAATATGGCGTACAATTTTTGTACTAGTTTTACAAGCAAGAATTATTATTGCCATTACAGAGTTCTTCCATGTACCAAAAAGAGGTCAGAATCTCTAGCTTCTATTCGGAGATACCAAAATTTATATCTGGCTTGTAACAAATTATAAGGGTTAGAGGAGGAAGCTTCAGCACCTGAAACTCTGTATAGTGATCCTGGCCAGGGCCCTGCTACTTGTAAGACTATAATGTCTCTTTTGTAAAGCCCTAGAAAATCTAAAACTCTTCTATTTTAACTGTGCCTTAGACTTCAGCACACAAAATATACGTCACAGTAAAAATCTCTCTTAGGGAACTGGATTACGAAACAGCTGTACTCATTCTCCGGGAAGAAGACAGAAGCTTGCTTAGAACTGAAGATAACAAAGTTCAAGTTTTCAGGTCAACTTCTGTAAAACACAAACTTTAATCTTTTTTTCCTAAATATTTTTCTTCTTTAGTTACCTTAAGTTAGGAACAGATACTATCCTGACAAAAGAAAAGCATTATTTTCTACTATTATTTCCATTAGTATTTTCCATTATTTTTTATGTGATTTGTAGAATTTTGTGTTTTCTGAATATAGAAATTTTATTGCTCTTAAAGTTTAAAAGGAATGGGGAAACTGTTTCTTTGCTGCCTTGTTCCTTTTTATGTGTGTTATGTGAAGGAATTGAGAATACCAAAGAAGGTACATACTCACAAGAGGCGTTTCAACTTCCAGTCTAAAAATTAGGTACACATGATCAGATGGACTTTAATCTCATTCTAACAGCATATTGTCATCCATCAGTTTGTAATGAGAAATAAATATCAGATATCAGAATAAATAAATGTTTAACCTGGGGCAGATGGCCCTACAGTTTGTGGTGGAAAGGAATATTCAAATAAATTCCTTCTAGCTCACAAATGTTTCTCTCTCTTCCCTTCCTTATTTATTTCTCAGCTTCAGATACTAACCACCCTTTTGTCTGATTATAGCAGTTGTTCCTAAATTATAGTTACTTGGAAGTGTTTTGCTCCTGAGGATTTTGAGTACTCAAAGATTTTGCAAAGCTTCTGATAAAGGTCTTGTGTACACAAAGTTTGTTCAAACTTCTACATCTACCACTCCAAAAAACACTGGCTGTCCTTACAAAACCTTGCTTCACTTGGTATAATCCAAAATGTGGTAGGAACATAAAGAGGTATGAATGGTCATACTAATTCAAGCCAAAGACCTATTCAGCCTAGTGTCTTGTTTCTAACAGTATCCAAAAGGATGATTAAGGAGGAGTAAAGACAACAAACTGATTAACCCCTTCTAACATTTAGTTTAATTTACTGTAAGTGTTTTGTAAATTACATTTCTTGGTGTGCTTTTATCTATTGTGAAGTTTTTCTCTTTCACATACTTCAGTACCAATTTAGCAAGACCTTCATTGTGAGATTTACTTCTGCATTGCCTAAGAGAAAACTCAAATGTTTTCTCATAACGCTAAGTTATTTGAGGTTGGAATTTTTAGTTATAGCTCTTATGTTTCACATCGTGGAATTACATGTTAAGTTACAAACCAGCAGCGGTTTTAATTTAAAAGGCTTTCCTATTTCATTACTTTTTACTCTTCTGTGGATCTACACAAAACTGGAAATAAAGCTGTAGGAACTGAGTGTTAACTTTATGCGTCGTATATTTAGTCTTACCATATTTCCATAAAGGCCATCTGTAGGCGGGGAAAAAAACCCAACAAACCAAAAGAATATAGGCTGTGCAATAAAAGGCATGTTCCACATTATAAAGTGGTTTTCAGAAACAGAAATTTCATTTTGCATTAAAGGCTCTTATTTTGATCTTTTGGAAGTGTATGAACATGTTTTGCCTGTTGCCATTCACTGCTTTGCCATTCCATCACCTGAAGTGCACAGCCAAGTGATATGAACTAGGTTTAATGCTATATTCATTTTGAAACATGTAACAGTGAAAATACACATTGTTATACAGGATTAAGCAGTTGAGACTTCTACTTTTGTTATAAACTAATAAATTATTTTAAACTCTAGATAAACAAAACCTAATAGGTGTTTTCTTTCTGTTCTTTATTTTTGATAAGAAATATGCAATGATCAGTAATTTGAACTTTGAAATAAGCACAGGTCATCTTATGTAATACTTAAAAGAGAAAAATGCTATTCCTTTTCCTCAGGCGGGTATCTTGAATATATTTCTGTCCTTATCAATATTTGTACAGTACCTACACGCAAATACAATGTGTGTGTGTTTTGGTTTACACATGCTAAATACCTATTTTAGACTATACTTTCAAGCAATGACAAAAAAAAAATAGTCACACTGAGCAATAAAGCTTTAATTAATTAAAAAGAAAATACATTGCCATGAATGAATTAACATGAAAAACATGTTTTTTCTTAATTTTCTCTATATTTTGCCATATCCACTATTGCTTTCAAATTCTCCGATTTTAGGATTTCTGTTAACTCTTTTCAAGTCATTATCTAGATGGATTTAATTCTTCAAGAAAAATAACTCTAAAAACAAACCTATAAAACCTGTCCTTTCACGAAGAATAGTCAACTTTCTCCTTTTTTTAATAAATTACCAAATAAGTTTTAATTACATTAACACTGAATGAGAAATAGACTAACAAAGAGTTTGTTCTGATCTTGCTGTGACTCAAAGCCTTACTGCTGCAGCAGCTGCACTTCAGATAAAGATTTTTGGCTAGTTTTCATTTGTCCTAAATTTAGAAATCTCCAGGTAGTCATGAGCATGTGAGCTCTTTTTCCTTATATTTTGCTACTTTCCATATAACTGCATATAGAGTAGTGAGTGCATTTCATCTTTTTGCAAGGATAAACGTTCATAAGAACAGACAAAAAAAGGCCCTACAAGTCTCTATGGGTTGTATATGAGAAGAAGACAATTCAGTCATACATAAACATTTCAGTTTGGTGACAAGAATTTCATTCTTGTGCTTCAGTAGACAGGCATATATAAAATAAAGACTGCCTGAACCAAATCATTTTGATTTGGATGGTTTAAATAGAGTAGTTTCCTGATGCAGATAGTTGAAAGAGTACCACACCTATGTAAAGATAAGGATTTTTTATCTAGAGTTCTGATTTGTTAATGCTTTGTATACTAAGTTAAATGAACACATAAACAGCATTTGCAATAGCTCAGGATTGAATTTAGGACTAAGGTAGCAACTAATACATGATGAAGTAACAAAGACAAGTTATATGCATTGTGGAGAAAAGTAAGATCAATGACACTCAATTGAACAGAATGACAATTAAGATAAATCATATGCTATTCTATTCAGCATATTTTCAAAAAAATATACACAAACTTACATACATTTTTTTTTCTTTGACAATTTGTGACAGAGTGCTTTGTGAAGCCATGAACACTGTTGGCACAGATTCTCTGGATCTCCCCTGGGTTATTCTTAGTTTTTTTATCACATTGCTACTAAAGCACTGACACTAAGTGCTGAATATGTAACTTGTTTCTAATTAGATGCCCTCTGTTTGCAAAATCTGTGACAAAAAAAAAGAATGTTTTTCTAAATCTAATCTGGATAAAGGCAACTCATAATGAGTAGTATGTGATATGTCTAAAGGTTCTATCAAACAAAAGGAGGTGTTTTCATGCATTCCCCTGGAGCCCTGCTACCCTGATGGTAATTTTAAATTTGAAATATATTATCATTTAAAAAGCCTGAAAGATGTAAAGAATTAATTCTCTCTGCCAAAGTCAACAAATAATTATGAGTGCAGGATTAGATTGATAGATTAGTGGCATGGTAAATTAAAAGTAAAACAGGAAAGGATATATTAAATCAATCTAACTACTTTGAAATTCTTTATTAATACTCTATTTGGGGATTTTAAAAGGTGGATACTGATGACACAGCCACAGTATCTGTGGGGATCCAAATTATGGCACTTTTTTTTTCCTTGCCATGTGTGCTCTCCAGCCTTTTGAATACTGTGGGTGTGTCTTCATTAGCTTTTCATTTTTGATAGGTATGTGCCTCTGAAAAGAATCTTACACTTACAGATCTGGTTCAAATCACAATATAGTATCACCTTACATGATTGGCTTCCGTTTGGATTTAAACCAAGAGTTGCATACTTGAAACTAACCTAACATGATTGAAACACTGGTGGCTATTTGGTCTGCAGGACTATTCTAGGTTCTTTGGAAGTAAAACCTCCTAAGATATGTATAGCTTGGATGCCAGGTCCTCAGCATCCTTTGTTTTGCTTAGGGTTACATTCTTGTTGTGCCACATTGCTAGCTAATAAGACATAGCTTACGTTCCTGGCGCAACTGGGGACCTCAGGGAGGAAAGGATTAATCCAGGGCCCTACTGCTGGGTGCTGATGACCTCTGTTCTCCTTGTGGCTAAAAAAGTACTTCAACTGAGGTGCTTTTCTGTATGTCTTATTTTAGCATTTGTGTGTTGCTTGGTGTATCAGAAGCAAAATTGCATGGTATGAAACCATGACTGGCATCATGGATCAGAATTTCATCCAGATTCACTGACCTCTAGCTCCCTTTGTATATTGCAGTTGTTGAGTGCATGTGCCCTGCCTCTCTTCATATCTTGACTGAAACAATGGGGGAAAAAAGCCCCAAACACAAACACTCTGACTTTAGCCCCATATTTCTTGTTTCATGAGTTCTGAACCTGTGCAAGAACCTAACTTGTAGCCATAAATTTGATTTTAAGACTACTAGATCTTTTTATAGTTTTTACAGTATGAATAAGCTGTGGAACTGACAGAGCAGTGTCTCATTTTACTCAGTCAAATAGAAGCCATATTCATTCCCACGACATCCTGTTGTCAGCTGCTAAAAGAGACATTTCCACTTTGCCCTTTTAGTAGTTTGAGGTAAACTGAAGCTAGGGTATGGTGTGGGTTAGTAAAATATGTGGGATGAAATACAGCACTGCTCAACAAAAGGCTTTCTTCTAAACTCTTGGATGCTGGAAACAGACTGTGACAAAGAGAGGGTGCGCCTGAAAGGGCTGCTGAACGCTTGAGTGGCAGCTCTCTGTATGACAAGTCTTGGGGGATTGGGTACTTAAATCTTAATTACAAAAAACAATCATCATCAGGTATTAAAACCCTATAGGGAAATTGAAAGACTCAGAGAAGAGAATCCCAATAGTGGAGATCTGCTCTACACAAATTTAATTGACTCATATTATACAAATAAACCTGATAAATTAAAAAAAAAAAAAAATATCTGTAAGAAGTTGTTGAGTGATTCTACCATAGACAGATGCTGTGAAAAAGACAGGGGGAAGGATTTTCAATCTGAAGAATTCGGTGACTGCTTAATGAAGAGCAAAATGCCACAGCTACTAACATTTTTAGAGCAATCTGTAACGCAGCTGAAAGCAGAAAATCTTTTAGATCACTAAATGTGAAGGATTTGCAAACATACATTGGTACAGTTACATGTTATATAGGGTTTGTCAGGCGTCTATGATGCAAGCATGTAATAAAAACATTTTGAAGAAACTATATTGGTGGAAATGAAAGTGTCTGTAAAAACGAAAAAGTGCTTTATTGCAGAGATTCAATAAAATAATGGGTTATCCTATCATTCTTTGGAACTGAAGAAATGAGGCAGTCACTGTCAGCAATGGATTTTCTAGTAATGGTGAGCAGGAATGTAAAGCAGGACTCAGTTTGGAGGAAATAATTTTCTAATTAAACAGTGGCCAATTTTAGATTTTTCAGAAACAACAAGATAGTTCTGTCACAGTGAGTTCACAGTATATTTAACAATGGCAGGTTTTTTTCTTTCATATTTACTAACCACTTCTGTTACTGCATATGTTTGACGTAGTAGGAAAAATAAATTTCATAGGCCAACTACACGAAAAGTTCTGCTTATACTGCATTTGTTCTGTACTTTCTTTATTAACCCTACTGCAAACAGCTATATTCATAGTGAAAATAATGCAGTTGGCTACCTCTTCATAGTCTTTGAAGTAAAAAATTTTCTAAATAAATTTCTATGACATGGACAGCCCTGGAAAATGTGCTTCACATGCATGAAGTCATGCTTCAAGTTTATGTTTCCTATAGTGACAAAGGCTGCTTAAGTGGTTCCCCAGACTTCTTGGGCATTCCTAGCATTTCTACCATGATTCACAGCTTCACCTGAGTTGTTTGTCTGAGAGTGATGTAAATTGGACAAGGAATGATGAAAGTTATAAACAAAAGCAAACCTTCCTTAGGAGTCCTCCTGTAAAAACTTACATGCAGTCCTGAGGACTACAAATGACTGTGTGGAACAAGGAACAAGGATATAAGGGTAGTAACCTTGTGGGCTGCCTTTGACATTAGAAAAATAATATAGCATGGAAATAGAGTCTCAGACTTTACTATTATACTATATTTTCTAAATCTCTTTTAAAGAAGGGATCAAGCTGACCCTAGAGATTTTTTTTTCCTCTTTCACCAAACAGAATAAATTTTGCTGAGAAGTTTAGACTGGATGGCTAACATTTGGATACCTAGAGGCAGGAGCAATAAATGACTAATGCATGAATTTTGAAATACTATTTAATGTATGCCATGTTTCCTTTAAAATATTGGCTGCTGTTACCTCCCCACTCTTTTATGTAGATCACAGGCTTCAGGGATGTGTGATTTCTGTTGTAGACTCTCCGTGTATAAAATTCCTTTTAAACTCAGTGGGAACTCAAATTGTGGAATCTGTCAGATCAAATCCTCTCTTCTCTGGAACTGCAAAAAGAAAAGCATGGCTGAATACAGAGTAAGGTACTACACTATCAGACAAACAAGACTGCTGTTCTTGTTGTAACAGTTAGCTTTTTTACAATGGCTATGATTCTTATAAATATAATAATGTAAAAACAAAAAAACCCCTCATCATTTTTTTGGCTAAAGCAAAGTAAAGAATTCTTCAGAAGCTGTTGTGAAGAATCTAAAAAATCTATAGATTTTTTAAGCCAATCCTGCCTCCAAATACCCAGATGCAAAAGCAACAAATAATTCAAAGTACTTTACACTATAAAAAATTGTAATAAACGAAGTTGCTGACATTAAAGACTGGAAAAATGTAGCCATTAAAAGGCCACCCACTGACAAAAATTCTGTAAGTTGGAATTTCACTCTTCAGGGCATCTTTAACAACACAAACCCATTGTTACTAAAAATTATAATAAATACATAAAGTATGCTTGGCCAAAGTTTGCAAACAATGGAAGAAGTTTTGAAGAACAAGTCCCAATACTTTTTTGATGCACTTTTTTTTTTTAGCAAAATGCAGAGGTAATTCTTTTCACTGTAATTACCTAACCTTTGTTTCATTGTATAAGCTTTCCTCATAAGACTTTCCTTAAATATACTGATGTGAAATTCTTGGAAACATTCCATAGATTTTTGTAATATTAATCATTATAATCTTTCTAATAAAATTATTAGGGATGGATATGACCTTAGACATAATTATAATCAATTAGTTATTTTCTGCAAAACTATCTAATCAACTTTTGACGATAACCAATATGTATGCTTTAACTGTCATGTGTTCTCCATCGGTACAAAGATAGCTCTGTAGTATTACTAGATGAAAACTACCTAAGAATGCACAAGTGATATTTCTCTGAAAAACATATAAGCACAGGTTTATGACTTCACCATGCATCCCTCACTCTTATAAGTACTGCCCTGAGAAATACTTATAGACATGAATATTCTCATCGTCTTTTCAAATCACAGTATCTCTGTGTATGGCTGACCACACTAAGAATTCTTGAAGATCTAATTAAAAATTACCTTATTTAGTGGAATTATTTCCTGTTGAGACTCAAGAAATAGAAAATAAAAATTCTTATGTTGCAGAGTTAAATTAGATAAGCATCAAAGTTGTTCAGAGAAGAGCATACTGTAGAAATATGTCTAAGTCACCTTATTGTTAGCTTGTTATGGTTCTGCCTGAGCCTGCTAAGAAGAGAGTAATAAAAATAAGAAGGTTCCTTAGCAATTTGTCACTGTTAGCCTGGCTGTATATGGCACCTTCAACACATAATAAAAAGCTCTGAGCACTTGACTGACCTTATAATGTTGTATCTTTGCTAGCCTTATTGATAGCAATTTTGATAGAAACCTTCCATTATGAAATGCAGTTTCAGTGTGATCTAAATAATCTTCAAGGGATCATTAATTTAGGGGAATTTTGGCAATGCAAAGTCAATTTTATTTTTTTTCATAATGACAATGTATGTATACATTATGTTTAATATTATGTTCTTAGAATCTCATACTGGTTATACTACTGTAATATGAGAAGTTAATTTCCAATAAAAAACTGTTTGAATTTAAATTATAATATTTAAACTGAATGCTAAATTACTAGAACTAAACAAAGATGTTTAATTTCACTTCAGAAAAAAAAAATGTTTCTCATGTGAACTAGAAGAAAGCTGAAAGGAAAATGTTCTTGCTATATTAAAATTTTGCACAGAAGTGAAATTTATAGTTTCTGATTCTTGCTAATCTTGATTACACCAGAATACTTAAGTACTTTGTCCAAATAAATTCTAGCGTAATTGAAAAACTTTTAATAAAAATTCTACTACTGTAACAGAGTCTGGTATGGCCATTCATCAGAATAAGGAGGAATATGTTACAGAGATCTTAGCAGTTTGTAGGACTGGAGCATGCTGAAAAATCTGGAGGAAGGTAATGATGGAAATGCTGATGTAAGGAACAGTCATATCATGCAAAGTATCCTTTTACAACTATTTGCAAAGTATAATTTCCTTTGTGCTTATGATGGACAACATTACTCTTTAACATTGTCCCAGCTCTGAATTTAACCAGGAGGAAAAATGCCACTTATTGAATCATCATTAATGTAGTATACAGCTGATTCTAATTCAAGCATGGTTTTCAGCTTTGAAATGAACTGATAAAATGTTCCAAAGTGATTTAGAAAGAAAAACAGAAAATTGTTCTGTCATTGGATTTCTTTCTTATTACTTCCTCAGAGCCTTTTTTAACAATGAGAGTTATCAGGGTAGGGTTCTGTTCTGTGAAATTTTATTATTTATTTGTTTTTTCTTGTTAGCTCTAAAGTGAGGGGTTGTTTGGTTTTTTTTTTGGAAGGGGGTGTTATTTTGAAAAACAAAACAGAACAAAACTGTTTGCAGTCATAATTTAAAAAGTGGTTAAACCTGCTGTCAATTAACTTAATTGATTTAAAAAGTTGATGAGCACCTGGAATGGAAGTATTTTGCCTGCAGCTGAGAAGAGCAATTTATTTTAATAATGAATGGTGGAGGAAAAAATAAGCAAAGATGCTGTACAGGAAAGCCTTTGAGGGTTAAAACAAACACCTACCATTGTACATGTACTGGTGTTAGTGTTTCTGATAGTGGACTGAGATCTTAAACCTTTTAACATTAGTGCAGTAAAAGTACTTTAAGAATAACAGAGCAAATACATTTTACAGTAAAAGGGATCATCATCCTTAGAACTGAGTCAAATTCAGTGGTAGTGTGGAGAGTGGCAGTTTCCACAGCAAATGTCAGTTGATCAGTAAAACACTATTTAATACGAGAAAATAACCTCATTGTCATAAATATGACATCCTGTGAGTGTGCAAATTCTTAAGTAAATATAATTCATTTGCCTTGAGATTATGAGGCTGTAGTCCAGTCAGTTCTTCCAGTGCCCACAGATTGCATGAATGATTTAAGATAAATTGTGTTTTGAATATCTGGGGGCTCATGTTTCATTCAATTGTGACCAGAATATTGTGAGAGCGGTTTTTAACTGGAGATGAACTAGAAGGAACATTTCTTTTCTGGATTACCCTAAATATCTGCTAAATTTTGAATCAATGTAATTTGGACTTCTTTTCTGAGCAACTTCATTGAGTAGCCATTTAGACGCAGTAAGTGTTATTTAATTTATTTTTTTTTGTAATTCACAAGTGGAAAACCACTTGAAAATAAACCCCAACATTCAAACATTTGGCTGCAGTGTCAAGCTAATATTAAGGTCAAAGAACCTGACTTTAAGAAGACTTGACTTTATGAAGAGCGATTGAAGGAG
>VZZY01028250.1:0-12592 GCA_013400335.1 Eurystomus gularis
GCTTTAGGTTTGACATTATTGCCAGATCTCCCCTACCCCCCCCCCACCCCCAGCAGCTGAAGGCCTGGATTCATTAACAAAATAGCTTGTGTTTTCAACCCAGACATGTATGAAAAAAAGTCACTGGGATCTCTGAGCAGCCAGACCTTAATAAAATTTAGAGAGTAAATTTGAGCTTTGGAGACTTTTCTTACTCACCTTTTTTTTTTATTTTTTTTTTTTGCCAATTAGTTTTACCCTTCATGCTCCTTTTTCCAGTAGGGAAAAAATATTTTTTTTCTCAACTATATTATTACTCTTCTGGAAATTGTGTCTCAAGAATAGAAGAAAAGAGGAATAGTTTCTGATCTCCACCATTAGCATCCACTGGTTTTCCTACATTGTGTGATTTTCCAGCTACTGTACTTTGTTTCGCAGTTATCCGACCGCAGGCTACCTGTCCAGTTAGAGATTTTGGGGTTTGACAATCTATTTATTTATTAACTGCCAGGATCTTCATAAGAACGTATGGGAGCAAATAAGTTACTAGATGAAACGCTCCCTCTGCTGTCAAAGGAGAGCATCAGTAGTGGTACGTTTGTTCCTAATGCTGCAAATGTTACCAGGGATAGACGATATCATGATCCATTAAGTGTATTTCTAACTATACTGGCTAGGTATGCAGTCTCCAAGGCCAAGCTCTCAGCTCTTACCTTTAGTTTGGATGAAACTTAATATCTGAATTTGAACATTTCCTCTGGAGCATTCAACTTTATTAAAAGAGATAAAATAAAACTGGCCCAGTTCTTACACCATAAATCGTACTTTTAATCTATTTCAGATAGAGTGTAGGTCAGCAGCAGCTGGCTGAAAGCCTTCTGAATAAAGACAAGTTATTCTCTTGACTTCTGTGCCTTTGCACTGGACTGTTGTTGGGTAAAGTTTACGTCACTTTTGATTTCTGTTGTTTGTTTTCAATAAACACTCCAAGCAAACAACACAATGTATGTCCTGAGAGTGAGGTGAAAGTAAAGAATAGAATAATATCTGCACATATGAAATCAGTTTTGAGGGAAGGAAGTAGGAGAGTTGCCCCTGGATTTAGCAAGACTTGGATATCATCCGGGGAGCTCTTCAAGAAAATGATGTTCTGCTGCTTGCTGAAGTAATGCATATCTTTGATTCTGCAGCAGTGCACTTTTGTACATTGTACTGAAACCGTGTTAACATTGGCTCTGTCCTGCAAAAATGTGATCATAAATGTTCGTATACTAGGCGCCACATGTATTTGCTTTGATAATATTCGTAAGTCCTTTTATTCACCTTTTGAGAACTGTTGTACAAGCAAATATTTGTTCACAAGAGTATTTCCAGAATGTGAAAATGTGGTGAACACTCCTGCAAACAGGTATGTGTATGAATATTTGAACAGCAGGTTTTTTTAAAGTCCTTCTGAGGTTAAGGATCCAAACGAGAGAGAATATAGTACCTTAAATAAAAAGGCAGTAATAAAAAACCCCAAAGGAGTCCAAAATCAAGCACAATTTGGAGATTCCCCAAATCATAATGTTTTATTACAACATTGCTATACTAGGCAGAACTTTAATCTCTTTTTTGTTCAATTTCCTTCATCAAAAGCCTAAGTGAAGTTGTTATTATGCTAACAGAAAAAGTCTTTTTAAATATAATTTACTCCAATTAGGACACTCAATTAACAATGTAATTTTTTTTTCTTTTTTTTTTTTTTTTTGGTAAAAGAGAAGGAGAAAAAGTAGCCCAGAGGGAATCCAAGCTTACCAGCAGTGGTCTTCAGGTACTCATTTGTCAGTATTGATTCCAGAAATTTTGCTTTATATGCTATTTAGAGATCTTATCTGAGACAATTCTGGGATAAAATCCATAATTAATCTTGACAGCAGAACCCTCTGCTTCTTCAGTCCCAGCATAGTGCTCTAAGCTCTATAGTAGATCCAGACATCTTTTAACCATTCTCGCCTTTCCAGTGTACGACTTGGTGTTGGTATAAGGATACAGTAACCTCTTAAACGCTTATACTTTGCAGTCTGGTGATAATAACATTTTTCTATGTGAACAAATAGGATTGAAACTTCAACAGGTTTAGGTAAGGTCTTGAATTCAGGTCATTTACTTCTGAGGAAATGTTCTGTCCCCATAAATGCCATCACTGCAAATGTGCAGCAGAGCCAGCGAGTTGTGTTCCTAGTATCCCTAGCAATACTGTGCTCCCACCAAGGATTTTGTTAGGGATGTGGCAGGAGAAAAACCTGTGTGTACTTAGGTCACCCAAGATGCTGTTGAAGAAATTCATCAACACAGCTTTAGGTTGCTGAGGATGTCTTTTTTTTCTTCCTTTTGAAATCTAAGGTCTTATTGATCAATTAAAGAGGTTAGACAATTTTTTCCTAAACTACCTTCTCATATATGTGTTTAAATTCACACAGTTTCTGTACCTAAATGAATGCTTCCCTGAAAGGCTGAATACTTCCATAGAAGACATCATATTGCTAGATCCTTTTAAATGCAGATAAAGCCTTATTCATCAAGCAAATCTTCTATAAAGCCACAACATTGAAATGCCTAGTCTGTTTGGCAGATCTGCCTGGAAAATAGGGACAGTCCCCAGCCAAAATAATCAGTCTATCTGCCCTGAAGCCAGAGACCAGGTATTATAAGATCTGTAGCTCCAGAGCTTACGAGATTTTTTCAGAATTTTTCCTTGGATCAGGGAGAGCCTCACTCCAGCTGGGGTTTAGCTCCTGACCCTGCAGATGGACTCCTCTATTACAACGAAGCCACTTCTGGTTGACCTTTTAATATCAGAGCTTTCAAACTCTGGTGAAGCTGGAGTTCCAAGTGTGTGTGGCTGTGGGGTTTTCCCCTTGATGGGGAGCTAGATCTTAGAGTTTTGCTCACCACTTTGTGAGACTAGTGTTACTGTCACTTCAGGCTCCATCGAGCTGAATGCCAATTTCACAGACCAGCCACCCGTCTCATTATTTAACTCTTATTTTCATAGGGCTCTCAAACACATCCTGTTCAAATATCTGGTCCAATGTGCATTTTTTAGAAGAGGCTATGTATGTGTCAACTCACACTTCTAGGCAATATGACAATAATTGAACTGTATATTCAAGTCCAGCAAGGAGTATATTACAGCTGTTTATCACTGATACATTAAAATAGTAAATCAAACCAGAGAGACTTGGATAAGTCGACATAAGATTTGTGTCTATTAGAGCAAAGCCACAGGCCAGAACCTCAGCAAAAAGGCAGTGAATTAAATTAGTCAAAGAGCAAGCTGCACTTTTCATGGTTATGTGCAATTACATGCAGATTCAGTTTCTTTGAAGGAATTTGACAGGAGAAAATTTAAACTAAAAGTTTTGGGTAGACCAATAAATCTCGCTTTCCATGACTCATATCTCTGTCTCTTGGCCAAAAAAGAAGCCAGATATTTCATCTGTGCTTGCATAAATGGCTAGAATTATAAAGCCCCACTCAAAAACAATCCCAAAGAGGAAAATATGAAAGATGATAATATTCTTTGAACATAATTTTTTTGTTAATATTCTGTTTCAATTGCATAAGAAATTTCAGTCCCATTTATGAGAAAATCCAGACACAGAAAAAATATATTGCATGTAGTCTAGCCACGAACTTTTCAATCTATCAAAGGTTTTAACCTTTAATCACACAAAGATATCCTTGTTATTAGGAGTATACAGTGTTGATTATAAGATCCTGATACTACAATCAGATGGTTTGAGAGAGATTCTTTTTGTTTATTTGTCTATAGTACTTCTTGAAAATTTCACCGAAAATACAATAATAATGTTTCAATTAATGTTATTCATTGCCTCTTTTTCAGGTTCTTTTCCTCACCTGAAATTGTACTGCCTTGATTTGTGTAGAGCTAATTTAACAGAAACTATACAAAAACTTCCTTTTAAAAAAATCATTCTGTGTTTAGCCAAAAGGAAGCAAAAAACAAGATCTGGAGCAAAAGTTGAAACCTTATTTATCAGATAAATTTAAGATGAGATATTCAAGTCACACATGATTTGAAAAAGAAAAAAAACAAGCTCTCAGAGGGAGACACAGTGGGGAAGATTTCCTACCTTGTAGAAGATTTTGCAAGGTGATTATTGTATCTCATTTTAACAATTATTAGGCTCCTAATTCAGGTTCTCCAGATCAGCCCCTAGAGTCATGTGTCTCTCTCCACTGATTACACAGATAGCCGTGAACCCTCTCATAGCTATCTTCAAATGTAGAAAACTATTAGGATAGTGGTGTTTAGTACGTAGATAAGTAAAAAATAATTTTATGGATATCTTTAATGAAAACTTCAGGGTTATAGGTGATTAACTGTAATTGTTACAGGCAACATTTATCTATCAGTTTTGTCCAGCTTAAAGGAAGATACCCCCTCTTACCCTTCAAAAGAGAGACTACTGGGAATAGTCTCTGTCTGACACTAACCCCTAAATAACACCCAAACATGGCTTAGGTAGGTAGGCTGGAGACAAAGACTGTGTCTTGGACCTTTCTAGCAATTTATAAGATTGCTTTTTCCCAGACCACATCACTTGCTTATGCCTTGGTCCTGTTTATTTAGATATGTCCAATATGTCTTTTTATCTACATCACTTTACCTATTATCTCATTAAAGATGTCATGCAAATCCAAAAAATGAGGTCAAAGCCCTGGGAGAGCATGTGCTTTCTCTCAATTAGGCAGCTCAGCACTGGTTTCAAGGGCCCAGGGTGCTAAGCTGGATAACCTAATTTCTACGGAGTGTCTAGAAAGGCCCAGATAGTCTAAAGGAAAATGTGATTGTTACTTACTCAGACCCAGAAAGCCAACACCTGTATCTGCTCTGCTGGACTGAAGCTTGTATGCTGTGGAAAAGTCCAGATGGAAATCATAACTAATCCTTCATGAATAACATATCGTCAAACATCTGTATGTTTTAAAGCTAATAAAGCAGGAGTAAGAAAGAAAGAAAAATGCTGAGTTAAAGAAGTCTGAAAGTCTCCCTCTAGGGCATGTATGTCCAGCTTTGCCCAGGCCTCGAGCTGCCTCAGGTCTCAGCAGTTATGTCAGGCTCAGGACCATCCACCATCAGTTTTATCCTGGGAATCCTCAGTGGGCATGTGCTGAGCTTTCCCACCTGTGCCTCCAGGCAGAGCTGTTAGGTCAACAGGAGCTAGCATGTGCGCAAGCTGACAACAGGCCCTGGCTCTGAGCACTGCATTACCGTTCCCTGACAATCTGGCAACTGCACTGCACAGGGGAACACCTGAGGTGTGCTGCCACAGCCAGAAACGAATATTTCCAGAAGAATTTAATTTCCTTTTCTCACTGTTTGCAGAATTGCTTTGTATATATACACTTACCCAAGTACCTTCGAAGGCAAAGCACAGTTTGCCCCGAGGTGAACAGCTGATGATACCAGTTACCAGCTCCTATGTCTGTGGCAATGGACATTATACATAAAATAATTTGGCTTTCAAGGTCAATATCCAGGATTAAAGAACTACCTGCATGAGGAGAGAGGGAAGCCAGCATCACTACCTAGACTAATAGTCTAGATTTTCTACCCTATCATATGTTTGTTCAGTTATAAATGAGTAGTAAGTTATTACAGCTAGAGAGAAATTACCCATTGAAATCCCTTGATTTAAAAAAAAAACCAAACGTTTAAATAAGAATTTTCCTTTTCAGAACTTCATTAAAACCTTAGGAAAGGTCCAGGTAAGCATCAGAAGTAGCCATTTACATCAGGAACACAGTATAGCACTTTGTGATACAATACAATACATGCAAATGACATAAAAAGCTCTGGTTTTACTTTGTGTTAAATGGGAAAGTTTTTAAATGGAAATAAAGAATAAAGTTTAAAAAATGCTGCCTGAATTTTTAAGTCATGCATTTGAGTCAAATATGTATTTTTTCTCTTTCTTTTATTGGAACTTCTCTAGGGATATAATTAATTAGGGTATTTTTGTATGTCTTTACCATCTTTTTCTTACCAATTAAGATCATTTTTAATGTCTTTTAAATAACAGACTCGGAAATTACAATACTACGTCACCATGGCTGGTTTAGTATCTCTACATATCTTCAGTGTAACATTAAAGACAAATTTCTGTGTCTGCTGTGTTATAACTGTCCTTAAGGAGTGACACCAGGGCACATCCGTAGGGCTGTTTCCAACACTGGTGCTGAATGTGTTCTATCTTTTCTTGCACAGTTTAAACTGTTTCTCACAGACTTAACCCAGATCTCACTGAAGGCAGAAATTCTTCAGTAAGCTCTGGTGCAGATGCCTGAAAAAAACAGGTAAATGTTTTTCCCTTATGAACCCTACATATTTTAAACAATGCTATTTAATGACACAGGAAGCTGTGGAGGTGTCTGATACTTCCTGGCATCTCTCTATCATTTTATGTGAAACCTAGAAAGACCTGGCAGCTCAGGACTTTGACAATACAAAAATTCCTGCACATTCAAGTGTACCTGGTGTAAAAAAAGCAAGTCTAAGATGATCCTGTGTTTCAATAACTGTTGTCCTATGAGCTTTTTCATTTTGTTTTGTTTCTCTTCTTCTGAACTCCTCTTTGATGCCAGATGATAATGTTATCTAACTGAGGGCTAAAGACCAAGCAATACAAGCACACTGTGCAGAAAGGTAATTGTCTTTGTTTCCCATCGATAAAGCATATGAAAGAAATTACAGCATTTCCCTATTATTCATGGGCCTGATCCAAAGTCCATTAAAATCAATGGGGGACTCTCATATTAGTAAGTGTTTCAAAACAGGTTTTAGGAGATTTGTAATGCAAGGCAAATATTTTCAGTGGTGTCAGGGAATAAATTTAGGACATGGGCAGGCAATAAAAAGCAACTAAATAACCTCTTAGTTAATGAATTACCACTCAGCAACAGAACCACAGTAAATGACAGCATGCATAGTCTTAACTTATTATGAATTCACAAGAAAATGTTAATTCAATACTTCTTCAGCTATCATGACTCAATTGCTTGTGGAATATCATTTATCCACAACACTTCATCTAGGGATTCCCTTCACCTACTCTAACATTCTAGAAGACTGAGATTAAAGCTGATGGGTATTCTGTGCTCTCAGGGTAGTCTTTTTCACAGTTTCTCCTGTTACAGCTGCTCTGCTTTCTTTGAAATGCTACAACATTTGCTGGAAAGAGGAACAGAACAGGACTTGTGGTACATTGCCTAAGGTTTTTCTAGCCCATTAAACCCGCGTACACAGCCTATTGTACACAATATAGAACTGACACAGCTTCAACAGAAAAGATTGAGAAGTTCAAACACTGAAACAAGTGCCTAGTTATATTCAGATATCTTCAAGCAGAAATTTCAGTATCTGGTATGTTTTGCTAGCAGAAATCTCTCTTTATCTGTCTGACTTTATATAAATGGTTAGCAGAGTGACATTGTGAGCAGCAGTGTTACCTAACTAAAGCCCTTCTTGTGAAGCTAACCCTGAATGCTTCAGGTTTAAATCAGTGGGATCTGCAGGACCATAGCACACCAATGACCTAGTAGCATCGATTTGTGTACTTCAACACAGAATCAGGTTTAAACAAATTGCATTCCAGGTGTTTCTCTAAATGCTTTTCTTCTAGAACAGTAGCCTCAATGCAGCAGCAAGGAAGTGAGTTTGATGGACCTCGTATGGCTAATAGAATTTGGCAGCTCTGCAGAGGATGCTCAGCCCAAACATATAGTTCCAAGTTGTTCATTAATGTTCCTATTTATATTAGTCTTATGTATATATGAAAGCAACACAGTACCACAATTATTGGGGGTTTCTGTTCAGAAAATAGCAGGGACTGGAACAACAGGGGTACTGCTATTCAGAAATGGAATGCATTGGCCAGACTGAGTGTTTTGAAAATTATGCAGCACTTCATCTTGACAATGTGCCTTGGCTTAGCCAGAAGCTACATTTTGTGATTAGTATATTCAGACACTTTCTTTTCTTTATGTTCAGAATCCAACTGTTCTGCACATTTGAAAAACAGAACAAAAAGAAAAATATGCTTTTAAAACCAGTCTGACAGCAGCAATTAAATCAATCACCCACTCAATTTCAGATATTTGTAACATCAAGTAATTTAACAAACACCTTTCATCCATAACAGCTCAAGGCATATTTGCTTTAAAAGCACTTTAGTAGAAAACTCCAGCATTCCTCCCCCACTAAGATCCTTTTATAAAGAATGCAATTCCAACTATAGAGGCTACAAAAGGGCTGAATATTCACTACTTTATAATTTTAAACATGGATCATAAACTTCTGAGAGACCTATGCTTAGCTGAGGGAAAATCTACTACGTCTTGAGGGAAAGTATTTAGGAATGAGAAGAAATTATGGTATGTTAAACTACAAATGAATTTCATGTAAGTACAGGCTTCCATTTCTGTTTTGCTCTTGTGCATTCGTATTAGGCAATGAAATAGAAGCAGGTGCTTGGGTTCCATCCTTGACAAAGTATCTAACCACTAAAATTGCTGGAAACTTTGGTTTATTACGGTTTGCAGCTCTGTTCTGCCATTGAGATCATAAAGACCTGAAATCTAGATGGATATATCCAACAGAGCAAAGTGTTTGTGGGATACTGCTTTGAAATATTTAAAATAGTATGAAGTTTCCTGATATATTTTCCATCTTTGTACAAGGAGAGAATCTATAGCATGAATATGCATAAAATTCTTAGAAGTTGATCACTCACTACAAATTTTTTACTAACCTCAGATAGGCATCCACAGCACTGTTTCAGGTTCCTTAATACTTTCTTAATATAATCTTTCTATAAATCAGAAAGATTCATAGAAACAAAAAATCAGGTTGTCAGTAAACGCTGCATAGGTACAAGACCTCTATTCTGATTTTTCTGCCTTCTGTAGCTATGGAAAACTTCAGATAGAGGAAGGTGAATCTTTTTCTTCACAAGCAGGAAAACCTCAAGGGAACACATCGAGAGAGAAACTTCATGGAGTTTCTGTCTTCTCCATAAGAGTTCTTTACAAGGGTTACTTTGGCTCTGTAACTCTGCCTGATCTAATTAAGAACTGTCTGTGTTAAGTTCACCAACAAAGATCTGTTATTTATAAAACCCACATGCTTTTATTTTCTGCACTTATGCAGTTTTCTATTTCTCTCCTTTTAACTTTTTGTAGGAACAATGAGATCCAAAATCTGTATTGATGAAGTATTAAATCTTTATAGAGGCAGATGTTGCATGTGTACTGACTGGGTGAATTATCAGGTACAAGGCTCTTAAAGAGACTGGCTTTCTTGCCTACAAACATTATGTAACTTAATAAAATCTCTTTTATATACTATCAGATGTGTGTGCTTGCAGTTGGGCTGTGCTGCATTACATTTGAAAGGCCTGAATAAATCAGAGAGCAAACTGGAATGGTATTAAATTCTAGGAGCAAGAACATCGACATTAAAGACAATATAACTATTAAGAGGGCACTGCACTATCATGTCAGTGTGCTTTACTCACTGCCATTTACAGAGCTTTTGTTAGGACTGTGAGGCCAAATTCTATGCAGAGATGGATTCATACTACTGACTTCAGAGGAGTTCTGCCTTCTGTTACCATCACATAATGTGTTTCCTAACTAGAAAATTAGTATAGTATAGAAATAATGACAGTTTGTTATGCCTTCTATTACAAAAATAGTCTAAAGCTATTACAAAAAGTTTTCCATGTATCAAATAATATATCAGGAATGAGACGGTAATGGAACATATTGAATTGTTGAATTCACTCATGCTAGAATTATTTTGTCATGAGAAAGGATTATTTTATAGTATGAATTCAAATCCAATAGAACCCATTTGGGAAACATTCCAGGTTTCTGAAGTTTATCTCTTCATGCAAGAAAGCAAGGGTGAGCCAGCATCTTCCTAACACAGTACCATATAGAGACTCCTCTGTAGATTTAGATGAGATGTAAGGAAGGGGTTCTTCATTCTCTCCCCACCACTCATGAGGGTGGTGAGACACTGGAACAGGTTGCCCAGGGAAGCTGCCAATGCCCCAACAGTGGATGTGTTCAAGACTAGACTGGATGGTGCCTTGCGCTACCTGGTCTAGTGGAAGGTGTCCCTGCCCATGCAAGAGGGGTTGGAACTACATGGTCTTTAATGTCCCTTCAAACCCAAATGGTTCTATGGTTCTATGATTCTACGATTTATTGCAAGCTGTTGCTCAGTGGCTGTCAGAGATAGAACAATTCATTTCAGGAAGCAGAGAGGTTATGGAAAAGTCTATGGACACTTTGACTACTGTGTCACTTTCCCAGGACAACCTGAGCATCCAGAAGTTAGATGTTTAAGTCTAAGCCAGGTGTTATGTGTGTCTTTTGTAGTCAATGGAGAAAAAAAAGGAAGACTTTAAAAAAGAAATTCTGATCTCAGGTGTTTGAATTGGACTGTGAGATATACATTTGTCTCTGTTGACTATAAAAGGAGGTGACTGAAACTTAGACTTCATGTGTTCAGCTACAGGCATTCACAGCTAGGTGAGATAAGTCCCAGTTATTCAGACTGGAAGCTTTACTTAAAGATTTACGGAATTTAGGTGTTACCTTTTTCTTTTTTTACCCCACCTTTTCCATACATACGAGTCCCTCCCAGTTTTAAATTAAGATATAAGGAGAGCTTCTGAGACCTCTGTAACTGTTCACATGGTCTTAGCCTAAGAAACAACTTCTTTAAAGTATGTTTCTAAATATTTTACAATGTTTGGAATATCCAGGTCATGTGAGATGCAGCACTGAAATAATGCAATTAAGGTTGGATGAGGGTACTCATTTCTCTTTTCTTGCCTCTCGGTTAATATTGATTCCTGCACACATTAATCAAACATCTCTGATGTCATCGTTCTTCTTTAATCATGTGGGAATATTACAAAACTGCTTTTGAAATTGCTGCAGTTTGTTTCTAGTCACTCTAGGAAAGATATGCAGGCACTACAAAAGTGGTAATGTCTTGTGTACCCTACAGAGGGGTGGGAGGCAGATGTTGGTCCGGTATGATCTTACGTTTTAGGGAATTCAACATGTTGATGAAGTGCAGAATTAGATTCAATGCATCTAAATACAGCTTTGCTATTGCTCCTTGCATGGAACTGGATAAATCATCTTCATTCTCCCATCACCACAGTGGAGAAATGAAAAAATTACTATTGATTTTTTTCCTTACAAGGCTATTTTGGCAATTCGTTAGTTCTTCTGGCACACTTGAACATGAATTATTATATAAAAGCATTAAACAGCACCTAGATATAAATTCAGTTATGGCTCATAATAGCTTAGCTGAGAAAAGAATTTCTTAGTTTTTCTTCTCTTTATCGAACTGCTGTAGTATTTCATTCTTTTACTTGGAATTAAGGCTTTGAAGTACATGATTGCATAGGATTTATTAAGATGTTTAATAAAGGGCATATGATAGACCTTTTTTATTGTTGTTAGTAAGCTGGCTAAAGTGTTTAAACTTAGGAATATTCAAAGTCTCTGCCTATGGGGAAAGAGTAATTATGTGCAAAGAGGTTTAGAAAAAGGTGCAGTGTGTAAAAAAAATATTTTCATACTACTAAACTTTCCCAAGTAGAGGAGACTGATATTTGTGTTACCTCATTTCAAAGGTACTACAGGTTTTCTTGAGCAGCTTGGCATATACCTAATAATTACTGTTAAACTTCAAGGAAATCACCCATTCCAGTTTGCTTAGATAAAGCTTCTTTGAACTGCCTTCCAACACTAGACCTCATTCATACTGCAGTTCATTCTAACAGAGTTTCCACTGTGTGCCGTAGTGGGGTAGTTTGAGTAAGTTTTATGAACCACAGCATATGGAACTACACATGCTATTTGTAACAATCAGTGCATAAATTATATACACTTTCACAAAGACCTTTATCCTCAGTCATAAAATGAGATGTGTGTTTTCAACAAGATGATACTGTCAACTGGAGTATTTTCCTTCTGATTTTTTATCAATATTGACAATATTTTAAAATATTTTCTGAGGTTTATTGCATAGTTATGCTTTGCAGTCCAACATCTTATCAGGTCTTATAATATTCATGTTCAAAAATTGGAAACATTAAGCAACCTTTACTGCAGATATCTAGCAAGCATAAAAAAAGGTTGTGCTTGCCACCTTTTTAATTCCTGGAAGAAAAGAGTTTTAGTTTTCAAAATTAATGGAAACTAAATGACAATCAAGGTTTAGAGTAGGAGCTGAATCAATTAATTCATCAGGTAGAAAAAATGTATGTCTCCATAAGAGACTAATCTTATATTTGCAAACTAAGAAATGCACGTTTAATACAAGATAACTTTTACAGTGTGCAAAGTAAACCACATGTACTTTCAGTCAGATATGAACAGCATTGTATTTTATAGCAATCAATATTGCATACGTGTTTATGTGCTAGCTCCAAACATTATGATATCTAACATTTCTGGTTATTCTATTAAAAAAAAAAGTTATAATCAGTGCATATAAATATAAATATAAATA
>VZZY01028262.1:0-19809 GCA_013400335.1 Eurystomus gularis
CCTCAACACTGGATGTGTTCAATAATGGGTTGCATGGGGCTTTGAACACCCTGGTCCAGTGGGAGATGTCCCAGCCCATGGCAGGAGGGTTGCAACTAGATGATCTTTAAGGTCCCTTCCAAACGAAACCATTCTGTGATTCTATGATTATGACATTATTAGGTACTGCAGTACCAAATTATTAACTGCTACCATTGACCGTTACCAACTGTTAAAAAGTCTTTCTGTCAGCATCCTGGGTTGGCCAGAGCTTTCAGAAGTTTTTGCCTAGACCTTTTCCCTGTGGTGTGCTCCCCAAGGAACATAAAAAGATGCAATAGCCTTCTACTCTGAGCCCAGCGGCTGAAATTTGATTTCATACACTTCTAACCATCCAATATCTGTAGGGACATATTCCAGACATGATTAAAGAACAAAGACTCTTTATAGAAAGGCTTCTACCCTTCTCTTTCAGTAGTCTGTATGCCTTAGTTGCCTGGCACAATGATGCTTTTAGTTCCTTATTCTGAAACATATCAGTGCAAATAAGTAACAAGAGTTCCTCCATAACTAGAATGTGCCTTTGATAGCCATTCTCTAATACAGATGATTTTAAAAGAACATAGACAGTGGTAACTGATTAGATTAGTGGTTTTGAAACAAACAAATTAATGTCATCACAGTAAAAATAACTTGTTCTCCCACCGTTTTTCTGTGTTAAAAGATAGGGAATTCTGCAGTGATCAAATTTGTTGGTTTTAATCATTGTGCTCTTCTACAAGTTTAGTTGTTCTAAACTCATCACCAATGGAACGAGGAAATCCTTCCCTCCTCTTTGTTCTCCTACCAGCAAAAACATAAATATTCACATCAGTGTTTATTTTTGTCTCAATACTTCATTCATTATTTCTCACTTTGTTACCAGAGTCAGAAATTATCCTGAGCCAAATTCTCGATGAGTACAGCCTCACTGATGTATATTATTTCCATGAATAAGGCTGATTTAGATCTCCAGCACTCTCCCTAGATTTTCTAGTTCTGCAAAAAGAGGTTTGTTTTTTTTTTATCAAAGAAGAAAAAAATCTCAGTCTTTGAAATGTGCCAAAGGTACATACTAACCTGTAAGGCCACATGTTTGAGAGCACTCAGACCAAGGGGACCAGTCAGAGAGCTGACAGTTCACTGGACATTCCACCACACAGGACATATTCATTTGCCATGTCTTCTCCAAACCAAGCTAAAAGAAAGTATTCAATTGTCAGCATGTAACACTCAGCCTGTATCATTGGTGCAGGGTATACTTTTGGACATGGTGAATCTGAGACAACTAAAGCTTTAAGCAAGCATGAAGTTATTACTAAATAAAAAGTAAAGCAATTAGGACATCAAAAAATCTAATTTCAAGACAGTTCTAATGCATATGTTGATTTTTAAATACATGCTTAAATTCTAATTTCATCAGTTATTTTCTAAATTGGAGCCTATAAATGGAGAGCTTCAGCTCTTCAGTATTACTTTATAAAGTGGGTAAAGGACAAAGTAATTTATAAAGTATCAATAAAGAATTTTGAAATAGGAATATAAAAATACTGAATTGTCAACAGCTATTAACAGCTGAATTCAAGTGATGCTAGGAGCCAGGTTCAAAACTAACAAAAGGAGAATGATGAACACTCATTGGATAAACAGTTTATTTGTTGCAGAAGATGTCACAGCTGTTAAAAGTTTACAGGAGCTCAAGGGAGACTGAAGAAGTTAATGGAAGAGAAATCTGAAGGCTTAAAAAAACAGAAACTGCATCAGGAAAATGCTGCCCAAGAACTAAAAACAGGTGGAGGCTGTGAGAGGAGCAGACTGAAACACATGTATGCCTATTCTTCTTCTTCTTTAGGCATCTGCTTATACCTCTCGCTCGGTTTTGTCCTACCATGCTGTGTAAATGTATCATCTATACTATGCTATGCATTCTACTGTATGCAAACTATTGACAAGACATTGATAACAATTTGTTAAAAAATATATATATATAGCTTTGCATGTTTTTCTGAAAAGATTTGCAAAAAGCAGAATCCTCTAACATCCCTAAAGTAAAAGCTGAAAGTGCTGGGGAAGTATGAGAGAAGGGAACACAGAAAATAGTCAGACTCACATGTATTCCCAAAAATACATACTGTACTGAGCTCTTCTCTGGGCAGGATTCAGCCTAACACTAAAAGGGAAGGAAGAGGTTTGTGGCCATGCTTGGAGATGGCACAGTGGCTACATGGTCCTTTGGTCTGATCCTATAAAGCCATTTCTGTGTTCTTATAAACTCCAATGCTCCAGATTTTCCTCATCCAAGGAAGAAAAGAGATACTCTCACTAACACACATGAGAATATATGATGCAGGATGGAATACAACTGGTGGCAAAAATATTAGCATGACAATAATAACCTCTGCAGCCTGCACATCTTCAGCGTGAGTTAAAAGGATAGGTCAACTATAGTGTGTATGATATAAAAAGTGAAAGAAAATCAATCCTGCCAATGTGAACAGATCTGCAGCTTCCTAGCATTAAAGATAGTCCTATTCATTGGCCCTCACCAGTGGACCCTGATCATCATTGAGGCCTTTCAGAATCCTGAGAGGTTGTGGATATCTTTTCAGCAGATAAAATCCCCACATCGTTTAAAAAAAAAAAAAAGAAAAAAAGCAGCAAATGACATTTCAAAACCTATTAATTTTAACAACTGGAAAGGTTCATGACATAAAACCAGCAGTTAGGACTTAAAAGAGCAAATAAAAACACTATTTCCTACTAACTGCAAGCACAGACCAATAATCGGGCACAACATTAACATTTCCTCCATAAATAAAATACCACAAGTGCTGGAAATATCTCACCCTGATAGACTCACCAAGTCTTAAATTTGCATTTGCTGTACCATTTATTGAGACAAATGAGGCTTTAGACTCCTATTCTGTTTTATACATAACAGAATGAGTTCTTGGCTTTTCCGTGTGGTACCCAGCTATCCTTGATTATCCAGCTATTGCACACAGGCAACACCTGAAAACTTTGGATAATCTGGAATTTGGGTAATTGGGAAACTAGAGGATCATCTTTGAAGTCTATATTTGGGTCAAATCTTCTGAGCAAAGGCTTAAAGCCTGCTGAATTGATTCCTGCCAGTTATAGAAACATGACTGCTCTCTTTCAAGACTGGCCTTCTCAGCTGGACTTTGGCAGATAGAGAAGGAAAAGCCCAAGAGAGATATTAAAGGTGAAGAGGAGAAAGCTGAAGGCCAGATTATCCACAGTGATCTGTCATTTGCATGTCTTAGATACCCACTGAAGTGCTGCTGAAATAGATCTGCAGAACAACTGGCAGGCTGCAATTTGATATTCAATTTGCAATTTGATATTGCATTTCTCATCCCTCTCCTTCCTTTGGTTGACTAACCACAATTCACCTTGAAGTGCTTAGAAAAGATTTGGAAAAATGTTCAGTTGATGCCTTACCTGAAATGTAATGAGTTGTGGTGGAGGAGTTGTGGTTTCTGATCTGAGAATGACAAGTACCAGAGGACTTACACTGAAAGCTACCGCTGAGCACCCAGTACTCCTGGTCACACATGTCAGGGGCAGCAGGTTGCCAGACCAGCATGCTTTATAAACCCTGTGATCCACAAAATATATCTGTATTTGTTTATAGGAATGTTTGGCACCACAGATTAACCTCTGCTGTAGGTTAATCACGTAGTCTGACAAGCAGACTATTTGCCAATAAAACTGAAGTTTGCTTTCTAATGCAGAAAAAACTGCTGGTTTTTAGGCTTTTCTGATCTTTAACTGAAGGTAAATGAATACAAATAAGCCCATAAATATGAATATGACCAGGATCAACTTGCTTTAGGTGACTTCATTTTCAAGTACTCAAGGAAAAGACAAGCCAAGTTCTTGTGATGTGCTAATTTTGTAGAGCTAGAGACTAAGTAATCCAGTATTACTGTGCCTGGAGAGTTTGAAGGGAACTATGTTAACATAACAAGGACTTGGAAATAAGCTCTAGAAATTGATTTATCCTGGCAGTAATCAGGATGACTTGCTAGCTTCTTTATCTGATTGACTGAAACAAACACAAGATCATATGGATGCATTAGGAAACCAGAACACAGGGGCTCGGAAGAGAAGTTAGTATTTAACTATGCTGATGCCCATATCTGGGTGATGGTCAAAAGAGTGTGAAGGGGTTTTTTTTTTTAATATATGGCTTTTATGACTTTCTTGAACCACATATTATATAGGAACTCAGACATTGCAATCAGGCATCTTAACTTCCTAAGGATCAGGATAGGTTTAGCTATTCTGATCTCTTTTCTTTGCATATAGTAATAAGAAACATAATTCTGCAAATGTATCTACACATAAATTAAACAAAACTTTTGTTTTATTCACACATCTAGTATAAAGGGGAAAGTCCATTAGCTAGGTCATGACAAAATTATTTCATCTTTCTCTTATCATCAGCTTCTCTAACCACACACCTTATTTTGAACTTCACTTAATCTTTTGCACTGCCTTTATAATGCAAAAACACAGCAAAAAACCCCACCTTGAAGAATCATCTATGATTAATTAGTAAGAAGTACATAGTATGTATTCACATTTTGGTAATTTCTTGAATACTCTCATGACCTGGAAGGTCACAGAGTTGGCTTTCACATCCTTGGAGTGAAGAGTCTAGTAAGATCGAAACAGCTTGTCTTTCTTGTTAATCAGGTTAGCGGGTTTTATTCCTCACAGTTATTGGATCAGCCTTTGACCTTGTTGTACCACTGCTTACACACCCATAATTCAACAAATAGTCTTAACAGTATGACTGGGGAGTGGATCAGAGCTTTCTACAGGAAGATGTATCTCTAGATGGTCTAGCAAATCAAAAGGGCAAAAAAGACTGTATCACAGTGGTTGCTGATAAAGCCAGGACCCCACTGCAGTGGTGTCTGTTGGTCAGTCATTTACGGCAAGTAGCTTTTGAGATATTATCTTTTTGCCCTAATTATTTCTCTGAGTAATAAACTTTAATTTCTTAAATGCAGAAAGCTCCAGAGGTTTTCTGCAGAGATTTCAGTGTAATATGTAACCATTTGGTCTAAATGTTGCTCAAAATGTTTAGTCAACAACAGGAATAATTTCTTGGCTTTATGGTAAAAGAAATATATTTCCCCTTAAATACAATAAAGTCCATTTTTTTCTATTAAAATATTCATGTGAATGGGTATTTTATATCATGTCTTGCTATGAATCAATCAATATAGAAGTCTCTTACAAATAACCTGAAAATCAATTTTTAACATTAACTGAACGCATTAATTCATTCCCCTATTAACTTCGCAGAAACTTGGTGGCAGGCAGACAGATCCTGAGGTTTTTCCTGAGACAGAAATGATCGAATTATTAGATTTTATTACAAACCCAGAAGCTACATGTGAAAGAGGGACTTGGGACAAAAGTAGGGTGCCAGCCTCAGCTGAAACTTCCTGCCTTTGCTAAGAACTTACAGATTCAGGAATTCTGGATTTCAGAGGGGGCTGGAGAAGCCTAAATAGGTCAGATACACAATTATAAACTTATAGTCCAAAGTACATTATGAGTTTCCTTATTCCTTCCCCTTCTCATGAGACTCTTCTCTATGGATACGTCCTGAAAAGCCAAGAAGGTTTAACACAAAAGGTGTTGGTACCAATACCAGCACCAAAAGTGCTGTAGAGGCCACTCCACCAGTGATTTTGTTTCTGATGTCAAGATGGTGGGAGAGTGGCAGGTGAAACAAATTCAGTTACTTTCCATCAGAAACACATGTAAGATTGCCCTTAACGTAGCACCTACATTGTCTTCCCATTTTTCTTCACAATTCTATCTCCATGCTATTGAAAACTTTAAAAGCTACACACATAATATCAGAAAATCAGTGCTGTCAAATTTAAAGTTAGTTTGAACATTTGTAAAGCGGCTTTTTCAAAATTCAAGGGCTCCTGTCTGCTAGCTAGCTCTCCATATATATGCTTCTATTAATAGTGTTCATGCTGCACATTTTTTCACACTAGCTTGAGTATCTTTTGCACTGCACAGCTGGATACAAGAAGTTAGCATTCAGCCCAGCTGCAGAATGGCACGTGAGAAATATTTCCAACACATTGAGTAAATGATTGATACTGGCAGCTTTCCAAGGCTCCGTGCAGAAATTGTATCAAATTAGAATGACGATTAGTGTTCTGATTAAGATTTATTATCTTTATTCTACTTTATTAATTATTGTTTCTAAGTCATTTCCTTCAGGACATAATAATTAGCATATATTCACCGAGGCACTTAAAAGTAACCAAAGGAAATTCTATAAAAATCAGTGTTGATAGCACAGTTCGTTTCAGAGGTACTTATATCCATGAATAGTGTTGCAAAACATCTGGTGAAGATGGGTTACATGCCATATAGCTCAGTGGGCTCAGCATTAATTAGTACCATTAGAAGAGATCTTACTCACAAGTACCCACTCACCTCTTCACAGTACTTCAGGTCAACCGATTTGCCATCACTGCGAACACAGTCAAGCATGCGTGTTTTGATACCATTACCACAGACAGCCTTATCGCTGAGCTGACACGTGCTCCAATCTGGAAAAGAGGAATTCATTAGCGTAGCAGACATTCTGGATAAAACTCATAATGATCCAGTCTCCTGCCTGATTCTAATTCTGATGGCCTAAAATAATCCTCACAAGCAACTTTTACACGTGCAAAGGCTCATGGAACCCAGCTCCTATGCATTTTTGGAAACTGACTTTTACTGCAAATAGTCAGTGCCATGATGCCTTCCTGAAAAGCTGATATTTGGTCTCGTCTGCATGGATTTTGAGCAAATCACAAAATGATAGAAGAAATAAATTTCCTGCAGGTAAATCCAGTTGGCTGCTGGTCACAAGCGGTGCTCCACAGGGCTCAGTTTTGGGGCCAATCTTGTTTAATATCTCTATCAATTATCTGGATGAGGGGATTGAGTGAACCCTCAGTAAGTTTGCAGATGACATCAAACTGAGCAGGAGTGTCAATCTGCTTGAGGGTAGCAAGGCTCTGCAAAGGGATCTGGACAGGCTGGATTGATGGGCCGAGGTCAGTTGTATGAGGTTTAAAAAGGCCAAGTGCCACGTCCTGCACTTGGGCCACAATAACCCCCAGCAATGCTACAGGCTTGGGGAAGTGTGGCTGGAAAGCTGCCTGGTGGAAAAGGATCTGGGGGTGCTGATGGACAGTCAGCTGAACATAAGCCAGCAGAGTGCCCAGGTGGCCAAGAAAGGTAACAGCATCCTGGCCTGTATCAAAACCAGCATGTCCGGAACAGACTTCCCAGGGAAGTGGTGGCGTCACCATCCCTGGAGGTGTTAAATAAGTGTTTAGAAATGGCTCTTCAGGACATGGTTTAGCGGTCATGGTACTGTTGGGTTGATGGTTGGACTTCATGATCTTAGAGGTCTTTTCCAACCTTAATGATTCTATGCTTCCACCAAGTTGCAAAGGTTTCAGTAATATTTTATCTGGATCAAACAGACTGAATCAGTTTTCAGTACAAGATCCACAGCTCTGGATAAGAACAGGAAGCTGAAAAATCTGTCCTATAAGATGAATGGAAGTTAGCCATAGTCCCAGGCTGTCACTAGAGTACAATACTAAAAATACCTGTTACATTGTAGTCATAGTGGTAGCAGTTTTTGTTCAAAGTGCAGGCTTCCGTCTCGGTGGCAGCAGGACAAGACTTTCCATCATCTGGTTGCCTCAGGGATTCAGCTGACCTTTCGCGGACACTACTTCCATTGCATGGCTTGGAAGGGAAATTGGAAACAGTTTTGATATTTCAGCACCCTGATGCCTTTTCATGCCACATCATAACAACCCCTCAAGTAATCCCTTCACAAAACACAAATGTAAAATAAAATGTTCATGCTGTTCTGTAAGAGAAACCATTTCCTTGTTATTTCAGAGATAATTTCACCTTGGTCTCACCCCCAGTGAAATACCCTCTAACTTGGTAACACCTTTGTACTTTCCTAACTAGTTCATACTTCAGTACTGGTGCTTTGGAACTATTTCACTCAAACTTGGTATTGAGATGCTTACTTTCCACATGCTATAAGGTAGTGTACCAGAGCCTGAATACTCAGAGGTCCTGAAATACTTTTTTGCATTTTGTTTGCTTTTTTTTACATTTCTTTTTTAAATTGCTGGCAGGAATGGAAGAGGAGACCCCGAATTTTCTTTCTATGTTCAGTCCTATCTACAGACATTGATATAGGAAAGTGACATTTTTAGTCCAGTGACCAAACTGTTATGGAAAGGCTCACAGCTAGGCTCAAAGATGGACACACAAGCCAGTAGCAAAGCTACTTCATGACACAGAACTCACCCCACACTGAGGAATGACCACTGGGGACATTATATTTTGTGTTTTGGAAAAATTTTACTTAATGGAAAATACTGGCACTTCATTTTCAACCAACTATCAACAACCCTAAAGATAACAGTAAAGATAGATATTTACATGTGCTATTGCTGCTCAATTCAGCATCTTTGCACAATACGTCATGTACACATTTTTGAAGTATCCTCCTAACACTAGCAATGCTACATTTCAGTATACTTCTTACCAAAGAACACTGTGACCATGATCCCCATTCAGACATAACACAGTCTTCAGGACAAGGTAATGTGCATTTTCTAGCGCCAAGTGGCATCTCTTCAGGATCACACAGATAGTCCTCTACAGTGTCAGAAGGACCATCCACAGTGTTTAGCATGCACCTGGAAAAAAGACCTGCATATGAACTCCATTTGCCATGGATTTTGTACAGTAACTGTGTTCCACAGTATTCTGAAGCATTTAAACATTTTGTCAGCACAAAATAATAATGAAGTAATTAACAGAACTAAGCATTGATCTATGAATATCCAAGAAAAGCTGAAGAGGCAAAAAATTAATCCTTGTTTTTACAGATTACAGGCATATAAGGAAATGCACAGAATCTAGATAGTCCATATCAGTGAGTTGCTGAGAGCTTCTAGATAGGTGATTTACTTAGCATTAGTTTACCTCTAAGCCAGAAGAAATGTGAATCTAGACCTATAGTTTAGACATCTTTTGCGCATGCTTCAACTGGTAATTTTAAATCTAGAGCTATTAAAACTTTTAAAATTTTATATTATTAGTATTAATCCCTAATTTAAACAAATGCATTTTATTACCATTAAATAAATTTAGCAGATGGAGGCCCAGTTAAGATAAGAAATTAATATGCTCAGTTTTGTAGAGCTGATGAAGTGTGTCATACACTTTATTTCACAGTATTTCCAATGCTGTGGCATCTACTGTTAACTTATCCCTTCCACCTGTCAGCAGAAAACCAACTAGTACATGACCAGGATCATTCAGATCCAGAGGCTGGCATCTGTTTTCCAGAATTGCAAGAGAAAAGCTCATATCAATATGAAGCTTTTTGCACACAGAGAACATTTAGAGTTTCTTCCATTTTAACACTTTAGTTTTTTTACAAGTATCTTACATTATCAGACTAATTTTTGAAACACTCTCTGTTCTAATGTAAACACAAGAAGTACAGCATAAGCATATATCAGTTTTGTGGAATTAGTACTTTAATGGCATTATGTGATAATAAATAAAAAGTTAGATATTTTTAGTCCCAAAGGGCACTCTCTTTGATGGTAGTGTTAAAGTCTATTTTTCAACATAAACACTCATTAATTTTGATTCTTCATAGTGGAGTTTTTTAAAGAGTATTCTTAAGGGAATTTATTTAGATGCTACTGTGCAAGAACAGTTATGCATAGTCTTTCTAACTTTGGTCACGCAAAGATTAAGACTTTGACCTTCTTGAAGTAAATGATTACGCTGAGGAAAAAGTGAGATTGTGAAAAAAATTGTGTAAATGTGCCAGCTCTCATTTTGGACCTTCAAACTGAATTCACATTATGCTTTATTATTCAGATTTATAATCTCACTTTGTGTGTTACTTTGTGGTTAGCCAAAAAAAAAAAAAAAAATAGAACTAACTCCAACCAAACTCCATGTACTGTTTTACTTGCTGTTGTATCACACCATGTGAGACTAATTTTAATTAGCCTTTGATTAGAGCTCTAGGACGATAAGCAAGCAAACAAGATGCCTAGATCAGTTCAATAAACAACAGAAGATTTCTGGATTTTTCTATTTGACTTCAGTCACTTTTGCCACTTTTTCCTGTAGTACGTGTAATTATTATTACCAAGTGCATAGGTACTTAAAAAGGGTTTTTTAAAATCATAGTTTCAAATAGAAAGAGGACCATTTAATCTTTCAGAAAAGCACTAAAATAATACATTACAGTGTTTGTAGTAGCATAAGTATGATCTACATTAGTTTATAAACTAGAAATCAAGGTCTATATCCATAACCAGTAGACAGAGCCATATTGCACTCACTGAAGAGACTGTCATTTACATCAGCCAAGGTTCTGGTCCAGTATGCTACAGCTGGAATTAACACTATACATTACACAGAATTACATCAAATTAAATATAGCCATGATTGAAAGTGAAGGTTCTGTAAAGCAAAGGAGGATCAATACTGTTTTACCTGACTTTCCTTGTTTGAACACCTTCTCCACAGTTCTCTTTTAAGTCCACATTGGTAACCTTGCAGACACTCCAGGGCTCAGTAACCCATACATACTGGCTGCAGTCACTGTGGCAGGGGACTACCTCATATACCTGGAATCCATAAAGTGTGCAACAAAATGACACTCAAGTAAGACAAACACGCAACAGTGATGATGCATAAAAAGGTTAACACTCTTTTTGGTAAGAATAGCAAATGCAAACTTTCTAATTTAGAGGCTATAGTAATAATACAGATAAAATACTTGATAGAAAACTACAGAAATAACAAAAAGTTAGAAGCTAAGACATCTAATGACAGATTCCCTGGTTTTTCTCTGCCACTAAGCCCACCTCATGAGTATACCTTTAGAAAAACACTGCTAAAACTCTGCTAAAACTTCACTTCTGTCTTTCACATCTCTCCTCAACTATTCCATCCGACAGTTTATTAGTTGTGGGGTTTTTGCATTTCTAAAAATAGGTGAGCTCAGGGTAAATTATACCAATATATACTGGTTCACTTTATTTTCCATTGTGTGATCATTAAAACCACTCTAATATATTTGTGTACCAGCATTAGTATTATGTTTAGATTTGAATACAAATTTGAAATAGCATCTCATAGTAATTTATACAATGTCCCATATATTTTCTCAAATTTACATTACCAAAAAAAGGACAGACAACATAAACATTGGAGCATAATCAGGAAGCACATGTTAAGGTTATCTCTCTATTTTAAAAACTCTTACCTGAGCCTGAAGAAAGTATTTTCATGAACCCAAAAGAAAAGCCAAAGATAAAAAGAAAGATAAAATGATTAGAGTGAAATATAGGTATTTAAATGGCATTCATTTAGCTTTTATTACAAACAATATTCTATGACTTCTGCCAAGCAAAAGGCATCCAATTTTTCCTCTTGGATCTCCCTTGCTGTCATAAGGCATTTTTGCAAGAAGTTTTCCCTTAGAATAAAATAAAAGTTTATAAATCAGAACTGGTGAGAAGAGACTGTAAATTAAGGACTCTTTTTCCTAGTCCCTAACACATAAAAACTATTTTCCCTTTTTGCCTATAATGAGCATCACACAGTAGGGAATCCAGTTTCTGTAGGACAAGAGAAAATCTTCAGTGGTTTTGGAGGATACCAGACTTCTTCATTAATCAAAATTGTTCTGACAGCATTAAGTACAATAGATTTAGGGGAATAAAAGGAACTGGCAGTTCTCCAAAGTTCCTAAGTCCTTCATTGAGTACCTTAACAGTTTGATAGCTTATCAGTTAACCTTCAACAAAATACCGCCAGTCACAAAAAAAAATAACACCTTGAACAACGAATGTGTAGGCAGTCTGACATGTCACTACGCAGCTAATCAGCCCATGCCCAAGAAGACCAGCACAGACAGCATATTTGGGCCTTCTTTGACCTACCCAAGCATTGACTCAGGCATAAAGATTCATGGTGCAAATGTATGTTAAGGAAAGTACTGGACTCAGTGGGCAATTTGTAGTCACGTGGGATGTGACCACTTTACATATTCTTGTCCAGGATTTCCAAAATCAGGATAGGGAAGCCTTAATTTAGGGAAATGTCTCTATGTGTCTCATCCTGGTTGGCATAAGAAGAAATACATAAACCTGCATATTCAACAGCCTTTAATGTAACATTAAAAAGGGATATCTTCCTAGGAAGACAAAGGAGAACTCCATGTTGCACTGATATGTTTAGCAGTACTCTCCTGACCCTACTGGCATTTTTGTAACTATGACTGCAGGCCATGGCAGTTGGGTGGTGTAATGGCTGCATACCCACCTGCTGGGTAAAGGGGCAAATGATGCCTGGAGCCAATGAAGAGAGGGATGCCCTTATTTTCTTTAGCAGTCTCAGATTAGCCTCTTCATTTGAAATCCTCTGAAGGCCATTTACATGATTTATAATAAATCTGATTCTATTATTACTGTAATTATGAAGACTTTTAGCCTAGTGAAGTACTGAGCAAGCTTCATTCAGTTGGACTGTGGCTGGGGAGTCACCCTGGCACGCATGGCCCAGGACCAAAGTCCTTCAGTGAGACATCTAGCATTCATTGTGTTCAGTCCTCCTCCAAAATACAGTCATACATGTCAGCCCTGAGAGATATTGAGCAACTTGCTCTTAAAACTTAACAAATATCTTAAGCACTTTATTTCAAAGCGGCCTTACCATTAGAAAGTTTTCCCAAGGCTTAACGCAAATCTGCTTGCAACAGTCAAAGTCTACTGCTTTTTATCCTACCCACGATAGCCATGGAAAATGGATTATTTCCTCCTTCTTTGCAATAGCCTTTTACGTACACGCTAGCAGACTGCCAGCATCCTCCCTCCCATCTTCTCTTCCATGGGCTAGACAATGCATTGCAGTCTTTCCTCAGAGTTCATAACTCCTAGATCTCATCTTACAGCATAGCCTCCCTGCACATCATCTCCCACATACTTGTGGGCACCAAAGACCCAGTCTAATAACTATTATGCTTTTTATGTATGCAAATAAGCATGTTACAGATATACGTAATAAATACGTAAATAAAACAAATTACACTTCATAATTGAAATAAATATTCTGCAGGGTCAGTAGTTTACCAGCTGAATGATCACATTTAGATTAAATAACTCAAAATTAGAATACACATGTATTCCCTGCATGCTTCTGAATTGACAGTGAATGTATTTCAAATTGAAAGATACAGCTTCTATAGTCTTTGACATTCTTATCTTATCTGTAGAGCTCCCTTCTCATGAAAGTACTATATTTCAATTTTATTTTTACAATAATTACACTTTGAATCATCTATTACTATTTGGCAAGTACCATGTAACATTGCAACAAATCTAATTCGAGTCAAAGTACCAGTAGAGGGCAATAGTGTTGCATACAAGTGGCTTATAGGCCTTTAGCAAAATCACCTTTGATGCAGAAAAATACAAGCTTATTATGTACTACATGCATATTAAAGAAGGAAAAAGACTTCTCCATAGACTATAATTTGCTCCTATTGAAACACATTCCTCCTAAATTAAAACATACTTACATGCTGACCCAAATCAGCAAACCCCATTCTAGTTTGTATTTTGTTAAAGTAGATCACAAACTTAGTTTATTAGCTGGAGTTTAACACTTATTATTTCCTAAATTAGAACTAATTACATTCCCTAAAGTAGAAAATTAGATCAACAAGCCATTTCACTCCATGCTAGCAAAATGTCAATAGGATAATATTAAGAACATGCATTTTTATTCAAATGTAAATTGACAGCACAATTTTTTTTCCCGTGTTTGAATATTTTCAGAGAAGATCATGTGTCTGTTTAACATGCCTCTGCAGACTAAATTAAATTCAACAGTAATATGAATATAAATCAGCTCTGAAGAGCATAAATTAACTGATGGGGAAGGCTTTTGTTTCTAAAACTCTCCAAGCAAACAGGAGCAAACAAGCTTCAGGGGTTTGACTTAGACTAATACCAAACTTGGTCCCAGAGACTAAATGCTCATTAGTGGTCAAAGCACTCCCTGTGTGCTTTTGGATAACGTTTTCTGGCTTAATTTCACTTGAAGAGGATCCAGACTGTGCAGCCAGACTGCTGTATACTGGAAAATCAAGTGCGGTTAGTGGGATAACTGGGAGACTGACTTTAGAAATGCATTCCTGGCTGGATCTGCAGTGCCAGCGCAAGTATATCTGCAAGGTCAAGCTCCAGCTTGACTAAAACCCACTAAGGGACACTGGAATGATACTATCTGAGTGTTTGAGAACTCTTAATTTGCTTTCTGATCTAAGGTGGTTGCAGACTGACACTAAGAATCTTACCAGTTTGAGCATCTGTAGTGAGAATTTTACCTATTGTGAGAAGATCTTCAGAAACATAGTCTTCACAATCTGCAGTTCAGATAATGTGCTAAGTTCTTGCAGATGCAGAAGTAATGAAGGCAGATCCTTTGCTGGCTGAGGAAATCTAAGCCAACGCAGACTACTCCTTCTACTTGCATTTGCCCCTTATGTTGTACAGTTTTTCTACATCAACAAATAATACAGCTAGAAGGGTTATCTGAGGTATGAAAAAAGCTATATCAGTAATGTAAAATATAAATCAAATTACCTGATTGACATGATCTAGCTTTGGACAGGGTCTTCCACCATTGTAGGGTTTTTCACGAAGCCATTTAGACCGAACCTTTACCCCACTCCCACAGGATTTACTACAGCGAGACCAGTTGGACCACTCACTGAGCTTGCAGTCTGAGGGACATGGAATAATACAGGCTTCCTCAATGTAACCTGCATGAATGGAAAAGAAAGTGAAATCTCTTCAGCATGTCACTCTGCCACTTCTCCCTGAAGCCCTCGTCTACTTCATTTAGACTGTCCAAAGTTTGACTTGACAGCAACGAGTGAATAGAGAGATTTCTTCATCATTAGGGCTAAATTAAATTCTGCAGAAAATTGACACATGTAACTGGAGACTGTTAGCAGCTGAGCATTCTCACTGCTATCTGATTAGGATTCATGCTCACCAGATTTCAGCATTCAAACTTTCTGACAGTTACAGTATAATTGACACTAACCATCTCCTGATTGCATCATTCTTAACACTGTAAAAACAATATTTTGTTTAAGGAAAAAAGGCTTTAATGAAAAGCTCCTCCATAATTGCATCAAGCAATTCAATTGCAGTTATACATCCAAAATCCAAAAGAATCAAAAGATAGTCACCTTACCAGCCTGGAGCGAGGGAACTTAACACCTTGTGACCTTTCTAAGGCTAGAGAGAGAGAGTGGCCTGCCACACTAATGATCTGCCGATTAACAACCATCTGCCTCTGGTAGCACACTGAATAATTGCACTGAATGGAAAAGCAGATGTTTGGTTTGGATAAGTTATCGGTCCTGAGAGGTTGGAAAGGAGTATGACATGGTCTTCAGGGAGTAACATGAGGCCTCAATTCAGTGAATAAGTGGAAATGTCTTTCTTTCAAAAGCAACATATGCCATAGCTCTACAATATGGGTCATTTATGCCGATATTTACAGCTGAAGCTATAAAACCTCAAATAAAAAGCCAGCCTTTGCTGCATTTTTACTACAATGGTACCGTAAACCTATATGAACTCTCTTTCCCCTTTCCTGAGTCAGATCTGCAATGTATTTGCTGTTGGCAAATGTTCACTTCAAAGACTAAAGAAACCTTGGTGCTTTTAAAAGTGAATTAAAATATTTGATGACCACAGTTGCAAAACTAGCACATACTTGGGTAAGATCATTCTCAAATGATTGGCACAGTTTGCTAGGCAGGGTTTTACCTGTTCCCTCACATATCTTGAAATTATTTTGGTTTGAAACTAATCATGGTTATTTTCATCAGAGCTGGAGTTAGAAGCTTTAGTTTTTTAACTAACACTTCTAAGTAAAGCTATGCTGTCTCTTCTAAAATCAACCAATATCAGACAATCACAAGTTGTGTAAAGAATCAAAACACTTATAATATTTCAATTCTATATACCTATTTCTAGTTGCTTACATTAATATGTTTTAGATATCACAAACAGATGGGTTTTACTTTTAAACTTACAGTAACATTCAGAAAATTTTATGGTCAAATTCAGGTGATGATTTTGTCCTATATAGCATTCTTCTGCTTGGAAGTGTTAAACAGTTTAATAAAACAACGCATATGCTGAATCTGAGCACTGAAACTACTGTTCACCAAAATATCATCCCTAAAATGGGTAGAATGTTATTAGCTTAAATTACATGTTTATTAAATCTCTCTCACCATTTGATTGATCAGCTCTGTGATATTTTATGAAAGGTACACTATGTTAGACAAAATATATTTTTGAAGATCATATCACTGCATATCAGAGGTGGTGACAAAGATTGCCCTGCAGTAGTAAATGCAAAATTGATTACATTTCACTTTACCTGACATCTCTGAGTGAGTCTTAGAAATCAGATGCACCCTATCTCAGAGTTCCATCCTACGCTGAACTTTGCACAAATATCTGTATAAAAACTCTGTATCTTCACCAGAAATTAGCTTTTCACAATTCCTCTTAGGTGTTATACAAAACCATATACTTATATATTCAAGAAACTACTCAATGAAAATGGACAACAACAAAAAGGTTAGAAGAAAAGATTCCCTCCAAGCAATAAAGTAAGCATTTAGTAATATTTATTGTCTGATAGAACTAAGTTAATATTTTACTGCTCTGTGAATTTTCTTGAAATTCTAAAATGTTGCCTTTACTTTCAGTATAACTTCTAAGAATTTTTTTCCTGGAGAAACCTCAATAACACAATTATGCCATTTAGCAATTGTTAAATTTTTGCCTCTGTAATTAATGTCTGGAAGAAACAAATTCAATTTGCTTCAAATATATTGTACATCCTTAAGTAGGTAACTTTAACCTGTACAGGGTGTTTAAGGAAGATTTTATTTTAAGGACTTCCATAAACCTCTGAACTATTCTAGATTTGTCTTAATTAACCTCAAAGAGATCTTCCCAATCTGCCCCATTCATAGAAAAAGATGTTCTCCAGGATATCATTATATTTTGGGACAAATATTTTTTGAGATATTGAGAATGTTAGCCAAAAAGTTTAACAAGATTTTTAGAATCTTGCAGACACAGTATCAAATACATTATACTACACACAATTCCCAAGTGACATTTTAATTACACTGAGCTACAGTTCAAGTGATTCCATAAAATATCAAATGAAACCATAACACAATAGCAACCTTTTTTCACTATTTATGAAACATTTACATTGAAGTCAGCCACTAACACTGCTTTAGCATAGAATGCAATAAAGCCAGAACCGCATCATATTGTGGGTATAGTGTGTAAATAAGAGTTATAACATAGAAAACTACAAGCTTGCTTATACGTTAAAGCATTTCAGAGAGGATACAGTGGGCCATCTGACATTTCCCACTCACTTTATAATGAAAAAATACTGACCTACAATCTCATAGTGGGTCATTAATCCTACAAGCTTCATGGAATAGCCTCTGCTCACTGTATAGTTCTTTCCTATGCTATCCCTAGGACATCTGGCCTGTGATGCTTTTCTCTTCCTACTTATTTCCTCAGAAAAGCTGGCTCAAACTCCACATGTGAAAATTAACCAGCTGAACAAGAAGAACAGAAAAGACACGTGAAGAAGAGAAGAATGGAGCCAATCACTGAAGACATAAAACAAAGCTCTACAAGGTAGGAAGGCTTCAAGTTATTGGAAATGTGTAACAATTTTGGAGAGTGGAGAGGAAAAAAAACTTATCAGGCAAGATGCAAGACAAACATAAAAAACTCCCAATCACTGGTATACTAAGAACACTGGATAAAAAAAAGTTAAGGAAATTAACAGAATAAAGGGATCCAGAAAGGAGTTTCACAGCTTCTAAGCCTTCTCCAAACAGAAAAGAAAATAAATGAGTGAAGTTGCTTTTAATGGCAAAGAGTTAGTAGTCAGAGGAGACACAAAATAAGAGAGACACAGCAATGGGGAAGAGAAAAAGGTAAGAAAAGACAGGGAAAGGGAAGAGGGAAATTAATGGCCCAGAACATAGCACAAAGAATGCAATGCCCTCTGGTAGTTCCTGACCAGACAGTGAAATGTAATGAAGAATGTTCCCGCAAATTAAAATAGAAGACAGAGGGAAGAAAGACTGTGGCCTTTGACTTGCATTTGGTAGGTAATTAGTGTGTAGAATGAAAATGACCCTGTTATATCTGACATCAAAAAGTTTTTGGCATAGTTATCTCGATACCTTCTTTTTCTTTGAGGTGCTCAACAGACTATACAGCATTTAGCTGTGTCACTGGACTCCCTTGGAACCCAGGCAGAAGCAAACTTCAAATCACTCGCAGATATTTCTCTAGCCAAGAAAGAAGATTGAATTAAAAAAAAAAAAAAAAAATTACTTGTTGCAAATTACTTGTTCCACTCCATTTACTACACATCTAATTGTACTTTGAGAAAAAGCTTCTTCGAAGCATGTCAGCACCTCAGATGCCTTTTTGTTTGCATGATATCAATGTATCTTTTAGGGTGAGTAAGGATGATAATCTCCAGAAGCTCACAGAATCACAGAATCATTTAGGTTGGTAAAGACCTCTAGGATCATCAGGTCCAACCTTCATCCCAATATCTCTCTGACCCCTAGACCATGTCCTGAAGCGCCACATATACTCGATCATAGCTATCATGCTTCAAATCCAAAAAAGGAGATGTTCAGTAACTTTGAAAGTTTATACTCCTTTTTTTGTTGTTGTCTTTGTTAAATTTCAGATGCTTGTATTTATAAGTTTTGTCCATGCTGTAAAAATTTTAGCAAGTGAGAAGATACTATATTGTGATACAGAATAAATATATAGAAAACATAGAAACACAGATACCAGAAATATAATATGCAAATGGCACTGGTGATGCAGCCACATAATTTCTGACATGAAAAGGACATAAATGAGCCATTTTTCAATTTACAGTCTTGTATCTCCTGTGATCTTATCATCCTTCAAAGGGTGTCCCTTCTGTTAGACTGTAAAATCTTATAAAAGAAACAGTCCTCTAATGTGTGGGTGTGTGGTTGTCTGTGTGGTGGAATATCACACAATTATATCACACAGACCGATCGTATAATATAATTGCAGCAAATGTCATGCTACAGCCTTGAGGTTTAAAGAACAAGCAAGAAATTACCAAGGTAGAAATTTATTAGATGCAGAGAGAATGAAAGAATGAGAGCAGTGAAGAAGAGCTTAGGAAAAGAGTGTGAAGTTGAGTGAGGGACAGTAAAATATAAGACCAACACCGTAAAGGCTGAAGATATGTTCTCTGGACATGAGTAGTTCATGTTTTGCCTGCTATTTCTCCTCCCAATTAAAGTCTTTCACTGCATGCTTCCTGACAGCTTTTCCTTCTCCCCACCACATCTGAGGGATGTTGCAGAGATGAGACCTTGGAATACTGTGGTACAGAGCATTGGTCCTGCATCATCCAGAAGGATACTGGAAAGAGATGCCCATCTCGTAAGGTCTATTCCTTTTCCAAGTGCAGTAGTTTCTCAATTATTCAGCCCTGAAGAAAAGGACTTGG
>VZZY01028280.1:0-14832 GCA_013400335.1 Eurystomus gularis
TAAATAAAAATTACTTTGGAAAAGTTAAATGTAAGAGTGAAAATATTATGAAGTGTGAAAGGAAGGGGTTAGGATGAAGAAGGTTACAAATATTCTCACTATAACATTACTGTCTGCTTCAAAAATTTACCCTGAAAGTGTATCTCCAATGTCTCAGTTTCCAGAGTGAAGGAGGTGATGACAGAACATCATTACTAATACGAGAAATGCATTCATTTATTGTGAGGTGTGTTTGTGTTGTGCGCCTAATCTTGTACATGCCATTTTTTTATGGTAACAAGTGTCATACTTTTCTCCATGCTGAAGACGCACACAGAGAAAATAACAACCTCCCCACCCACAAAGCTCCCAACAAACAAATTAAAACTGATGTAATAGCAAAAAACCCCAAAAGCTCAACACCCACCCTTCCCCCTTGAGATAAAATGGATTCTGAAAGTGAGTAAGCCTAAACTAAGATTAAAAGAGAAAAAGCATAAAGGAATGGAATTAGTTTATTGAGATGAAAATGCAGCGTAAAACACTAAAATGCAAGGAAATAAAACTAAAGTTAACAACACAACCTTGAAATTTTCTGACTTTTCTTAACTGGCAAAGATGCTGTATATCAATAAGGCTTTAAAGAGTCAATAGCTACATAGTCTCCTACTTTCTATGATATCTTCCACAGTTGATAAGGTGTTAAATTGTATATTTGCTATTTGAGATAATGTTGTGTTAGATTTCTCTGGTGCAATTTGTAATACCTTATTAAAATCTGTCTAGCAGCAATAAAGGATCAATTTTAAAAGGGATGATATTTTTGATGTTCCTCTTTAACAAAGTAACATCTGATATTAAGTAAGAAGAATGAATATAATGAGAGTAAACCAGAAAAATCTCTAAAGATTTTGTTTCTGATGGATCTTGGATAAGGCATTCAGGAGAGAACAGGCACTTGTGTAAGGGGCAAAAATATAATGTATCATCAAGACAGCATTTCGATAGATGAATATGAACAACTGTATTCCTCACAAGATTCACAGAAATTTGTTTCAGTAATTGCCCATTGTCTTCAAAAGCCTCACACTAAATATTCAAAGATCATTTTAAAATGCATTTGAGATGGTTTTGGAAGGCTGCCAATACTCTGGCATACTGAAACTGAGCCTTTTATTGTCCCAGCAGCCAGACAGTGCTGCAGCACAGATGTCATGATGAAGAGAACAGCAGTTGAATGCAAGGAAACTGGCTCAGATTCTGCACAGACAAAGAAGAAAGGAACAGGAGATGGAAAATATTCAGGTTAACAATGACTTGATGAGGTGTTAGTAAAATGGAGGGGAGACTGGCTTGGATGACACTTCACAGGCTGGGATATTTGTGTCATTAGGAGAACTTCCTTGAGTGTGGGACATAAAACAGGAGGACTCAGTATACAACCTTTGTAGAGTGAAGAAAGGAAAAGGTACATGGTAATAGAGAGAAAGAAGGGAAAGAATAGGACCAAGTAGATGAATACAATTGCAGTGTCTAATTACATGATCCTTTGGCATCAGAGACTGCAGCTTTCATTGGTCCCAAATGCACGCACTTCAGCTCCTATCTGCTGTTAAGTTGTATCTGAAAGGGGAAGGCATCTTAGATCTTAATCAGTATTAACAGCAGTATGACAGGCTATTTTTTCGGTTGATGCTTCTGCTAATTCCTAGACTTGATAATGGCTTTCTTCCCCTATGACACAGAACACTTTTTAAATGATTGACAGTAAATGTTATTATACTGCTAGTGGACTCAGAATTAATTTTAATCAAATGCTGTACAAATGCTTTAGTTTTGTTTCCAATATGTTGTTACAGATTTCAGTGATAAACCAAACTGGTAATTTATCATTTACTGCATATGCCAATTGACACATTAATATTTGATATCTTTATATTAAATGTGAAAATTAATAACAGTACTTCTTACAAATGTTAAATAAAGTATTTAAGGACTAAAAAAAATCCCTTCTTTGATAGGAAATATTCTACAAGTCAAACTGTGATCTGCTTCAGAGAGTGAAATAATGACTAAGTCTCTTCTGGATTCACTGGGCTGAATTTTTCACTCTAGTTAAATGATATTTAGTGCAGGGTCAGCCAACAAGAGAAGTTGGTTGCTTTATTTTTTCTTTTGTTTGGAATCACCTGGGATCTAGACCAACCTTTCATGAAACTCTTCCAGCAGGAGGGGATCAGCAGAATGATTCACATGGCTTATTTTGGCTCCATCTGCTGTATAGATTCAACAGAGAACACCATATATTGTTCCCGTATGCTATCTTCATACATTAGTTATCCTTACAAGAACCCTGTAGGGAAGATAATGATGATTCTCTTCATAAGTAGCTTCTTCCTTTTCCTTTTCTTCTCTATATTTGATACAGAGCTAAGATCTAGGGGTTCAAAAACCTCCGCTGATTCCTTCCATTTAATTTGTCTGCCTTTGCCTCACAAGATATAGGTTAATAAGATGGGGAGCGGCAGAAATGGTGAGACCTCATTTCCTACATGTGCTTATTGAAACTATTGCTACATTTGGGAGAAGAGTTCTATCTGGTGTAGATTCTTTGTTGTCTAAACAGACAGGAATGTGACCTACTGCCTTCGTTTATGGTACAGTGGGTTCTGTTTTACCAAAAGTGGTGAAACTGGTAGGAACATAATATTTTTTGAAACTTCTTTTCCTCTATTGAGCTAGACAGAGACTGGCAAAGTTTCTAAAGCAACAAAGAGAAAAATGCAGGTGGAAAAGACAGAACCTGGTCACACAAATTGCTTGTCCTTGAGACTGAAAAACAACTAGTCACCACTTATTTTCACCATGGTTTAGGGATTCCAAATATTAATTAAACTTTCAATTACTTGCTACGTTTAATGGCTTTTAAAACAATTTTCCAAGTTCTCACCTAATATGTAAAATCAGTCAGGATTTTGGATGTCTGACTAACCTTGACTCAATTTACTGTGGCTTTGACACAGTGTCAGCTGGATATATTTGGGATATTTCAGTGAAAATGATATTAAAATAAATGACATACAGCAATTTTAAATTATGTGACATTATTTTGCATTGGACTGAAATCTGAATTCCATTATTTATCTGTCTACATCTTAAAAGCTTTCGGTGTAGTAGTTACAGTCATCCAGAGGGGCACAAGTTGACTTAAGTCTTACTATAAAGGTATAATAAAGTCTCCAAATGGAGTATATATAATTTCTGTATTTTTGTATCAGTACAAATTTGCATCCTAACAAGCAAATTCTCAGCAGAGAGCTCACAGGCCTTTGTGATTTACTGTGGAATTTGTGAAAGCAGTATTTAAAAAGAAAATTTTCTGACAAAGTCAAGAAAAAGTAGCATTTAACTACTAGTCTGGGATGGTGTACACTGTGTACAAAAAGGCTTAGTTGAGAATAAAGATAGATAGAAGCATCTTTCATTCACTATACCTGACTTAAAGATGCTGTTCCTTTGAAGACAGTCATACTGTCCCACCTTACACTTCCTTCAAGTGCTAGGATGTTTACCAATAATTTACTGGAAATCATAGTTTTCTGGCGTGTAGGGAGTACACTTTGTCAGAGAAGAGAATAACGACTCTCAAAATATTCACTTCTTGGCCACTGAATTTGGAATTGGTTGACTGATGATTGTCTGAGTAGCATCTGATTTCGTAACTGTAGTGTTTTTTAAAAAATGTAGCTTGATGTATACAATTTCTGAGGTTGGTATTCTTAACCGAAAATTTTAAACATATATATATAATGATTCCTTAGACAGTTCAATGACAGGGATAAATTATGTAGAGCTAATCTCTTTAGTGGTTTGCTACCTTCCATGGAGACTAGCCAGCAGAAGGGACCAGCGGAATAGAGTTTTAGGAGTGTTTACTGGCAGCAGGACATTGCAAGACTGCAGGAGTTCTAGGTTCTTGAACATATTTGACAAAAAACAGGAATAAAGTGAATAGACTGAACTCTCACAGACTGTCCAGTTTGTGTTGACTTCTCCCAGCACATTATTTTAGTATTTCCTCAGTTTTTCCATTCCAGCCTCCTTTGCTTGTTAATAGAAAGGAGTCTGTCAAGCATGTTTTCTTGTAATCACTTATGTCTCATACTGTAAGGAACTGTCGGAAAGATCTTGGTTCTTAATCTTCCCTGTTATGCTTTGTGGGGCAAAAAGAGTTGACCTTGCCTTCAATATGTAGAGGCAAGGATTACTTAATAAGATTCTCCACTCTTATCTGATGTCCTTCATAAAAATGACACTTTTTGGAGCTCTTTTTTCCTAAAATTATTCACCTGGGCTTTCATTCATTTGGCTGATGTGACTGTTCTAAACCATACAATTTAGAAGAATCTTCAAAGGGTAAATATTGGAAAAGTAACTCTAGAGTCACGGAAGCTGCAGTAAAATGCTCCTGATCAGTGCTTCCACAGACGAGAATTTCCCAATATGTGGAATATTTTTTCTAAAGCTGTGGTGGTTTAGTAAAGCTGTGGTGGTTCAGTCCCTGCTGGCAGCCGAGCCATGTGGCTGCTGCCACTGCCCCCACACTGCAGACAAAAAAAAAAGTTTTAAAATACCTTTTTGAATTGACATAAAGAGAGTTTAATACAGAAACACATAAGAAACCATCGCAGTAACAACAGCAATAACAACAGTAAGAAAAGCAATGCACGAAATTAAGCAATACCGTGGACAAACAGAGGGTGCGGAGCAGACAGGTTGCACATGTGCGAGTTGCACCACAGAACCGGAACTAGCCCCGGGGCATGATGTCAGCATGGTATGGAATAGCCCAGCTGCACCAGATTAACCCTGTCCCGGCTAAACCAGGACAAAATGGCTTGAAACAAGCTCAACTATTCCTAAAGTTGCAGTGATTCAAATACAGATTTGAACTACTTTTGTTTGGATGTGAATTTGTTAAGTAGGTTTAAAACCATAGTTAGACTAAAATATAATTTCTAATTTTACTTGTTAAGAAATATTATCTGACAGTTATTTTCTCAAAGTGTTCTGTCCTGCTAAATACAGTAACATTGTCTGCCTAGCTATTGACAGTCACTTACTTTGCCCTGTACAGTGTATCTGAAAATTAGTCATATTAACTATAATTAAAACATTGATTGTAATATAACATTGTTGGGTTTTTTTGTTTGTTTCTGAAGTGATTCATTAGAGAATCCTTCTTCAATAATACTTCCCTTAAAGATATTTTGAGATAGAACTGAAGGACAAACAAAACGTGTTAGTTCATTTTCTTTAAATAAAATGTTTACTGGTGGGAAAGTATCTGAGCAACAAGTCTGAAAGTTAATTAGGCAATTCTGCAGCAAAACATTTGGAGAATCTTAAAAACAATCCCTCTCTGGCATTTAGAAGACTGCGTAAGAGCAGAGGGAATTTGTGGATTGTTGTCAAACATTCAAAGTAGCATATCAGAACATTTAAAAGTCTTCTGACATTTGAAACTTTTAAGACCTATCCACCAGGGTTACTTGCTGTGGTAAGGAATATATTAACCAGAATAATCCTTAAAATAAATTATGATAGTCAGTTGGATTTGATTATAGTGACTGAATTAAAATAATTAATTCAAAGAAAATTTAGACTCCAGAATGCCAAGAGGAAACTCAGACCACTATATTTCATGCAACAAAACAGAGTTTGCATAAATATAGTCCAACTTTGCATAAGTAAAATATGAGGGAATGCACGAAGAAAAACTGTGGTTTAAAATGCTTTTTAAAATGCCTACTCAGTCGATGGATCAAAGAACTGATGATATTTAGGTCATCTGAGAGGTTTGTGGGCTTACTACGATTACACAGATACTGAAATGCTAAATGTGAGGGCATTTATATGATTCACATATCCAAATGAATGAGTATTTGTCTAGATTCCAATATAAATATTAGCAAAAACTTATGCTGTCTTGATCACTTTCAGCCACTTTGCCCTTCATTTCCTGTGCCTGAATTCTAGATTGCAATCATCTTGGGAAAGGAACTGTCTAAACTGAATTGAATTTAGACCACTTCTAACAATGAAGCAGGGTAGATGTTCTGAAACTCAGGGAGTGAGTGATTTGCTAAAGAACAGAGTGTTATTCAGGAAATACCAGAAATAAAGTGTTAAGGCTAAACCATATTTTTACACACATTTTACAAGTAGCAGTCCTTGAAAAGAGCACTGATGAACCATATTCTTAAATACCCATACTGAGTGAAAAAGTGCCCATTGCCATTAGCTTCACTTGTGCTACAGAGAGACAAGGGACTTGACTCTGTGCCTGGGAAGGAGAGAGGAATGAATTCTGCTTTCTGTCAGGGAAAACGCTCTGTTCAATAAAATTTGCCTTGTATTACCCATCCATATATATAACCTTCAATACTGCTGAATTTTTTTTTTTTTGACAGATAACCTGTAGGTTAGTCACATGAAAATATGGCACTTACAAGAATAACTCATTTTGCAAACATAAAACTTCTTAATAAAATCCAGTTACAGCTGTGACTTTTTAGTACTTTGCAGGTTCATACCGTAACACTTTGGTTCTCAGAAGCCTAGGAAAAAAGCTAAGAAACTTTAATATTGCAATGTCATTTCATGGGATTAATATCCCATGCATTTTGGCATACTTTGTGCTTCAGATTGTCTGGAAACTCACAGATGCTTCAAATCTGGCTGTATGCTATTGCTAAACTTGGCTTGAGGCATGGAGGCACAAATTAAATTAGAAAGTAGGGACAAAAAGACACTGTCTTTATTTTTGAACCGGAAGAATGGTTTTGGTCAAATAACTTACTGCTACATCTGAAGTGAACTCCATGAAGGTAATAGTTCAGGGGTCTTATGATATTTGTGGAGGCAAAATGTCTAGGTCCGTATGGCTCCAGATTTGGCTGATCTTTAAGAATGAATTTGCTGGCTAGTTTTCTTAGATTTCTTCTATAGTCAGAAGAGGGAGTCTTCTTTAGGAATTAATTAAAAGGGTAATTCCTGTTTTGTCATTATAAATCAATGCATGGCACAACCCATGAGTAGGGGAATAGCTGGATAAGATTTTGTAAGGTGGATACCAAAAACATTTTCTAAAAATCTCCCTGTAACATTTAATGGTAGGGACCAAAGTTAAGGTAGCAAGCTAACAGATGTAAAGATTCTGTTGCTTGACCCTGCAGGGCTGGTCAGAATTCCTGCAGTCTTCAGACAGCAAGAGAGGTGGTTTGTATTCAAATTCCTCTTACATGAAAATCCTCAGTGGAAAAAAAGCCCCTCTTGACTGTTCTCCCCACATGAGCGGTTGCACAGTTGGGTCGAGCCTTAGACTCTTGCTTGGTCATACCAGAGGAACATTCATCATATTCAGGTTGTGTGTGGGTTCATGAGCAATACTATCAGTAGAGTGACATGGTTTGAAAGGTAATGCAGTCTGACAATACATTGTAAGTTAAGCTTTATTAAGGCAATAAGAAAGGTGACTCACTCAATCACTGATAGTGAACACTGGGTGGTAAGTGATGCCATGGCTCCAGTAGAATATCAGGGACACTTAATGTCCAGTTCATCTAACAGCCACAAACAAACACGCAAATGCCTTTTAAATGCCAGCAAGTATTGCACCACCCCTTGGCTCCACTAGTCGTATGATGTACGAATCATACCTTATACGGCAGTAGATTGCCCTACACATCATTCTGTGTCATGTGGGTGGCATCTTGCCTACACGTTGATGTTGGTCAAGGGGCAGGATGTCAAAAGGCAGAGTGTCAATATTTTAAACATATGTATAATATAATATCAGGTGCTCTTGCAGATGTTCTGCATAAACCTAATGGCTTTAGCCATCTATGTTAACACAAATGTATCTTAGCCCCTAATTCCATCTCCTAAGAAACTAGATAGCCTGCCTTTAGAGAACTGAACTCTTATAGCCATAAAGGAAGAGAAAATGTAATGAAACACTTAGCATGTATTCTGTTTGTCTTTCTGTATATAAAGTAGTGCTTGTTACTACGCAGTCATTGATATGAGCTTGTGGTTCTCCTCGAACATCAACTATGAAACTAAAAAATGGAACCTAGGATTCAGAGTCTCTGAAACGGCTTTCCAGCCATCTTTGTCTTATGTGCTGGTAACAAATTTTCATTTCTTTAATTTATACCTGAAATACTTAAATAAACCCTGAAAAAAGCATTGCATTTTTACTTCCAGATACTCTTCCAGATCTTGTAAAATAACCCCCAACCTTTAACTGCTCAGCCTACATTTTCTTCAGCAGCAAAGAGGCAGACTTTTCAGCCCTTAGAGAAAAAGAAAGATCTACAATTTTTTTGAAGGCTTTCAAGTTGTTATATAAAGTGCTTGATAGATTAAATGGCTTTCTTGATTCATATGCTGAGAGTAAGACACTTCTTGTATAGCTGCTGTGCTATCAATTGGTCTGACCTAGTTGTACTGCCAAAATTTCCTACAGTTCAGGACTTGCTCTTTGTCTCTTCCTTACGGACTGAATCTCAGCAAAACTCATTCAAAAACTGTAGGCAGTTTTCAGATAGGGACCTTTTACTGATGTATCTGTCCATTCATAACTCTGAATCTCAAAAAGCAAATGAGCACTTGTGTTGACTCCCAAAACACACTATCTACATTAGCCGTGTCTTGCAAAATTGAAGATAACTCTGAGTATCATGGTTATGAATGCAGTGTTTGAATTATTAACAATCTCTGCTATTGAGATGATTGTAAAATCAATTGACTTAGGCTGGAACTCTGCCTATAGGAAACAAAGCAAAAGCCAACTATCTCATCATTTAAATGATTGTGTGACAGTAAATGTTATTGAATAGGTGGTGCTGAGGGATAGTACAGAGGCAATAGGGAATAGGGGGGTTAGAGACACCTGACCCATCAACTTCTCTTTTGCAAACATTTTTTTTTTCTGTGAATCTCTCCAGAGTTTCTTTTGGAAAGGATTCAGGAGAGGGGAGGGATAGTTCAGTCTTTGACCATAAACATGGCACTGTGTGGGTTTCCTCTGAGGCTCACACTCTCAGCTTGGACATGTGGTAGCTACATCACCCTTTCACCCTTTGCTGAGAGTTGGAGAACAACACCATAAATGTCTTCACTTTCCTATTGCAAGTATCAGTAAGGGGTCCTCAGAGAGACAAGAATGTCAGCAAGGCCTTCCTGTACTTAAAACTATTACTTAATAAAGTTGAGTGGATCTGCAGCACAGTTCTTTTTCAGACACTCTTCCATAGTCAGGAAAGTGTTGCTACTGTGACATTGAAGAGCCTCTCAAGGCTTTGAACCTTTGCAGTGGCAACTTATGAGAAACATCTGGCTCTCCTGATACCTCTCAGCAGTAACTATACCGTCTGCAAATTCAGGCAGATTGTTCTGCACAAGATAGTTAGGTTGAATTTTCATACTTTATTACAAAATCTGTAAACCAATAACTTTTATTTTAAACTAAAGATTTTGGTTCTTAATATACTATACTCTACTAGGAACCCTAGGTGTGGATGAATCTTGCCTGTACCTTTATCTTGTCACTTTTGGGTGGGATTTTTCCTTCAACTGGAAAGGAATTGTGACATCATAATTATCAAACACCAGAGTACTCTGGGACTGGATGATGTTGCAAGCCTATTGGTGGCTGAAAATGCTCACAAAACACCAAATCCTTCGTATCCTGCTCCTCATCTCTCTTACTGCTATCTGAAAACAACATAAAAATTTCTGTCAAGTGTACGCATATGCCTTATCCTTTTTTAAGACTGTCAAGCACATTTCACTCACAAGTAGTATAATCTGCTCCAGCATCTTCATACTGCTAGATTTTCTTGAAGTATTTTGCAATTAATACATTTCTAAATCCATCTGGGATAATAATTTCTATCACAGAAACCATCTTAAAATATATACATAAAGTCGAATTGTCAGCATATTTGTTATACAGAACGAAACACGTCTACCATTGCCCTATTCATCTTTTCATAATTCTGCTTCCTGCTGGTTTTCAAATAGCTTTTACATCCTTGCAATTGCCAACTGTGAATAGAAAACATATGCATATTGATATTACAGAAGTAAGAACACAATTACATTAAAATACAAGTTATTTTTATTGTCTATTGCTTTATCTTCCCAGTGCATTTCTTAAAAAGAAATATTTATGCTTTAGGCATATTCCAGCATAAATAAACATGTTTATACATGTGTAAACATATGTGTCTTCTTGCAATAATTGTGAGTGGCATTACCAGACCACAAGCTTTGGGAAAAGAAGGAATATCACCAAGGAAATATGCATAAATAGCACCATTTCTGAGAAATTCACAGTCTTCCAAAAGGAACTGGTAACTAACATTCGTTGTTTTCCAGTTTTGATGATGTTAGTACAGTTGTTCCTTGAATAAAAAAAATGAGTCACATTCATTATTTGGTGATTGCATAAAAATTCCAAGATTGTTTGGGTTTTTTTTCTTCTCCACTAAATTACTAACTGAGGCATGTTATGGAACTGACAGGACCATCACTTGCAAAGTAAGGGTAATTAAAGTGAAATAAAGCCATTATTACTGCCTTCTCTTTTGTTCTTTTTCTCTCATCAGAAACAAGCAGTATTATTTAGAGCACTGAAGAAAACCTTTTGGCTTGCATGACACACATTAGGTTTACCTTTCCTTTCACTTATTAGGATCACCTCTTCAATAGCTCATTTTATTTGCTTGTTACTTAGCAATAAATCTAGTCCCAACTCAATGTTAAAATCAGGTTTCCAGTCTCAAAGCATGCAAAAAGTGCTCGCTGGTTCTGAAGGAGTCTGAAGCTAAAGAAGAATTATCGGAGTGCAGTGTTAGCCTCATTTCCACGCCTGAACATTGCCAGTCCTCCTTTAGAGGAACTTCTAGCATAAAGCAAAAGTCTGCTTATTGAACGTCTGTTCTCACAATGTCTGTACAAGGAAGTATTTTTGTCCCCAAATAAGGAAGTTATCCGTCCTAAAACTGCCGAGAACAGTAAGAATAAATATGGGTAAATGAGGCATTGGTTAATTTATCCTGCAGAGTAGCAACCAGTAGGGATTTATCAAGTGTTCTGGGTAGAATCGAAGTTTCCTAGAATAATGCTTTGAAGACACTGAAGATAGAATGCTGCCTACTGTCAGTCAAGGATTCATTCCAGATGAACTTTATAGGCAGAGAAAGATAAAATTTTATTTTCATGCATGGTAAATTTAAATCGAGGTGCCTAAAACCACAAAATGAATTACACATCTAGGCATTACCTTAGTGTCAATTTAAGCAGCTAAGCTCAATAATGACACTGTAAATGCACGATCTTCAGAGCAATCTAATTCTTAGATTCCCTTTCCAGACATTTATTACGGTGTTCATACATTTTACATTTCTGTGTATTCTGCTTAAACCATAATATTTTCCTTCTAGTCTTTCAAAGGACATTTTAGACTTGTGATGCCATTGTGGTTTATATTCTTGTTTCAGTCCCTTAAGTTTAAATGCCTCTCTTGCATGTCGAATAGGGTATTACAAACCTAGACAGTAAATTGGAAACCACATACACTGTAAAATTCAACGAGTTTTAATACTTAACTGTTTTCCTCCATTAAAAACTGTTTTGTTGACTATAATGAAATTTCCATTCTTACTAGGTCTCATTCTTACTAAATCAAATTATTTGAAAGGCACTTGGAAATGACATTTTTCTAACTTGTGCAACGGAAGAAATAATTTAGTATTCTAAGGCATCTAAGGTAGAAACCTCATGCATACTTTTCAATAGTACCACTGGATCTGCTGGGCTGAAACACTGCAATCTTTCATTAGAAATGGTGTCTTTAACGACAAGGCTGAAGACTTAATGTTAGTTGTAAATGCTCAGTAAACATTAATTGTTTTACATGATTTGGAACATGCTCAGTACATCATTTTCATCTTTGCCATTTCTTTTCACTCTCTTACTTGGTTTCCTAATGTAATTAACATTAAGAAGATGTTTGTCAAGGATACAATTTTAAGGACATCTTCTGCCAAAGATGCCTCATTAAGAGCTTTTGAAATACAGAATACTAATGAAAACCTCTTGTGACAAGACATTTAGTTAAGGACCCATGCAGCTTAGGGTGTCTCAGTTTAAGATGTTACTGCTAATGAAGCAGATAGTCTTATTTAAGGAAGTATCAGTTCAGTGTGTTCTGGTGAACTCAGTTATGACGATAAAGATTAGACCCAACAAAATCACTCATTCATAGGAAAAAAATACCTCAAAATAACCTAATAGAAACATTTCTTCTTTACTTTTTTTTTTTTTCCCAAGAAATGCATTATACAGAAAAGAAAGTAATAACATCAATACACTGGGAAAGTATGCAAGTAACAGCGTCTGGTTTGAATTTGTGTTTAACTGTCCTTTCAAGGAACTGCAGATTGATTTAATGAAGTAAAATTTCAGTCATACGACTAGCCTGTTAGCGCTGCCTGTAGCATTTCAAGCCTAAGTGGCCCATGCCTTCTCATGACAGACCAGTGCCTCAATGGGACACACATAGTATGTGTTTCTGGAAATTGCACTTTTGTTACAGTCCTATTGATTTTACATCTGAACTGGTCATAGAACCTCTGAAGAGCAGAACTGTATGTCTATGAGGTTAAGCAACACATAAATGAGGATTTTGAGGATGTGAGTGCTGCATAAATACAAGACAGACATGTCTAAGTGCCATTTAATGTATTTCAACCTTCCTTATCATCCTCTGGCCAGCTCTCCAGCACCTCTGTGACCACTATCAATGTATCAAATCCCGTGTCACTGCATGCTTATCCTTTCTTTAACCTCTTTTCCAGCTGTTCACTATTGGAGGTAGAGCATTGTCAGAGGCAGGAAAATAGGATGGATCTTTCATCTGAGGGCATGTGTATCTTCTGTTATTTTCTTATGCCAGTACTCTTTTCTCCCTGTGCAACTGCTGCTATTACAGTCATAGCCTCTTTTTATAGAATGACTTCTGTTAATGTGGCAGTGACTACAGATAGTTACATCAGGTGGGGTCATTCCTTACACGTAGAGAATAAATGGACAGTGTTAAATACCTTTTTGTTGTATCTATTGATTAATGCTGATGAGTGGTAAGTTTAAACACTCTTCCTTTTTTCTTTTTGGAACATTTATTTCCTTTATATAGCACCTCAAGAACATTCCTCATTATAGCTCAAAGTTCTTCAAATTTTTTTTGAAATTTATCAATCAATGTAGTATCTAGATGCTGGCCAAATGACTCAGAGTCTTCAAAATATATGCTCACTCTGCTTAAAATGGAAACACTTCCCACGGACTGAAATAGAAGGCAGCATGAGCATGATGTTTTACTCTGGCACTACTAATAAAAGGGAAATACTCTGCAAAAACCAGTGGTTTTGGAGAGGCTTGTCTAAACATATATCTCATCATAAAACCTAATCATGCTGCTCAGTTTCCCAGGCACTTTTTAAACTGCTTTTTGTACTGTCAGATAACAATTATCAATTGTTCAACAGTCATATTTAAGATATTTTTCTTTTTTTTTAATGAGGCCAAAGCCATATCTGTTCTGTATTATCAGAAAATCAATCCAGTATTCACATTTACTTTCTTAAATAATAAAGTGTTCATACTGGTGACTAAATACCTTGTAATATTTTCACTGTTCCTGGACATCCTCACCTGGCCTGCTATCTGTCCTTCATCTCTTTCAAGTTTTTCTCATTCCAACTAAAAATGAGTTCTAGTCAAGAGATGTTTGAGCAATTGAGGGAAAGGGAATAGAGGAAGTCTGTAAGATGGGTGTTCACTGAAAGCTTGCATGACTGTTTTTCTAAAATATGAGTCCCTGACTACAAATATATTTCTGATTCTGTAATGTGCAGTTATCTGTGGAAACAGGAGTTCTCTGCCATTCTTGATCAGCCAGCAGGGGTCAAATTGAAGCCTACATATGCTGGGATTGAATGGTCATACCTCAGTAATGTCTCTCCCTTTTTTTTCAGAAAGGCAGAAAGTTCAGGGGAAATGCTAATACTCCTTGCTGCCCCAAATCAGCCAAAATACAGTCCTCTTGCTCATTAGCAGAAAATACAGCCGGGCTCCCACATTATCTCAGGGCAACAAACATGCAAATTCAGTACTTAAAACTATGGGAGTTTTTTAAAACAGGTTTGGCTTTTAGCTCTGCAGACAGACATCTGAAACATTTGGGCTTTTGTCATCCCCAGCATTCACAGGCAGCTTGTGAATTATACATGTTTACCATTGTTCAGTTGTGATATTATGTACAGGGTAGTTGTATTCAATTTCACAAAATTAGGTAGCCATTTAGTACTGAATATATTAGTCTATTTTATTGTGTTAATAAATACAGAAACTGATTATCTACTGATTTCTTGTGGTGCTCAGAGTTGTCCTATAACTTATGATAATTTATGTACCAGATAAAGTATGCATATTTGTTTCAATTTCTTTGTGCTCCCAGGAGAGTGACAAAACTATTTTGGGTAATAGGTTAGTAACAATGAAAGAGTTAAAGCTGGAGGGTTTCTGGAGGTTCCAGAGACATGTATTTCATAGAATCATAGAATTATAGAATAGCTTGGTTTGGAAGGGACCCTAGAGATCATGTAACCCAACCTCACTGCCATGGCCAGGGACATCTCTTCAACTAGACTAGGTTGCTCAAGGCCTCATCCAACCTGGCCTCCAGGAGGGGGCTTCCACAACCTCTCCGAGCAATCT
>VZZY01028307.1:0-14442 GCA_013400335.1 Eurystomus gularis
TTCTGTGATTCTGTGAATCAAACCCACTGTGGTTTTGCTCCTATGATGACCTCTGTGCTAAGGAGTACTGGTATGCCCAGTGCTAAGAAACTGGGTCATAGCTGCTTTAGGTTTTTATTCCCTTTTCAGAGGGACACTCTTGGATGTGATAAACTATCAGCAATTTCTTATGATGATGTAAGTGTTAAAAGCTGGTTGCATCTAAAAGAAACTTGGGAGTGAAAGTCACTTTGCCTGTTCACCTGGAACTTGTTACATTAAGTGAGATAGCAGACAAACACAGCAAAATGAAAGCTCTTTGCTCCTGTTTGGAAAAACCTTACCTGTACATTTTAGGAGGTAAGAGAAAATAATGGTCCATATGGCACATTTGCTCAGCAGCACTGGTGGTCTGACATCACTGTGTTATTTTATTATAGCTGTACACTTATCAGATCTGACCAGATTTCTCAATACCTAACTATTTCCAACAAGGACTATTATTTTTACTACATCAGTCCAATGAGGGACCCCCACTGGGGAACCAAAGCCCCCCTTTGGTTTTGAAACACAACCCCTGGCCTGGTAAATTCACAGTCTAGCCTGCAGACTCTGCAATAGCCTTGATGCTCAAAACGATGCTCTGAAATTAGGAAACCAGCCAAGACGCTTGTGCCATCTGAGAGAGAGGACCTTGTCTGGAGGAGCCATCTTCTCTCCAAGGTCTACACATGGAGCAAAGCCAGCAAACCGCTTTAAATATCTCTGTTAAAAGTATCACAAATGATGATGAATCCTGTTTAGTACTTGCATTTAATAAAAATAACGCTTGCTTCATAAAAACCTCTTTTTGGTATAGCCATATCCAAACTAAACCAACTCAACAACACCATGAAGTAAATGAGGCTGATGAGAGGGCTTTTGCTGGCAGAGATTTCCTCATCCTCTCTGTAAAGCAAGCTACCCTGGCAAAACAAGTTATGTGTTAATAGGTCTGTGCTCAATTTATGAGCCCTAGTGGCATGGCACAACCTCTTCCGATGCTGTTACCCAGCTGTGTTGGCAAAATGGTCCAATGCAGACAGGCCTGCAGACTGGTGTCCAGTGTTGTTTTCAAAGGCTGTCCCTTCATGTCAGGAAAATCCCATTCAGCCTTTGATTCCTCTGGTCCCAATATACCCTTAAACATCTGCTCTTAAGACTATCCCCCTGCATTACCTCCCAGCATAATTACAAGTGCACAAAGCTGGAGTGTCCCTCACCATCCATTCCAAATCCTCTCTCACACTGTCTGCCTTTTCCCATATTGCCCTCCATTTCAGGCAAATCCTGATTACAGCAACGCAAAGGGAATCAGACATCTTTGTTCAGATGCAGCAGAACATCATTAACAACATAGTGACTGAGCTCTTGTATTTGTCAAGCCCTTTGCTTGATTTTTTTTTTTTTTCTTTTTTTGGCTCTTGATGTTAAACAAGGAGCCCAAAAGTCTGTAACTGCTTCACCGATTGAAAAATTACAGTGGTCTTCTGCAAAAGCTACTAAGAATCTCCATTCTCTCTCTCTTTCAGTTACAGCTGCTACGCTTTCTTGGACAAGAGATATTGCTCCAAAATATGTTTAGGTCCCTAAATCCACTTGGCTGTGGGTGAGAGAGAAAGCAGGAATGAAAACTTAAGCAGGCAAAGGTTCATAATTTTGTACCACACTTCAGAGGGCTGTAAGAAACATTTGTCTTGTCAACTCATCTGTTTAATCAAAGAGCAGGTTAACGTGGACAAATGGTAAGAATAATTAAACCACTCAAATAATCTGTAGCTCATCTGTCATTGGCTCCAAGTACGCTGGAGCTTTGAGATATTTTTATCGTGCATATTTAGTGAGCATGTTCCTTAGCAGGTCTTAGTCAATAAAGACCCCATGGTGCTACCACTGATCCCTGATGAATGGAGAGCTATTACCTCAAAACCCTGCACTGCTCCAGTCTCCGTGCTGCGTGCTCACATGCATTCACAGGAACAACAACCGTGGTGTTTCTTAACAACACAGTTGAATCCGAATAGTTCTCACAGACAAGTATTTTTGAGGGACTGTTTTCCCTTGGAAAATGATGAACTATCAAATCAAAATGTTGTGTGGCAACATGTTGATTCGCATTATCATTTAGAAAAAAGCTTTCCAGTTTAAAATCTATTTTATATGTTCTTGTTAAAATTGATTACAAAGCTTTGAAAAGCTAAAAATTCTGATTCAAGAGAATAAGTTATTTCAATGAAAAATCAGTTTTCTGGACAACTTATAAATGTTTGATCTTGTGTTGATTCAGAATTGTTTACATTGTCACTGCAATGGCTGAACTTCCTGAAGTACAGAATAATTGGAGTCCATGTAACTCCAAGAGTTGCTTCTTTTTTCTTCACATCTTTTAACTTAATATATAGCAGCCAAGCATGCTTTCAGCAAATGCCAAGTAATGCAGCCCTCTTTCATCAGCTTACAAGCTACCTCAAATTGACCTAAGATTATCATATTGTCTCTCAGAATACCTGTACATATATTTTTCAGAGTTATTGCAGAGGCACTGAACTTCAGTCTCACTGGCCAGCCAAAGCCTGCCCTTGGTCCCTAATTCTGGACTCTTATATTATTTCAGAGGATTGGCTGAATAGATCTGTGTGCATTAAAATGCAAAAAAAAAAAAAAAAAATGCACACGGACACAGATTGCAGCCTAGGAGGAGCTACTCAGCAAAAGAAAACCCAAGCCTTCTGCAGGAAGCAGTCTCATGAGAAGGGAAAAACATTTCAGGTTGGTCCAGCTGCATTGTAATGCCTTTTAAGAAGAGCAGTTTGTAGACCACTGTGCATTTAGCTCCTATAATACCACCTCCATTTTGAAATGAGAAGTTTTATGGGGTGATTTTTTCCTCCTCAAGGTGACCCTGCACTCCTCAGCTGCAGAAGTACCTGGGCATCCAGCAGTGACTGGGACAACCATTACTGTTCAGACCTTGCTTGTGTTGGCATTGCGAGAGCCACTTCTGAGGTTTACCCTGCTCCTGCCACTGCCTGTTGGCATTGCTGACCTTCATTTGGCTGCTTTTTGAGGGAGGCTCCACAATCAGGATGCAGCACTTGAGTGCTGCAGGGTTGAGGGAACTGACTACTTGTCTGAGAGCAGTGAAAGAAAAAGGGAGCAAAAACCAAATCCTTCCTACGCTACAAAGAATATGAACCAGGTTGAGGAAGGATGAAAAAGTGCAAGATTTAGGGAATTACTTATGGTGAGAGGTCCTCTGTAAGGCACCTTCAGGAAAACCTATTTTACTCAGACATTGAAGAACAGCAATTTCACTTCCCACCTTAGATTGTTCATGTACACGCTGATGCTACCCAGCATAAAGTTACAAATTGCACATTAGAAACTTAAGATTCCACCTGATTTGCCCCTATGTTTTATCAGTGAGGATCAGATAAATCAAAGCAATGATTTTTTTCCTTTCATCTGCTTTTAAACATATTCTACTGTATGTTGTTTTTACTTGAGTCGCAAGATGGCTATATAATACATTAGACATTTGCTTCTGCAGACTTGGAAAGGGATTTAATCAGTACATGAATGAGGCTTAAGGAAACAGAAAGCTTCCTAATGCAAATGCAGCTGTGACTGATAAGAAGGACAATGGACAGAAATCCTTGACTTGATTAACTTAGTGACCTAGAAAGAGGGATGTGTCTCATTCCAGCAGCGCAGAACAGAGGAACACTCATTAACTGTTCCTTTCAGCTGAAAGGATCCGCAGCCTCACTTCCGCACCCAAAGGAGCCATTCACCAGAAACTTGGACACACTAGGGAAGCTTTTCTTTCAGATTCTGGCTGTACAAAGTCGAACAGAGGGACAGACTTCACATAAATAAGTGTCTTTCCCCCTCTCCCTCTCTCACTCCCTGCTTTGGCTTTTCAGAGGGTTCAGCTGGTCCTAAACCACATACAGTAAGAAAGATTATTTCAAAAGGACTTAATTCACTTTGATGTGTTGTTTTAATGGGATGTCTTTTTACTAAGGACACGCAAGAACTCTTTAACTATTTCATATCTGCACACATACTGCAGAAATCTGTATGGTAATTTTATGAGAAAAAGAGCAAAACTCAGCAAGCCTCATTTTAGCAATACCTTTAAAAATATTTCGGATATACTTTTCAGCTTCAAAGGCCTGTGGACAGCGGCTAACTAAATCTCTCAACACTGTTCTGATACAGATTGTTTAAGAGTAGTTATCTCTGTTTTGCAGGTGAAAGGAGAGAAACAACATGACATGCTGCAGAATTTACAGAGGCTGCTGGCCTTTCCTTCTCCCAGTCATGGCTCTAAGAACCCCAAAACCCCACAGAGCAGCTTGGCGGCATGGCCAGAAGGGGTCACAGGCTGCCCTGGAGGAGTCTGGGCATGGAGTGAGAGAGGACATGAACCCAGAGCCAGTCTCCTGAGCCCAAGGACTCATGCCACAGAGCAACAATGCCAAACAGCACTAACATTTTTACACAGAAAGAAATGGGAGCACAGAGGCCCCATAAAGAATCAATTAGATATTGCAAGAGAATGCAAAATAAAGGCAGGACACACACACAGAGAATATCAAATGGAGAGGAGAAAGGCGGGAGTATTTTCTCCCAGGGCTGGCTCAAGTCCCCACCCCAGCTGTCAGAGGGCTGATCGGCACACAGGAGGATGGGAATCCAGAAGTGTAACAGAGCTGGAAAAGAAGCCAGATCTTCCCTGTCTTGCCACTGTGGTCCCATTCCTCCAAATAACAGAGGTTTGGAAAATTAATTAACATTCTGAAAGGAAAACCTGATCATAAGAGCAGATTTCTAATTAATTGCAGATAAGCAGCATCAGGCTGCTTAAGAGTCAGGGCTGATTCCACTGGCTGCACACAGGTTGTACACCCTGACCAAGTAAAAAGCAACCAGACCTGGAGACTGCTTAATACAGTGATTCATGGACAAAAGGGGAAAAAAAGCATATTAACATTGGCTTAGAAGATGGTGGGCTTGCAGCATATCTCCAAGGATCCTAACAGTACTGCCCAACCTATGAGCCTAACCCTTTTTCCTTCTCTCATCTCAAAACAGCAATGTACAGAAATAATATACAAAGTCATGAGAGCTTACCTGAGCCTCAGCCCTGTTCAGATAATACTGCTAAATGTAACCCAGGCTTGGCTAAGGCTTGTAGAAGGGGTGGGATAAAGGCAGGGGAAGGCAGCAGCAATGCCAGGACTCTTCAATGGATGGAGCTCTTCCACAATTCTAGGCAAGTAGAGCGAGTTAAGTATTTTGATGATCCAAAGGGCAACAGAGATCTTCAGGAGCATCATCACTATGCCTGATCTCAGAGAGCTGGATAGATTTCCAAAGTAATTTTAACTTCCCAGCTCTCCACCAGCACTACCACCCTTTCCCCTCCAAAGACTTCTCTTAATGAAAGTCTTCTCTGTTAGGGGGGTGGGTTCAAATTTCCCCCTGAAGCTTAAACGTATTTTTTCAAACCATATCTGAATCAGAGCAACATTCATAAGAAGTAAGGGCATAGGAGAGATTTAGTGGACAACTAGAGCAGGAAATAGAGAGTCAAGTAATAAAAAGTGAGAGGCACTGAGAAGTAGAGAAGCTGAGGATCACTTAAGCACTGCTCAATGCATTTAGCAGGGAAGGAACTGGGCAGAATGCTGTACCAAGGGCAGAATGAGGTGTGCAATGGAATGGGCCAGCTCCGCAGCGCACAAAGCACACAAAAAAGAAGCTGCGAGTCCTTCCAGCAGGGATAATGGAACAGTCCGAAAGTGGGATTCCTGGGAGAAGTAGGGGAAAGGGGAAGTGCCAACTTCTCCTGACAGCCTCTGAGGCTGGCACAAGGTGATTGATGGGGGACATGTGAGATGTATAAAGGAAAGGAACTGCAAGAAGAAGGAAGAACTAGCTAATTTACCCACAAGCAACTAACAGAGCCAAAATTGTGCTAGGATCAGGAGCCAGACAAAAATCAGGAGCTTTGACCTGACAGGAAGATGCTTCGCGAAGGCACAAAGACAACCCAGTTTCTTTGCAAAAAGACTATGAAAATGGAGGCTGCTAGGATGAACACAAGAAGTCATTAAAAAAAAAAACAAACCCACAAGCAAAAAAAATCCCACAAGTTGTAAGAAAGAAGGCAATGAAGGAAACCTGATCTAGAAAGGGAGCAGGGAGTGGAGTGCCTGACATGAAGCTGAAAGGATGAATGGGAAAAGAAAGAGGGAACAAATCACTTGTTTGAAACAAATCACTTAATTACAGATGTAACAAATAAAGCTTTCACCTAAAACCTACTCCTTAATGCAACTCCCAGACAGTTTGGTGTGTGCCTGATGATAAGGAGCTAGTTATTCCTTTTATTTTTAAAAGGAAAGCACTGATCTTTGAGTGCTTAAGAAAACCTAGTGTATGGGTTTTATCCTGCTGGTAAGATTCATGTGAGTACAACCAGGCAGGTCCAAGCAACAGACATTTAGCAGACAAGAGAGACAGATTAGACCTTGGGAGGAGCAGGGCTCTAATTTCAGGGAAGCAGCTGACAAGGGCACATGGAGGCAAACACCCAAATATACTGCTAGAAATAGAATCGACAAAATGTGGCCTCTATATAATCCAAATTAGAGGCACAGGCCAGGCCTGATTAGAAAAAAAGTCTAAAACTGTAGCCTGAAACTAAGGCAGGGGCTGGGGGGGGGAGGGCACTAGTGCCCCAAAAGAAAGCTCAAATGCTGTTTAATTCAAAGCATATGACTGAAAAAATGCAAGAATCTCTCTAATCCCATCATTAACACCTTATTTTTCAGCTACCTTAACTAATATATTTTTTTCAGCAGGAAGAGAGAAAAGATTTTATTAATCGAATTAATAAAATCCCTTGTGTCTGCAGTCCATCCTGGGTGATAACAAATCCTTTCCAGATGGATTGTAATTTCCGTTTAATCTTTTATTCCTCTGCTGATCAGCAACACACAGGGCATAAGAACTCATTTCTGGCCATCACTGGCTTCACGTTAGATGGTCAGAGGTAAATATAACCGCCCTTTAAATTACTCTGATCCATTTTGAGACCACATTCAAAATCAGTTTCCTTTAGTATCCAAACACAGATGAAACAGTGAATCGGGCTGCAGCCTTCAGTCCTAGCTGTGAAAACCTCTCTTCCCAAAACTTATCCAAAGATAAGCAGGATCTGCTAACAAGTCTGATTCAAAGACCAGATGCTTAGATTCAAAACTGTGTTGCATGTTTAGGTTCATCCTCTAGCCCTTTACCATTACAAATCATACTTGTGGTGGTGTTCAATATTGTCACAAGTGTGTGTTTGTGTTGCTAAATTATGGACTGTGGCTGCTTTCACACGTACTTTAGGAAGCTGCATTAATAGCACGATTGCAGCTTGCAGGAAGCAAGTGAGAAGTGCCATCATTCTCATAATTAAAAAAAAAAAAAAAAAAAGAATAAAAAGACTGTGGACAATCAAGAGCACAAAATCCTATTTTAGTGCTGCAGCTCTGTGTGTGCCTATCATTAATTAACCCATTTGTACATCATAGGATTTTGCCCTTTGACTAAGCCATTAAGCAGGCTCCAAAAAGGACGCTAGCAGCTCTCTCCTCTTTTCTTTTTTTTTTCTCCCTCCTTTTTCTTGCCCCTCACAGGGCAGCCACCGTGAAGATCCCCATGCCCAAAGAGAGAGTGAAGGCTCCTCCTAAGCCTATCAAAATAAGGAAAGGTAGAAAGAGCAATACAGGCAGCAGCTTTTCTCAGGCACTTTTAAACAGTATGTCCTTCTACCACCACTAAGGCTTCCCTGCATCAACTTGAAAGAACATGCTCCTTCCCTTTTCAATGATAGTTAAGGGATTAAAACAGAATTCTCTCACCATAAGCGACTGTTGTACACAATACAAATTCCTTAACCTGAAGTAAACCCAAAGAAAACACTTCTTTAAAAATAAAGGATACACAGGAGGGGGAGATGCTGAAAATCTTTGCCCCAAAAGGATACCAAAGCCACTCAGTTGTGGAAAGCAAAGTAGTAACAACTTAGTACAGGGGGGAACACACTCTCAAACTTCAGCCCAAATTTCAAAGAGCTGTGAAGAGACTCGGAGTCCTGACAGCATGGCCCAGAAAGATGACCCCACAGCAGCACGAGGGCTCTGGCAGGCTGCCCATCCTGGTGTGGGTGCCCATCAGCCACCCTTGAAAGGCAACAGCTTAGCAAAATGACAGCGAGGGGATCTCAAAGGCTGATGTGAATAGCTAGGAGAGAGGCATGAAGACTGTCTTAACCTTTCATTTTGCACAAGCTGGCAATTTAGTACTGTACTTTTTGCAGCTGGGTCTCTATGGCACAGGGAGCTGCAAAACACCAAGGGACAGCCAGAACCATGAGCCCACGTTAAGTTGCACTTCCTTAGACCTAGGTCTAGGTTTCAATTCAAAAAAGAGAAAAATTGCTGTTCCAGCAAGCCTGAAAAAGAAACCATCTCTTTCCACTTGGCATAGCCATTCCAAAAGAACTCCAGTACCATTAGTTTACATATGTTTAACTTGCGCTCACATAAAAGCAAGTAGCAGCAGCACTGAAAACTGCAATGAACTAGTATGACTTCTGACTCCTCTCTTTAGTGGTCACTTAACCCGCAGTGGGCCAACAAAAAAGATATTTATTTTAAGAATATAGAATAGGCTTAACAAAATAAATCAGGTTTATTTTCCCTAATTACTTCTCCTGTTTCTTCAAATGATTTACCTAAGCTTATTGAAATCCCATTCCTATAGGTAGACAGTTAATGATTTTAATAGGAACAAAGTTTCAACCACTGTGTTCAGATGTTAATCACATCTGTATAAAATCACATCCCTAATAATATAATTTAATTTTGTACGTATTCATACAGAGCACTAAGTACAGGGATATGCTAATACTAAGTTCCTAGTTTCAAGCACAACTTTAATTATCCTGTAGGCATATATATATAAATGTGCATGTCTTTTTCAAAATACACTCAAAAAAATACACATACATATAATTTACATATATATACATCTAATGTACCGGCAAAACATATTCAAGACACCATTTAACAAATGAAAGAAGAGACTGAAATAAGGCAATAGCACAGTATAAGACTTTCTCTTTCCATAGGCTCCCTAGAAATTGTGTGGGTGACTGAGGCCTGCCTGTACATCTACAATGTTGAATGCTGCGATGTCTGGACATCAGGTAGCCCAGCTAAAGCTACTGTATGTCCAGCAATCTTGGCTGCATACACTGTATAGGTGCTGGTGAAATTGCACAGCACATACACAAAGGGTCCAGAAATTTAGGAAAATGTTGGGTTTAAGGTGCAGGCAATGAGGCAATTCATGTACATTACTTCCACAGAGCATCCAGCAGATTTTCTGAGCAGGAAAGAAGTCATGGACATGAAGCTGGAAAATTCCTGCACTGTATCACTGAAACTCTGCTTCAAAGATGCCTTGGACTATACTACCTCTAAGATTCAAGGCAAGGAAAAAAAATACCTCTTTGGTTTAAAACGCAAAATTTAAACCCAATACACCATCCATTAAAAATATATATATATAAATAACTTTTTTAAAAATAAAAAGAAACAACAGATGTACTAAGTTAAATTAGAATTAAACACAATACTAAGGCATTTCTGATGCAAAGCATCTGAAGAGACTGTACCACAACCAAAACCTACCATACATTTCTTAACTGTGGAAAAAGTCAGCTAGGAAAACTTTAACGTGCTCCCCATATTGAACATTCTGTGTAAAGTAGTTTTCATTCCTCTCTCCTCCTTTGGCTGTCAAAATGAAGAATTGGGAAGTATTTACCCAAAGATTGGCAGAGTCTGTCAAAGATTTAGCAGTATAATTGATGAGAAATCTAGTGTGTTTAGACAGCACTGACTGAAATCAGCCTCCACAACATAGTGTGCCAAAACTCTCATGCCATCACAAAACATGTCCAACGAAAGTAGTCCAAGTTCTGGCAGCTTGCAATGGCAGTTTGCTTGGATATGACCAAAAGCAGCTTTGCCTAAAAGATACAGAACATGGATTTACTCTGTGAACTACTAAAAATGGGTGCATAGCCAGGAATATGTAAATGATACGGGAACGAAGACTGTTAAACAACAGAGGCATATGGGACAGTAGCATCACTGTCACCAAAGGAAGTGAAGAGTATCAGGTTCTTCAGGTGGAACAAAAGCAACAAGGAGCTACAGTTAATAGCAACATAACTATCTATAAAGCTTTCCAACTACAACAGACATCAAATCATTAGTATTCTTGACTTAGTCATCTCTGATGGTGAGGAGAAGCCTGGAAGCTGTGAGCAGAGCAAGAAGTAGCAGGAAGAGATCAGGCTTGAATTGCAAGGTGAATTTAAATACATAGTTCTCCCCCGACGGGAGTTTAGTCAAGTAACACAAAACACATCAGAAATATTTAACAAAGTATAACTCTCCACAAAGCCATCTGCACACTCCTTTCTTGCACTGTATTGACAATTTGAGTTATTTAAAGTGAGATTACCAGCTCTATTGACAAGTCCACTTTGACCTTCCTCAGTGTTCAGCAGCTCTAACAACATGCAGCATTTTCCTAACAAATATGAATTAATATCATCACCAGTTAGTAGGAAGGCTTCAAAATAAACACTATATTCACTATCCCAAGAAGCTACTGGCATGGGTAATATATAAAACCTGGAATAATAATTATATACATAATAAATATTAGTAATATTAATAATCAAAATTTAAAAACAGCTTGCAATTTAACTGTCTAAAAAATTTTAGATTAAATTTTCTGTGAGGGACATATTCTGTGATATATGCAGGTTTAACATAAATACTCAGCTTTTGCATGCTAAGCTATGCTATATTTTTTGTTGCTTTTTTCCTTTAAGGGAATTTTTTTTAAGATGCCTCTAGGCAAACGTAACGTTTTCAACTCCAGGCTCCCCAGAAGGCAGCCAAGACTATCTACTGGGGAGACAAGCTTTTGAAGACCAAAGAAAAGAAATGTCCTTCCCTGAAAATCAGAAATATTACGGATCAACTGAATTTTATCTCCTTTTTTTTGGCCATACTTTAAAAATGCGGTTGTAACCAAATTCCTTTCTCCCTCTGTCAACTCATCATCTAGAACCAAGGCCATGAAATACCAATGCAAGTTTGTAGTGGCAATGATATCATAAACTGTCATGGTGCAAAGGACATTGAGCAAGGCCAAGTCTTATATTACATTTTCTGACCAACTGTTCAGATGCCTAATCTCAAAAAAGCCCACAAACAACAAAACAAAACAAAACAAAACAAAAAGGGAAACTGCAAAGATATTTGAGGTATTGGTCTCAAATACATAAAAGCATATGCCTACTAAGATTACTGCTATGATGGGATAAAGAAACTCAGATTAATTATCAGTGAAAATCAGTATTTTTTTTTTCCCAATGTTGGCCATACCTTAAGAAAAGTTTTATAAGAAAACAAGCTCTGCATTTAAATCCAAGCTTTATAGTTTTTGTATTTAAAAAGAGAAGACAGCTTTATACAAATTCATTTCCTGCTACTCATTTGTGAATAACTGTGGGTAGAAAACCATACAAAACAACCAAAAATATGGAATTCGTAAGTGGGAAAAGATGCATGCCCTAATTCCAAATTAATTAGTTATCTAGTGATGTTTTCTTTATTGTACTATATTTGCTGGGTTATTTTTTCATTGTAATAATAATTCTTCCTTTCTTCACCATGTTATATATTATACCTAAGGAAACAGGGAAAGCAAGGAAGTGTTTGGTACAGTTAGTGAATCATTATTTCAGTATTGTGACATAAGTTTTTTAATGAAACGGCTGAAAAGATAACAAGATTCACCTGAATCATATTTTCCTTATGAAGAACCTATGCTGATTGCTGACTGAGTAGCACCATCAAACACAGATGCTTAGACATCATGCATGAATCCCCTTAAAAGCATGACATTGATTTAGAAAAAAAAAAAAAAATAGTAAGAAGGGACATTTTCCTGGCATCTTTGAGCACAAATCTCTCTCCCAAATAAAAGTATTTTCAAATATCTGGTGTGAAAATACTGTTTTAAAAATCAAAATGGTCAAATATTACATGCCTTTGTCAGCTAGAGATTAAGGAGAAAGCACAGACAGTTTGCTAAAGGGGAAAACAAAATCAGTAACACTGGAAATTTCAGAAAGCTGTTCCAGGGTTTCTCGCCTCTCTGCAAAACTGGGATATCATTAAAACTTGTGAAGACCAATTGCCCTCATAGAAGTAAATGATGGCCTGATCCTGCAAATAGCTTGCAAGTGTTTCCAGGACTAGAGTGAATGATTTGAAATAATTTCCTTTCATCTGTATTCTGCACAGAAGACAATCCATTGCAGGCAGGCAAACAAATTAGATATTCTTGGGGTTTGCAAGCTGAGCCTGTTATCTATCATTAACAACTGCAGTAATTATGCTGCAATCGCCACCTGTTTATACCACTCAGGTATTTGTGTTCCAGTCAGACTACTGGGAAATCTTGGCACATGAGGTTTTAAGGAAGGAAGTCCATAATTGTGAGCATGATCTTATTAAAAGGAGAGAAATCCTTGGAAAACAACCCATAAATATGCAGATTGAGGAGCAACCATGCATACAAACTGACACTAAATGTGTGCTTGCAGAGCATGGCCATATCCTACATACTATTCTGTGAGGCAACAACTTGATTAACTGGTTTAGCTCCTGATCATCCTTCTCCCTCACATCCCTGGTGGCTCTCCTCCACGCCTGGCACATCTGCCTTAATTCAGAGCTGCTCCTTGACATGCTCTGGCTTCCTGGCCTAAATTTAAATGATACCATTTTGTTCCACATTTCCTCACTGCAAATGCATTCAGGATTTACCCATCCCACTACTGCTCCCAAAAAGACAGTGTCAGATTTTGTGCAGAAGAAATCTGCACACAAGTTATTTAGATCACGTGTCATCTCTGCCCAGAGAGCTGACTTCTGGAAAGGGATTCTAGGAAGGCTTCCAGGAAGCAATTCAAAAGGTTTTAAATGCACACTTGTTAAACAGCTATTTCAGAAACTCCAAAGAAAGCCATTGGATATAGAAACTAGCTTACTAACTTACATGACAGTCTATGTTTACCAACTCAGCAATGCACAGGTTCCTTCAAAGTGTGAAGCAGAGGGGTTCCCAGCTCACTGAAAGGTGATGATGAAAACACAGCTTGTTGATTATACTTTGTATATTATAATCAAAATGCTGTGGGGATTTCAAAGCCTTACTGTGACAGTCCATTTGACAGTTTCGACAGCCTGTAATATTTTGGTTGCTAAATGAGGTGCATTACATTTACTATGCAGCTTGGGGAAGGGAATTAGGAAACCAAACTGACTTAGAAGAAGAGGGGCACAGAGAGTTATTGGCACAAAATGCAGCCTTAAATAAATAGTTAAAGATTCCAACTAAGATGTGAAAAGCTTCTTGACATATTAACGACTTTCATTCTCTTAAGACAATGCTGTGGTATCCTCAAATAAGGTCTTGGATATAGAACAGAATGCTAAGCCTTTGCTTTTGCTATTACTATCCAGTTTTCTCAGACAAAAGCTTTAGGGCAAACTACTTTCCACTGCTGGAAAATACCCATATTTTACTCAAACGGTTAGCAATTTTATAGCATGTTTTTGTTGCCAACTCTCTGTCAATTTACTTTCCAACTAATTTAACACATCTTGACTCTGAAGTGTTTTTTATTTTTTCCCCTGCTGATATCACAATGTCAGAGATCAAAGGCTCATTCCCATCTTCCAGCTTGTGCTACATTCAAGTAAATTACCAGATATATTACAGAAAATTGGCAGCACTCACCCAAACACCGTCACAAGCGACCCAACAAAGCTCTGAACACATTGCAGATTTGGGGGTACTCACAAGACGGGGCTGGAAAGGAAAGCTAAGGAACTATGAAAAGGTGTCGCGTGTACCAAGCAGGCTTTTACACGTGTGGGCTGGAAAGGAAAACCCCAAATCCTTTAGGGAGGCAGGTGACCGCCACAGCGAGACAGCGGCACCGGCACCGGCAAGCTCCGCTGCCGAGAACCGCGCTTTTTTTCCTCCTTTTTCGAGGTTTTTTGAGGTGGACGGGGGCTCCCTGACCCAGGGAACCCCGAGGCAGGGGGGAGAGACCCGGCATCCTCTCGCGAGAGAGTCCGAGAGGGCCACATGGCTGGGGGCGTTCCCGGGGAACCCGCGGCAGATTTAAACGCGGCGAACCCGGAAGCGGCGCTTGAAGAGCTGCTCTTTCACCTTTTTGCGCGCGACCAGCAGACG
>VZZY01028345.1:0-22356 GCA_013400335.1 Eurystomus gularis
CTTTAAAAATTATTATTATATTACTCGAAATCTGTAGAACTCATATCTTACGATAATACCTCAAATAAACACTGATAGGTTAACAAAAAAGAATTGATTTTATTCTGTTCAAACCTAACTTAAAGGGTTCAGCCCTTTTAGTCAAATTTGTAAAATAAAACAGATTTTAATACTAGGATTACATTTAAAAGAACAAGAAAGTTATGTAACAGTTTCTTGAATTATTTTATTAAAGTAAGAAAACCTACACTTCTTCACCACTGCAGCTACTAAAAAGGAATCTAAATGAGGACTATAAAATATCCAGATGGAACCACAGAATGGCAAAAACCCTTGAGATCATACCCATAGAGAGGAGGTTTATTACAATACAAACATGATTTACTTTTTTAAATTACAGACTTTTGTATTGTGATTCCATGAGTTGTAATGATATTGACAAAACTGACGCTGGTGTCATATTACTCTGGAGAATCCAGCGTTACACCAACGCATGGAATTTTTGTCAATTTTCCACTGTTCAGTCTAATATCTCACTGAAGATTATCTAAATGGACCCAGTTTTTCATTTAGTGCCTGTGCTAATTCTTTCCTCAGTCAATGATCCATTGGGATTTACTCAACATATGTATCTGTGTTTTTCTGTCCTTCTAAAACAGTATCTCTTTGGATAGATCTTTTTTCAAATGTCTGTTGTGACACAGTGAACTACTATGCTTATCTAATTGCTATGGCAGCACAGATCTAAAATTTATATCAAGTTATCATGTATCGATTGAGAAATTGTTCTAAGTAGCATTAAGAACACAAAATTATTCTTTTCATATAAAATAATACAATAGAAATGTTAATTTTAAGAAAAAAATACCCTGTTCAATTTAAGTGAGGCAGATTTATTTTTTTTTTAAACAAGATACTTACTAAATACTGGAATTTAATTTGGAAAAAAAAAAAAATTGTTTCCTTCTCTTCTAAAGTCCTCTTGTAGCTAATGGGACAAACCAACCAAACTAGTTAGCACACTGCACTGCAGCTGATCAAATTATCTTGAAAATGCGTATAAAATCAAACTGTTGCTTTTTTCTTGAAGTCTACTTCAGTTTCAGGTAGACTTGACTACTTACAAACATTTTATTTCAGTGGAAGCCTGATAGAACTGAAAAATAGACTACTCTCAAATGTTCTGGAAAATTCAGACCTGTTATTTATCTAGAAAGAATCTCAATGGAAATAATTAGATTTTTTTTCCAAACACCAAGCATTCCATTGTGAAAATTAAAATATGACCCTGGAAGTCCTTTGATTTGCCCCTTTATCCTATTATAGTACTAAAATAAGTGGCACAAAGTTGTGGCTAAATTTCTCCCACAGCTGCCGCCCTGGATGTTTTATTTCAATGGTTGGAGTAGAAAACAATGGAAAAAGCCATTTAAAAATGAATTTAAAATGTGAGAAGTTAAAAAGTTTTCAAGTTTTGTAATGTGATATTTTCTCAAGATGCCATCCCTTTACTGATCAAGTTGTTATTTTTATGATAAAACTTCTATAAAAACTACTAAATGAAAACAAACAATACCAAAGAAGTTGACAAATATTTTACACACTTGGGAAAAAACTGTTCTGAGATTTTATGTCCTACTGATTCCTCGGAGTTTTCTAATTTAAATGAAGAAACACCTACTTCCTCCTTTCTCTTTTTTCCGTCCTTCACTTTCTTTCAAATATGTGCTACAGCAAATACATTTCGGAAGAATTACCTCAACAGTGAATTATTTTCAAAGAAGTATACAAGCAGAAATCAGAACATTAATTTCACTCACTGACATAAGCAAATGTTTATACCTTCACTAAACCTATGATACTTTCGCTTCACCTTAAGAACCTTTTAAAATTCTTTCTAAAGCTGTAAAAAGTGACATCCTGGGCAAGATGGATCATAAGTATAATTCCAAATGACAGTCTCTAGAATATCATGCTTTCCCTGAAAATGCATTACTCAATGTTATTTTTTCTTAGGTACGATTTTCTCCTGAAATTTATCAACTTTTCCTTAGCTTCAGTCTATAACTTGTTCCTATTTGATACCCTATTTTCTGTGTTTATTTATTTTTTTTCTCTCCTTTTCTTTTAAATATAGGAATTTTCTTTTGTTTCCTTCTTTCTGCTTCTACCTTCCAGTTCTTTGCTACATTCTCTCCTATTATTAGGGGGAATATTATCATCATGACATGACACAACTGAAATGTGTGTATGGTGAACAATAAAATTAAAAAGAAGGTGAGGAAAGAATAAGGTACATAACAGTAAAATCACTTACTCTGTTCTGGTCCCCTTACTTCCTTATATTTCTTCTCTTTGGCAACCTTGGGGCCATACTGAGAGAACAGTGAGTGAATCAGTGCAGCTACAAATAGCAAGCATAACAAAACCTCAGAGAATTCAGGCAGCTTCCTGACTTTCTAAGGCCAAGACGACCATTATTTTAACTAGGTGTGATCTCCTGAGTAGCATCAGCTAATTTTTGTATCTAGTTGAGCAAACTGTTAGTGAAACAATACTTTGTTTAGATGGTAATTGTATTCCGAGAATCTGATAACAAAGAAAAAAAAACTCCCTCTATTTCCATGCTGAACTTTGCTGACCCTAGTTGGCAGCCATCATATCTTGCTCCTATCCTGAAGCCCTATTGACAAATGGTAATCATTCTAAAACAATGTCTCTCAAAACACAGAACCATGTCATACAGTCACAGATCTCTTGAAATAGCTTGTATTTCTTGTGTTTCCGTTTTCTTTATTTACTTGACAGTAACATTGTTATGGGCTCTCCCTAGACCTGCTTTGACATCACTTTGCCATCTTAATTTGACATATCAAAACTGTCTCTGTTGCCTGACAAGTTCTTTCAGCATGAGGGTTTCGCACTGCAAGAAAATCTCCACAGACAACACCACTATTAGTATAAAAAGATTGGATCATAAAATTCCACATACCAGCAGACAAAAATAAGACATGATATAAGACAATATAAGTTTAGCAGGTTTGGGTTTTTTTAGGGGAGGTAAATTTTAACATGAAGTGACACTGAACATGGTAAGGATGTATTGTCTTAGTCCTTTCAAAAGTAATCCCAGGTATGTAGGCACTCTGTTAACATCTAAAATCAAGCTTGATTGTTCATTAATGTTTATGCTATCATTAGCATTTTTTTCTGTCAAAAACAAAGGGCTTTATAAATATTTTTAATATTTAAGGGTAGTAGTTTTGAAAATTAATTGATTCAAGTGTTTTTGTGGAATATTCTTTGTTTATGCCTTGACGATATGGAAACAAGCACATCCATATCCAATAGGATGAACAGTAGAAGTGCCTTTAAATCTTCAGGACAAGCAAGGGAGTTTTGTAAACTTGGTCATTGATTAAAAGGTTTCAATCTGGGTCATAAAAGCAGGTGATAAGTAGACACAGAGTTAAGGAATATAGAAGGAGAAACTGTGACCAGCCCTAATGAGATTAGTTTTGTAAAGAACCTGGCCACAGAGCTGAGACGACATGGAAAAGGATTATTAGACTATGCCTCATGAGAAATACATCTTTCAGAGCAAAATCTGATACAGAGACATTACTCGCACCCTATAGTTTATCAGAGCTAGGTAGTTCTCTGGAAAATACTGCTGGGATAATAAAGTAGATTGATTCCATTTTTAAGCCTTTAGAGGACAAAGAGTGGGGCAAATACCAGCCGAAACTGTTTCAAGTCCAAAATCAGGCAGAGTCCCCTGCTGAGTTCTGAATGATGAATTAAGTGGAATAAGAACCAGAGAACCTCTGCCTGTGGGGAGCTTCAGTCACAGCATGAACATCCTGTAGATACTGAATACCTTTTTGGCATACCACCTCGTTTTTCTTTGGACCTGGACAGTGGAGAATAAAAGAAAAAGGGGGAAAAGGTGGCTGTTCTAAAAAAAAAAAAAAAAAAAAGTTGTACAATTTAGTCCTGTGTTACCATGCAGCACTGCTGTATACCTGATATGATGAGTCCACCTACAGGCTATATAACAGTAGTGCCTGTACGTGTTAAGAACTTTCTCAAGGATTCTTTAAAAACTATTTCCTTGAAATAACATTAAATAGAACTCTTGCTACACATTTTTTTTGTAGTAGGAGGCAAACTTACAGAAAAAAAAAAAGGGAAAAAAAGAGAATTACTTTCCATGGAAGCTGAAAGTTAGAACAAGAAGGAAGACAGAAAGATATCTGACCTGGATGGTATTAGGAGTATGAAGTTATCAGGAAACTCTTTAGAGTTTTAAGGCAAAAGGACTTGTCCCTTCTAGGCCTTATGGCTTGCAACTGGAATACAGACTACCAACTTGAAATAGGAACTTGTGAGAAAGTGCCTAATACCGCTGAATTAAGTGGGAACCAAGGACCACAAACAACTCCTTTCCTTGCTCTTTAAAGGCTCTGGCATTTTGTGCATTTCTTTACGTGCCTTAAAAGAACAGCAATTGGTATTGTTTGGTTTCTAATGATATAATTTTTGCAGTAGCACTTTCAACAGTAATTTAGTAACTTCAAATATCTTTCAGCTTCTGTATTTTCAAGGATAACTTTCAGAGCTTGTTTTCAGCAAACCTGACTGCACTGTTACCAGCTTTTGTTTACCTGAAGGTATTTATTTATTTATTTACTGCTGCACTCTCTTAACACCTTCTGTTGAGTGTAGTTGACTCTGAACTTTATAATTAGTCTCACATTTTCAATCATTTTTTCTCCATTGGCAAAGCAACAGAACCATTCCAATTTCTGCCTAATGGGAATGCCATACATTTTGGATTGTAAAGATATATTAATTATTAACTAATGCAACAATGATAATATAATCAAGGACATATAAGCTGGGTGCCAACAACAATTTCTACTCTTAAGTTATGCTAGGACCACACAAGCCAAAGACAAAGGAGAGGGCATGAGCAGTTAACCTCTGTTACATAGCCTAATACATCTTAGTAAGTGTCCAATTCATTACACAGGGATAGAGTGGCTCATATGCGTAATTAATTATTGGCAGGTTTTCTTCCAAAAAGGTGCCAGATGCTATGCATTTCCTAGCTGCTACCTGGATCTCTGATCTGTAATGTTTCCTGCCATGTTAAACATCTGTTCAGAACATACTTATGCACACAGGAACTTCAGTATTTCAAGAGTTAAACCTTCAAAATCGAATTAACGTGTATCCACTTCACTTTCTGGTGTTAGTAAAGATATCCCTTTAAAGGCATCATAAAGGAATATTATGTGAAAGAAAAATGTTCTGTAACTGGTGTGGGGGTTATTACAGTTTGAAGATTCCACTGTGGATAAATAACAGGGAATTCTGCTGTGGCACCTGCTCTTCAGTTCCTTTTCTGAATGCTAGCATTGGGATCTGTCTTGCCACTAGTAGCATAGTCTCAAAAAACAGTGTGGAAGTTGCAAAGCTTTGAATCTTGACTCTGCTACAGTATGTGTAAATAAACAGGCAGATTTCAATACCCATTTAACCTTTCATCACTTCTTTGTTCCTAGCATACAGACTTCTGGATAACTGGTGGCATTTTCTATCTCCATGTGTATCTGACTCATAGATGCTTTTTAGTAAGAAACTAAGCTTTCAGCCCTGAAGCGTTTGCAGAAATATGAATGTACTGTGGAGCCTTTCAGTAAGATATTAAGAGCTAATCATAGATAAAGTATTTCTTAGAACAAATTTCTTACAAGCCTATGAATAGCAGTTTGAAATTCATTAACTTGTTTTGTTTTTTTTTTTTCCTGTTTATGAAGGGATTACAATATATGCAGGCAGGATTTCAATCATCATCAGCATTTAAAACCATATCCATTGGAGGATTTAAAGGGTTTTCATGCCCTGTATCGAAATGAACTATTGTTTTCCTCATGGTAAAAAACAAATCTTCCACATTACTTGCAGAAATTCATAAAGTGAAAAAGGAAAGTACATAAAAAACATCCTCACAGTGCAAATCAACACTCAAAGCTTGTAACAATATAAAGTTATTCAATGTATTGTTAGTGATGATTAATGTTTTTAAACTTACTGAAGAAAAGCATTATCTGTAACTCATTATTGTTCCAACCTCTTTATCTAAACAGGGCTTTTCTTCGGACAGTTGTGCGATTTCACTGGGATCTTTTTGCAAGTAGTTACAGTGAAAGATAGAAAGAAATCTGTGGACGCAAATCCTACTACCACAAATTCAGGAAATATGTCTTCCAGAGGACTGGGTCAGGCAATTCACTAGCTTTAACTGCCCTATGCTAAGACTGCAGCATCACCTCTTACTAGACATAGAAGAATGTACGCTGCGATGCTTGGGGCATGCGGAAAGAAAGGAATGGGAGGTGGCATGGTAGAGAAGAAACGTATTAAGAACTCAGTAGCTTTGTAAAATCATTTTAGAGTTCCTCCTCCAGTACAAACCAAACAATCCATATGATTCCTGGCCCTGGCTGACCAGGAGTGGTCATGTCCAGTGAAACACACACTGCAAACAACACTAGCTTGACCTCCCTGCAGAAACATTTTTAACATTCGTAGAATCATAGAATGGTTTGGGTTGGAAGGGTCCTTAAAGATCATCTAGTTCCAATCCCCCTGCCATGGGCAGGGACACCTCCCACTAGACCAGATTGCTTAAAGCCCCATCCAACGTAGTCTTTAACACTTCCAGTGTGGGATGGATGTTGGATTCACCTTGATTTCTAACAGGGATTCTGTGATGTCTAATAGTGTTGAGTTCCTACTGCGCTTTCTGTTGGTCCTGCTTTATCTATTGCTTTCCTGTTCCTTCCGCTGCAATATCCACAGTGTTGTACCAACACAGTACATTACACAGCTGCAAATGAACCAGATGAGATTTTTTTTAGTTGCTTTTCATCTTTTCATTTCTTCATTATACAATGATGGCATATCCCAAATGACAGTGCAGAGCAAATACTGAAGCTTATTAAGAAATACACATGTAATTACTGCCTCAGTCAAGAGATTATAGGGTATCTTTTCTTTAAATAGATACCTTTTACACAATATTAATGAATATTGTGTAAAAGTAGCATCTTTTAAGCATCATCTGTTAAACTGGCTGAAACTGGCCAACACACTGAAAAGTTATCAAGGGACTAAAAGGCTGATCCTCCTCACCCAGTGTGATCATATAAGTCTCACACTCTCAAGAAATCACATTAAAGTACATGTATGGCTATGCATTCATACACCTGCAAGGGCTCTCTGAAATCTGGAACAAAACTATAGGTGGCATGAGACTTATATGAGGCTTGTCTGAATAGATAGACTTCGTTCTGCAGAGAAAGCAGAAGATGCGTCATACTAAAATGAGCTTCAAGGTAATTATTAAAGAACTGCTTAAAGAAAAAAGAAAAATCAGTTTATATATATGTATACGTACACATGAACACACACAAAAGATCAGATGACAGGCTTTTTATACAGTGACTTGAACACTGGCCATCTTTGATACCTCAAGGGAACATGATGCATTCTTGACTGCATCTGCAGTTGAGGTGCAGTCAACTGCAGAACAAGGAAAAAACACTTTATTTACTGATCCCTGAAGATTGCTGACACCAAAGTACATCTGCCTATGATAATGTGAACAAATGCAGTGACGGCAATGTTAGAGCAAATTAAGGTTAATGCAGACAATCATTTCTTGCAGGGTGTGGCACAGAGGGAATGGGGAATCACAGGCCCCAAAGCCATTTGGCAAATTCATAACATTTTTCCTCTTGAGAAGCTGGATTGAAGGCTATATTTAAAAATAATGTCTAAAACAAGTCATAAAGACTACAAGTAACATGTCTTCCAATGTTATTTATCCTCATTAGGGATTCTGTTGGTAGAAAGGCTAACACATCCTGTAGTATCTTACTTCTTTTTATCTCCTCTTCAGTACATCAAATAAATCAAGCTTCTTACATTGTACTTCATGGAGTTTATCTCCCATCCATCAATCACTCTTGTGCCCTGCTCTTTTGTTCCCTCTGCCATGTGTGTGTATCATTCTTGAAGTGCTGACTATAGAAGAGGATGGTAGGAGTTATACTGAAGTTGTGGTCAGAAATGAAATCATGTCATCTATTTTTCCTATGCATCCAAGCATTGGACAAGTCATTGTTGCCTCAGCACTGAGCTAAGAGAGCTCAGAGTATGCTATTTGTTATAACAATCTCTACATTATTTGACTGGCTTCATCCCTCGTCTCCTATCCTCTAGGTATAGTCTGTATTATTTGTTCCTACAGATTGGACTCAGAATTTGGCTGTATTGAAATTTGGCTTTTTCTTGAGTTTTTGTTATTTCACAGAATGATTCAAGATATCTCTCCAGTGGAATGCCTCTGCTTCTTATTTTGTATATCTCTGTCTAAGCAGTTAGCTTTGCCAGGAACAATTCTGCACTGTAATCAAGACTGTTAATAAAGATATCAAAGTAGAATCAAAACCAGTAGGATCTAAAAGTGGCTTATAGAAATTTTAGCATTATGAATAGCTTCAGGTTTGACTCATGTGCTGTTAATTCCAGTTACTGAAAATTTAAAAACCATAACACTATTTTTACTTGCTAATATCTATTAATTTATTTTGTTCAGAATGTTGGCTACATGTTGTGCTACCATTACCAAAATTCTGATCAGTTGAAAGAAAACACATCTGGTCACACAAACAGAAATATTTTGGATATGGCAGAGTGAAAAAAAAGACTGAGAGAACAATACGAACAGGAAAATAAAGTTCTGCAAGAGGATGCAGTCTCTCTCCTTAAGAGCACCTGCGCTCCTCAGCAGAAAAATAATACAAAAGTTCTAAAAAGTTTCGAAGAGAAAGCCAAGGGCCATGCTAAGCACCCAAAAAGTACTGTTTTTCCAGAAAGTCTAAAGGATTTCCAGACTTCTATAGTATCTCAGCAAAATGGTTTCCCTCTTCTTCTTAATATCAAATGAGGTATTGTTTGAGGAAATCAGAAAAAAAGTGTGCCATCATCAGGAGATGCCACAGTGATCCCACACTTGTGGTCTTTAGGAGCTTTTAAAGTAGTGTCATTTAGCACCTAAGTTCTATCTGTGGTTTCCAAAGGAAAGTCTGGGCAAGTTTTTAATTCTTTCATGAAGCTTCCTGTCAAATACCATACAAAACTAGTCCACCACCACTTCTGCTGAATATTTTCATAGGGCCACGTGGTGACTTAATGAAGAGAAAGATTCTGCTCCTATCAGCATGAAAACATTTTCTGTGTCATGTGACTTGAATTGTGCATATCAGAAACATATCAAATGTACACCAAAGAATTCATCAGAGCTCTTTTGGAGAAGGGCTACCTGGCTCACCTTCTACCCAAGTAATGATAGAGGAAAATGAAAAGCACTGATAACGTTTGTTTGGTATCTCACTGAAGAGAAGGAAAAGCGTTTTATGTGACTATGTTTGGATCTTAGATCTATTGTTACAGTTCAGGACACTCCAAGAACAGCTGTAGTGAAAATACTTTTACCCAGCTGTACTTGACAAAAGAGGATATAACTTTTCTTTTGGATACAGATCAGATTACACTTTGCCTGTAACATTTTCACCTAAAAGCTAGAATATTGTAATGCACTTTACATGGAGGGAATTTGCAGACCATATGGAAACTAGAGTTAGTGAAAACATATCTGTGCAAGTGTTAAATGGAGTCCACAATGAGCATTGCTAAGCTTAAATATGTGACCTACACATATTGTATGTTTGTTCTATACGCACAATTTTAACCTTTGCAACTTCTATTCTCTGAGGGATTGAAAGAAGTTGATGAACCACAGCACTGTTGGGCTAGTTTTGGTACATTGTGTTTGAAACTATTTGCATTTGATTGCAAATCAGTCCTTTTTAACCTATCATGGAAGACGTTTATTCTGGGAGTTGAAATATTTGGAAAATAGTAAGATACCTTTGAAGAAAGAACTCGTTATGGAAAAAAGGGCAAAAATGAGTACTATTTCAGTTAAGTAAGCAGATGAAGAGTTTTACCAATAAATATGTTTTGCAGTGTCAGATTGCTACTTGATAACGCTCCTCTGCTACCAGACACATTTTAGAACTTAAACGAACAAACAGAAAAAATGAGCAATTTTGAGTATGAGTGGTCCAAGTTTTTGGTGTAGACTGACCAGATGACTGCTGCCAGTTAATTTTAACTCCACTGGAAAGTTCAGAAGTCACTCCTTAGATACAACTTCCTCAAAGAATAAATCAGCCAGTCTTCCATGAGACATAGTAAAGCTAAAGGAAAATGAGGTGGCATGGTAGGACTGTAAGCTTTTTCACCAAAAGTTAAGACAGCTCAACTACTACAAAAAGGTGAAATCATAACTAAGTTGTACATACATTTCAAAATGTATATTAACAACACCTATGTCAGGGCATCAGATGTTCTAGAAATTTGCCACAATTAACCTGGTTTAGAAGTATTAAAATGATTTTTTTTTCTCTTACCTTTTCATTTGTGCTCAACCTCAGCTACAAAACCATGGATATTCTTACCAAGTCTGAAATGATTTAGTAATTCTTACACATGCATGTGCACAAGAGCACTAGAGAGAGCTTCAGAAGAAAGGCACATGCCATCAAGGTTGCCTGAAAGTATTCAGATATTAGCAAAATCTGAGAGGGGAAAGGATTTAGACCATATGGAAGTCTTGAAAGACAGTAAGAGGCATTTTTATGTTTCAGGCTTGAATAATCAGAAGAAAAGAACAGGTTTTAGAGAATGCAACAGCTAGTTCTGTGGTAGTCAACTTGAAAAACAGACAGCACCTTCAGACTTGATTAAATAAAGTTTATTTGCTCCTTTTTAATTGTTATAACTAAAACCTTTACACAAAAAGCAACAAATTAAACTATTTCATATAAAACTGTCAAGCTAATTATTGCTTGCTAGTAAAAATCAAGTTTAAATTATCAAGGTCCTACAGGAATTCTGTGTACTCACCTACCTTGAATAACACCAAACGCATTTGTTTTGCGGAGTCATTAAATGGAGAGCCCTTTCAAGCACTTCAAGGACCACCACTGGCTTTCAGTAAACAATGACAGGAAATTTATCAAAGTAAATCAGGTAATGAACTAGGAGAGAATTTAGAATTCTCTTTTACATGCAACTTAACTAGGCAAGAATTCAGTTTAGTTGAGGTCAAGGGTCTCATACAGGCAATGAAAAAGGAAAAGATGAGAAGTCTGCAAGGCCTATAAAAGCAGCTGAGTTCTCTGCTAAAAAGACAAAAAGCCTATCTATTTTAGAGGGAACAAACAGAAATGCAAGTCCTGAGGCATGCAGTGTAAAAATCTAAGCTATTTTTGGATTGTTTTCCTTACAGATTGCTATTTCAATATCTTGGGAAGAAAGGACTAGTTTTTAGAAATCAGGAAGAGAAGGTTAGATGTAACATTAAGGAAATTTGATAGGAAGGACAGTACTTATTTTGGAATTCGGTGTTTGATTTGTAAACAATGCTTCTTGAGACTGAATTGGAAGTCACAGATGGACAAAATGTGGAACAAAAGTCTAAGTGGGTATCTGAAGAATGCTATAGCCAACAAAACCATGTCCCTGTCTGGACAGGCAATGAAATAAACTCATACTGACATAGAGTTGTGAGGTTCCTGTGGCCTCTTGCTTTTCAGTCTTTGTGACACACTGGGAATTGTTGTAGCTTTGTTCATACCATGAATCTGACCAAAATACAAAGTCAGACCAGTGTTGATAAAGAAGTTTTTAAACTATAAAACAGCTTAGGCGAAACCAAGATAATTTTATTTTACTGTATAAAAACTATAGTGCAATTAATCAATTGTCAAATGGGAAAGCATAACAAATTTTGCAATCAACTTCACTGAAATAAGAGACTTAAGAATGGAATCCATCAAATATCTTACAGCCATCTCAATGTTCCCAGTGAGCATCTCAGACCATTGAGAACTGCAACTTACTTATAACTATAAAATAGTTAAAAAACCTCTGAAGGTTCTGAGAATTACTAAGCTACTCTACCATCCCTTGGCACAATTAAACAATAATATTATTAAATAATAATTAGACAAAAAAGGAAAAGGCTTTTTAGAAGATTTAATTTACAACGTGCAAATATTTCTAGCATTAAAAGAGGGCCAGTGTTGTGGGGAATAATAACTGAGACCATAGAAAGACTGTACAGTAATATTTAGATAAAACATATATATAATAGGAGCTGTTTTGGAATTTGAACAGAGCTATGTTTTTTCAGTGTAGACCTTCACACATTATAAGCTTTGACCTAATGAGACTCTTTCAAAGACTCATACATTTTTTTAGATTGGAAAAGGTCTTTAGATTATCGAGTGCAGCCGTAAGCTTCTCATTAAATGGCAATATTTTGTGTAAGAAAAATTCAGGAAGGAAAATGTTTACTTGGTTGAATATGTTCCTCTGGATGTATGATATGGGATCAGTGCATGCTCACGGAAATTCCCCCATCATTATTTAACTGCATTACCACAGATTCATTACTTTCTGCATGAGGTGACATTTGCACTTTCTGCATTATTTACCGCCTCACTTATGAGGATTTATTATTTTCCCAAATTTCATAACTATGAAGTAGTAAAGACAATGCATAAACCCACATAGAAATCCTTGAAAGCTTTCAAGGATACTTTCCTTTAAAAAATCGTCACTTTGTACTCCTCCCCTCCCCTCTTTATCTGCAGATTATAGAGAGGTTTTTGCATTCCAAGATGACAATACATATCTTTACACAGCATCTCAGGGAAAAAAAAGGTGTACAAAAGTTATCACTTTAAAATTTTGAAATGAAGTTAAATGCAAGGTAATTAAATCACAATATATTAACAACTGATTCATTTATTTATAAAAGTAATTATATAAAGTCTTGTGAAAAGGAGACATTGTTCGCATCAAATGACTAATGTATAAAATAATATAATTTTATAACAGAAGTAGTACCTTCAATCAACAGCTCTTGTCCATGACTGCCCAACAATGTTCGGGATAGGAAAGGGGCAAAATCAACAAAAATTTCTCGCAGGAGAGGGGCCACCTTTTCTAAAGCTCTTTCAAGCTTTGCAGTGATACTGTGGAAAAAAAGCAGTTAACAATAGAAGTTAAATTATGTCAAATCATATCTGTTTATAAAAGTTGTGGTAAGCTTCTTTTAAAAAGAGGTTGATCATGATTTCATTAAACTTTACAGTGTTTAAATGGCTTTAATAAATGCAAATGTCACGTCAGAGTCAGCAGTATGTTAGCTTCATGAACTCCACAGCATTTACAGAATACTCCAGAAGAAGTAAAATTTTAATTCCCATTTTCAAACATGATAGGAAGAATGTCAAAGCATTAAGTCTGTTTCACCTATCTCAGCTTATATGCATCTCATCATTTTATATATATCTAAAAGCTTGAAAAGAGAAGTTTTTATTCACCCAAGGCAATCAGAAGTAACTTGCTTTTTTGTTCAAGCTTTCAAATAACAACATCTGGCATTGCAATGCTAGACAAGGGAGTGTAGGAGAAAGCATTCTAGCATAGCTATCAAGAAAAACAATATTCTTTCCTTCAACTTTGAGGGAACATGATTCCAGGTTAATCACTTTGCCTTTGCATTTATACTTCTCTGCCTGCTGAAACTATACACTCTTTGAAGCATGGAGAGTTCCTTAATTTCTACTTGCACAATGAGAAGAGGTGCTGTGACTTCTGTTTGCTTCTTAAATACTAGAAATAGTATCCCTTTGTCTTAGGATACAGACTCGGAATAGTATGCAAATGTCAGCAGTGTGCTAAGGATCGTACCCCTTAAGAGTCCTCCTTCCCTTTTGTTGACTGGGCTTCACACTTGCACCCTCTGAATCTTATGCCAAGACTAAAAACCTGTCGTGTTATCTGAAAGGAAGTGAACTATTACTTAGCAATGAAATTACACATATATTCGGGCCTACTAAGTATTTTTGCTGTTCTTTTTCAGATTGCTGGTGGTTGAAGGGGTTTTCTTTGTGCTGGAATTGCAGCACCAAAATATCGTTGGCATTTTAAAGAGTAATTATAGTGAGAAGTTACATTTATCGACAAAACCTAAGAGAATGAAGACTGACATTTAAATTTTATACTGGATCTACTATCTATAAACACTGAATAAATGTAGACTTTTAAATTCAGATCACATGAAGATTCTTATATTTAAAAAGAAAGCAGACATAAACATATTGGGAGCTTTCCTTCACTAGCTTAAAATTATTTTACTGAATTCCTATAGCTTATTTTCTTTCATTGTGCTGCTTTCCTACCTCAAATTCAGATACTGATTTTTGATATCCTAAATGATGGATTCATATCACTAGTCTTTGTTTTACACAATTATTGAAGTAAATTTCACTATGCTAAGGCCTCTATTGACTCTACCTGAAATGCTTAGAGTTTTTAATTTGCCACATGAATGTGCCCCAAGCTTTTGCTGCTAGAGATAAAAAGCCTACTAGATTAAACCAGATTTATCTAAACCATGTTTTAAAGTACGCTTTTACTCCAAATTGATTTGAGGGCTAATTCTAGAGTTAATTTAACTCTGAAAACTTTATGTACAACTGAAAAAATTTCAAGTTCAAAAGTTTTTAAATTAAAACCAATGTTTATTTAAGAATCAAGTAACGTGAGAGATGTGGATGTGCTATTAATCAACACCTTGGATGAGCTATTAACAAACACCTTATTATCAAATGGGTAGTTGATGGATCTTGTATATTATAGATCTATTTGTGGAAAATTGGGAATAGTATTCTGTAAAAATGTGAGATCAAAGTTTAGCACTGTTTTAAAAAGCATATCAAAGAACAGAAATTAGTATTTAAATAGAGAAAAAAAGGAAAAAAAAATATTTTTCCTTTATATAAACTGAGGTCTGGTCCTTCAGTTTCAAAAAGAACAAACAGAATTAAGAAAAAAAGCATACATAGAGACACTCCAAAAAATGCTTCAGGAAAGCAGGCAGCCCATGCTCTGCCTTTCCTGTCCACACACACGCATAGAGAGCAGCAAAAGAGGGAGATTGATCTGATTCCACAGCTGTTTCTAACATGTACTATACCTATAATGCATGTGCAATCATTAGGGAACTCCCTATGGGGATTAATGTAACCAGTTTTCATAAGTGAACTAAGAGAAGTTTTTTTGTGAAGAATAGATAGTTATTTTTCTTTCCATTTGTAGATATTAAAGGCAAAGAAACTCTTAATAGCTTTCAAATTTAAGAATATTTTGCATATTAAAGGCAATGCACATCAGAAAATAAATTGAACATATCAGAAAATAAAAAATATATATAATTATATGCAATTTCTATATTTATAAAAGTGATAAACTGGGACAGAAAACATTGAAAGAGCACAATAGAAACATCAGATTAAAAAAAATACTTTTAAAACTGTGAGGAAAAGCCCCCAAATAATCCTGTGAACAGTTCTTACTACCTACTGCTTGAATTGGTCACAAGAAAGCACAGAGAGGTGGGGGCACACACTGTCCCACTTCCAAGTCCCACTACCTTCTCAACCTCATTCCAGGCCAAATCTCTACTTCTGAATCAAGACTATTAAAACTCTAAAAGCCCATGATCATTCTCAGATGTTTTTCAGTCATTGATTTCAGTTACGTATGACTACTTCTGAGTTCAAACTCTGAATTCTAAATTTGAATTCTAGATTTTGCAACTCAAGTTTTTTTTTTGACTCCAGGACAAAAACTTTCAGAATGTTTGTGGAAAAGAAAAAAGAACATGGCGTTGGCTAAAATAACCAAAGCCCAAAGTGATTAGTGATCAAGTTTTATTTTAATATACTTCAGTATCTGAATTTTAAAAAACATTTCACCCTCAGCAAAGCATTGTTCTAACATATGAAGAAGACAAGAAGCAAAAGATATGGTTTAATTACATCACATTCTCTCCTTGTTCATTTGCATTTTTTTGGATTGCAGCCAACAGCCCTCACGCTTTCAGCCTGGGCCCACACCCATTGCTATGATTCCACCTGCACCAATCACCTGAGACTTCAGATAGGATTAGCAAAAAAAGACCTTTTTTTGTGCTGTGTGTTAAATTACTGAATCACCAATACTATTTTTACAGACTGCCTAGGGTCCTTGAACCCTAGGTAAAGGACCCTAGGACCTAGGGTCCTTTCTAGTTCCTTAGGCAATGAAATTCTCTTGTTCATGAGCTTGGTTCCCGTCTCCATCCCGATTTTATCATAATTATAGCTCAAAGTGCGTGGTCAACTAAGGGACACTTGGCAACTCCTTAGTATTCCCTGTGTTCACTTTTTAGGGCAGACAGGTGTGTACCTTGAAAAGGTCAAAAATGTGAAGGGTGCTGCAGCACAACTGAATACCTTTACAGAATAATAACCTATCAGACAAAGGTATTTAATAGGATTTCAGAGGGCATTTTGCTGGCTGTCAATCAGTGTAAGAGGGGTATTAGCTATCCCATGGCATGTGTCTCTTGCTACACCAACTCAGATCCGTTGCTCTATTTAGTTAACTGCACAAATACACATCTGGTTTTGTCCTCTCCAGTTGAAACAGGGCTTTCATTTGCTCAGAAGAGGTTGTGTCTCTTCTCACTTGCTAGTGTTCCATTGCCAAGTTATGCTTGCATTCTAATTTTTACTCTCATTACTGAGCAACGGAAAAAGCCAGTCAACTGAAAAATGACATTTAATGAAGTTTTAGTGTCTGGCATAGTTTGACTAAGTTAGACTTTTCAGTGAAGTGTTATATTAGAATATATATTCTGAGTACTGAAAAATTACGTAAATATACACTGTATTATAATAACTGCAATAATGCATATAGGGCTAAAATATGTATTTTTCCTTTTTACACTATTTTGTTTGTATGAAGTTGCTGTGGGAGGAGAAATGATAATTAATATCAAAAGATACCACTTGCGTACCTCATGTTTTCAGCTGAATCCTCTGGCATTGGAGCAACAGTTTGGACAGCTGGGAGATTTTTGCTGGTAGCACCATTCACAAAGCTGGATGACGAAGAGGAAGAAGAAGATCCTGAGTCTACTGCACCTGTCCCCCAAAAAATATAGGTCTTAATTCAGTCTGAAGAAACATAACTTTTAGAGACTTTTATATAGTCCTTATCTTATTCATCTACTTTTAAGTAAGGAAATACTTTTACTTATTCTAAAGCAATTAAAACTATTCTGTATTATTACCACATACATAAATACCTTATTTTGCTAGTATAACAATAATAAGCTTAAAAAGCTATTGAAAGTCAGGCAAAAGAAATCCTTACCTCATTTTCATTATTCCCAAATTATATTCCAAAGATGAAAACATTTTTACATCATCCTGTAAAGTAAGATCTTTCTAAAATAAAGGTATATTTAAGATGAGCTTGAGTGGAGAATAGTAGTTTAACTATCTTTTTCTTTTTTTAATAAATATATACACACACACACACACTTCTTAGCTACCCAGTTGCAACTACAGGCAGAAAATAAAATACAAATTAAAAAAGGACAAAGAAGATAGTGTTTGAAGAGTATTAAGACTCTAATTACAGTTTTTCTGTTTCCTTCCTTGAGCCAAGAAGAATTTTAAGATCTTAAAAGTAAGGAGGCCAGTATCATTTAAATGGGTTGTGAGCAGCTGCCCAGAAAAAAGATGCAGACAGAGCCTACATTTATACTTTAAGTGATCTGGGTCAGAGCTAAGGGCTAAACTTAGGCTCTAAATGCCAATCTATCATGTTTGCTGAAACGGCACTGTAAGTTCAGCCCCTCTGAAGCAAACCAGCAAAGGCTCGGAGTGGCCATGAACACTAGTGAGAGCACTGTGATAAATGCTGTTTCTGTTCCGCTGCACAGTCCTCGTGCCGCATGTCACTGCGAGAGAGGTAGAAACAAATGGTCCTGCAGTCAGAGTTCAAAGCCTGAGGGACTGCACTGCTACCAGAGAGGAGGGCTACAGGCAAGACTTATCCAAGTTAGCAGTGAAGGATGGAGAACCCCAGTTTAGAGATCAACAGCATTATTCTGCCAATTTTTTTAGACAATAATTGGTAATTCCCTGTTGTTGGTCAGTTTTATTAGTTGATATATCACTACCTTTGGACCAGATGACCTCTAGAGCTCCCTTCCAGCCTAGAACATTCTATGATTCTATCATTCTAAACAGGTATGCATTATTTTTCAGTTTCCTGCAAAGCATTTATGGTTCCTTAACTTCTTAAGCTGCGAGCTGACAGTGAACTAGAGGTCAAATGCTGGTGTTGGTGAAAAATTCTCTGGCAGCAGAGATGAATTTTTTTTTAGCCTTTAAATAATTTTTACCGACAAAACTAAGCTAAAGATCAGAATTTTGACCGGCTTGTTTAAGAAAACCTACGTTCAAAACAGTATCAAAATGCAGCAGGATTTGCTGGGCTTGCCAACACTAGAATAGTTGGTGAGGTTCAGGATTTAGACTAGAAACTGATTTAGTCTGTGAGTGGGAGGTGGATTGTGGTTTCGACTGTAGGTTCTAACTTGGATAAAATACAAATTGCAAATGTACCCAAACACACTGAGAAGGAAACACAAATATACAAGGTAGGCTATCTCTCCCAACTTAGGAATCACAGCAACGTCACTAGGAACAGGGTAGCTTAAGATCAAGGCTTCATACTTAAGTATATATATATGCATGGGTGCGTATTTGTATTATTTACATATTTATATTCATATATACATAGGTAACACATTTTTATTGCTTCTTCTCTTTTCCTTCCACTGTAAAATTTTCTTCACTAATGTTGTTGTCTAAAAACGCAGTTGCTAAGAAACCACTTTCTTACACAAAGATGAAGAAAGAAAACCTATCTTCCAAATCACACATTCAAAGCAGTAAAAGGACTTCAGTAACATACATCTCACGACATCGTGACAGTGACATTGACTACGACAGTGATGGCAGATGGAATGTAAACACTGACTGCAACCCATGAATAACTGAAAAAAACACCTTTTGCACAAGTCCAGGACAGAATATACCTCAAAGATAACACTGTATTTTTAGAGTATCTATGACATACTGAAAAATGAACTGTAAATAGGTTTGGAGAGACATCTAGTGTTTCTTAAAAATTGTATACTGTTTCTTTTTTAACATGCTACAAAAAAATGCTGTTGAATGAAATTATATATGCTACTTTAAAATAATTCATAACATAGATAATTTCATAGATTACAAATATATAAACCAGAAAGTATCTTGAAACTTCATGCATATATCTCAAAAAGCTGACATACATTATAATATTTGAAGTATTGTAGGCATAGTTTAACTAAAAATGGCAAAATGAGCATTTAAATCTAGCAGATATTTACGCTTTCAATGTGATACTACTTTTTTTTTCACTATCATTGATATGCTTAGGATTTCTAAAATGTTGATATGAAATTCAAATCTTAAAAAAGGTTGGAGGGGAAGGACTTTTCAAAATATTTCTTAGGACAATCCATCAATACAGCTCATTCAGATGGATTCAGGCATAAAAGGCTTTACCAAATAAGATTGCTAAAGAAGTTCAGTACACATACAGTTTTAATTAATTCTGATACTTGCCGAACTTCCATTGAATCCATACTTTTCCTTTAATCAAGCTAATCCACAGACTAAGAGACAAAACCAGTTGCATTAAAAAAAAATAAAAAATCTACCAAAGTAAAAAAGCAGACTTTAATCCACAGTGAATGTACCATGGTATCTGCAATACTGTCCTCTAAGAACAGTATCAGGGAAATGACTGATTTTTAAATGCAATTACTTACAAAGAAGAGCTACCACATTCCAGCCAAAACAGTTCAGATCTTTAATCAGTGAGAAGACTGAAAAGCTTACACTATTCAGTATCATTTGGAAAACAACATTTCCAATGTAGGATATTTTTGGCATGACATAAGAGTACCTAAAAGGAAATCCATTCAAGATTAACAGAAGTGGCTACACAAATGAAACTGTTCATAGAAGTGATAACATTATTCAGAGTATTCATTCCTCCCATCTGCCTCAGGGTAATTAGATTTTAATATTTTTTAATTTTTTTTTTTTATCCTTAGAAAAACCAAAGTTCTATTACCAGGTATTAAAGGTAATCTGCAAAAGGAAAGAAAAAAAAAAAATGAGTGTGTCTTCATACTATTCAATGAAGCAGAAGGATGCCAAAAGCTCCCCGCTTTGTTTTCTGCAACTCCAGGGAGATTTTCACTTTCTCAACCCTTGACTGAGGTTGTGATATCCTTGAAGAGAGCTCTTCTCTCAAGTGCTTTTGCTTACTTTAGAAAGAAAATAGACCATAGCCAAACATTTCAAAGGAGTTTAAGTAAACATCAGTTGCTCTCAGTAAGGATTCATTTCTGAATGGAAACCACAGTCTCCATGGTCAACAGACTCCTTTACGATAGAAAATCCCATTATTATAAATAATTTCAAAAAGAAGGTCTTGCTCTCTTTCTGTAAGTCACAACAAGCAGCTACTGATAAGACATGACTACAGTTAAATTAGGTAGGTTCTTAATGAAAAACCTTCCAAAAATCAGCATAATTTTAACTGACAAACAGTAATTACCCCAAATATTACCCCATCACGAGCTATGATACATTTATTAACTAGCTAGTTGTCTTTACTTTCTTTGATACATAAGGAGGGATTACTTGGTATGTATCATATGAACATCCTCTACTGCAAAGCACCAGAGAAATTAGCTCATTTCAATTCTAAACTGCATTATAAAACATTATTAAGGCTATTTATTCACTTATTTATAGCTGTGAAAATCCAGTGTGCACTATCAAAGATTATAAACATACAGCAAGAGAAAACACTGGCTCTAAAATGGCCAAGATTTCATCTTTGCAGCTTTTTATTTCAGAAGTACAAAAACAGCAACAAAAAGATGATTAAAAAACAAAACACCACTAAAAGTAACAAAACAAAGAAAAAAACAAACAAGAAAAAATGAGGGTCACAAAAATATTTAAGGACAATACCTGTTGTATTAATCATACTTTTTGGTGTAGCTCCTGTGGCAGCAAATATATTAGGTGTACTACCCGGTGGCAGTCCAGTCCCAGCTGTGGCAGCTCCAACTGTGGTAACAGCCAGACTACCTGGGGGGGGTTTCTTCACTGGTACGACGACACTCCTGTGGAAAAAGAAACAGCAGATGATTAAAACTGCACAATGGAGTTAGCGAGAGTTTTTGTTTATTATGGGATTATGCTGTGTTATAACACCATTGCTGAGGGACACAATTATGTCAATTTTCTTAACCTTTCTGAAATAGGGTAACATTACTTTATCATACTCCTATCCATTACCTGAAGCTTCATGGGATTCTGAGAAACCTAATTTGTCTTTCAGTGCCCACGAAATGGAAAGACCCCACCACTTTATTGGTATGTTGTGAACATCGCTATCACCTGTGTTCTAGATTTGCAAAAAAAATGTTAAGTGTTGGAAATGACGGCAGCATACCAGCAGTCTAGCTGCATGCAGGCGTAATGAGTACGTTAACTTGTTGATCATACTGAAGTTATCTAAGATGACAAAAATTTTTTCCAGTCATCTGAACATATGAATACAGTAGTTGCCTCTTCAGTACCATGTACATACTGGTCATGCAGATACAGTTAACTAACAAACATAATTTTGCACTTAGCCTTCTGAAAAACTTTCATAGTCATTTAAATCAACAGCGCATGATGTAAATGGAACATCTAAAATGCAACACGGAAAATATTGCTTTCACAATATTGATATCACATCCACTTAAAAATACAGTTTAAAAAGCAGTGTTGAGAATTTGAAGCTTTTAAGAAGAGAACAGGGCTTCAGTACAAAAAAATGTGACATAATATCAGATATATAGAGACAACACTGCATTTAAAATGAACACATTCTCACCTAATTTTAATCCCCTTTTTTTTTGTTTGAAAATCACAGAATCACAGAATGTTAGGGATTGGAAGGGACCTGGAAAGATCATCTAGCCCAATCCCCCTGTTGGAGCAGGATCACCTAGATCAGGTCACACAGGAACACGCCCAGGAGGGTTTTAAACATCTCCAGAGAAGGAGACTCCACAACCTCCCTGGGCAGCCTGTTCCAGGGCTCTGTCACCCTCACTGTGAAGATTTTTCTCATATTTATGCGAAACCTCTTATGTCCCAGCTTGCACCCACTGCCCCT
>VZZY01028360.1:0-48114 GCA_013400335.1 Eurystomus gularis
GGGCTTTAAACTAGGCTCGAAGGAGGGAGGGCATAAAACCAGGCTCACCAGAGACGAGCCTAAGGACAGCCTTCAGACTACTGTCATACTCGAGGTGGATAATGGTGATACCTGGGACAATAATAACACAGGGCTCACTAATAAGTTACTAACCACAGAAGTGGCCAGGAATAGTCAGATAGCAAGAGTGAAAACTGGTGGCTTAACTCCCTTTCTGAAAAGCTTATATACCAATGCACGGAGTACTTCAAACTTATTTCTCATTGTCTTTCAGCACTTTCTTTTGGCATCTCCTACAGATTCAATGCAATAATTAGATGGATGAGAAGGAAGAAGTTGCTGTAGCAGCTGACTACTGTTGAGGAATGACACACATATTTGGGGAAGATGAAATAATAGAGGGCACCTGTGAAGGGAACTTGAGTTTAGGAAGAAGTTTCTAGCAAATGGTAAGGCAGTGATATTGCAAACTTGAGGAGATACAGAGAAGAAAATATGGGGTTAAGTTGGCAGTGGAGCATTGGTCTGGGAAGAATAAAGGTTAGGAGAAATTTGGGAAGGGAATGATGGATGCAGTGGGTTTGAGGGTGGAGGAGGCAGTAGCTGACCAGAGTAAATGGAGAATGAGAAGGTTTTTGAGGTACAGGGAGAACTTGGAAACTTAAACCAGCAACAAACTCAACATTACTGGCAAGCACTGTAAACATAGTAATGATAAGATCATGAGGGGAGACAGGCAGCATCCTATGCTCATTCCATATGCTGACCTCTTCTTGCAAAATTGCCACAGTGGTTTGTGAAACAAAGCATGGTACAACATCGAAGGTTTGGGGACGGGACATGTGAGCTCATATTGACCTGGTGCACCAAAAGTGCAGTCACAATTTTAGCTAATAGCTTCCTGTGAAAGACAGCAGTTTGAGCAGCAGACAAGCTCAGCAGGAAGCCAGAGTGGCAAAGCCTTCATGTGGCAGCATGAAGAGCTGCCTAACTCAAGCAGACTCATCTTCAGAGCAGTCTTATTTGCACTTCACCTGGTTTCTGGTGCTGTTGGAGGCAGTATCCTACTGAACTTAAACGGTGTAAGGCAGAAAGAAGTGGGAAATCTCCAATACAGAGTGCTGAGAGAGCACTTATGGGAAGTGGTTAATGGCAACACAAGGCCTGGTGATTAAAAAGCTTGCTGCAGGCTCATGTCTTTGATCTTACTGTGGAGCTTGTCCCATTGATCATTCCAATTTATTGCCTTATCTATGCACATTTGCTCTTTGAGGAACTATTTACACAATCCCTGCTCATTAGATTATCAGGTGATTTACTCCTTGTCTGCACAAAACCAGTCCACAATGGGTGATTCCATTGATGTGCAAGTGGGTTTTGCACCGTTCAATTGATGCTGAAGTAAACTTCACTGCCATAAAATTGCAGGTTTATAGTATGTGTGTGTGTGCATATGTGGATTAAGGGGTTGGCAAAATATCCACTATGCTGATGTTGATCACTGTATAGAACAAATCCTCAAAATGGAAAGAAATGTAAATTAGAAATAATGTAGGAAGTACTATTTTACAGCATGGTGACACAGAATAAAACTTACCCTGAAGCAGACCTTTCTCTCCATGGTTTAATAACATCTGAAACTGAATCTTGCAATCAATTGTAAAAAAAACAAAAACAAAAACAAAAAACCCAAGAAAGTTAACATCTGGAGTACTGGCTTCTCTTTTTCAAACTCATAAATGGTGGGGGGAATCTCTAAAAATATAATCTTTAACTATAAATATTTTATTTGGATAAAATATTGCAGTAAAAACGTGTTTCCCGATATCTGTGCCCATAAAATACTTGAATACTACCCAACACACTTTTAAATTTCCCAAGAGCTTAAACTACTACTTAATTTTAAGCATACTGATTACTGAAAAGAATCAGATGCCCAACAGAGGGCTGAAAAGAGGAACTGCTGATGGAAGTTAAGGAAATAAAACCAACAGACAATAACACATATAGATGCATCAGGGTATCTGCAGTAAATGCTGCCCCAATCTGGACAATGGGGGAGAAACAGCAGCTCTGGAAGCTGGTGAATGTAAGTAGGGGCTGCTGTGAGAGTTCTTGCATCCCTTTTGTGTCTCTGGTCAGCTTGTTCTGCTTAGGAGAAAATTATCTTTCCTGCATTTGAGGGTAGTGCTTCAGTACTTAGCTCTTGCATCTACCCAGTGGAAACTGAAAAGAATCTACGTACCTGGTTTTCTGTTTGTGTGGATGTTGCTATTTAAACTCTTAGCTCTGGTTCAAGCGCTTCAGAAATACTTTGCTTCTCTTAGTCCTGAGTCTGCTCTTCAGAAGAAGAAAAAACAATAATGGTAAGAAGTTGTTTTGTCAGCTGATTAAAAATGAAGTATGGTATAGTGGAGGTAACAAGAGTGCAGTGATCAGTTCAGGTTAATTACCAGAGACTCCAGCAATCTGGTGATGATGTTAAATTGAATTAGGCTGCTTGATTTTGTATTTGGCAATTAGTGGTAAAGAGATAAAAATGAGCTCCAGTGCTACTATTATGAAATATTTTATGTCATTATTTCTCTTAGGCACTGTCCTAACTTCTTATAAATGCAGTGAGTGAGCAATGAGCATTTAGTAGCTGTACACTGAACTGTGTGTGTTTAGATAGACTTCTGAGAGAGCATAAAATATTTTGTTATTTACTTAGCACTGTAGCTGCTCAGGCTTTATTTTTCCCAAGAAAAATGTGGGAGGGGAAAAATCTTACATCTTATAAACTAGCACGGTTAGAAGCCTGGGTTTCACTGAACACTCTCCAGTAGAGGAAGATAAATTTTCTGATAATGGCAGTATACTTTGTTTCTATAGACAGCAAATTCAAAGAACACTTTAGAGTAAATATCGAGACATACAATACGTCTCTTGGGATAGACGTTAATTTGAATCCTGAATGATGTATCACTCTAATAAAGTCAAAGTCAGAAGGAGCTGAATAAAGGATGTCCTTCACCTGCTGCTTGGCTTGTCATGCATTTTGGAGATGAAGTAGTGGATTACATTCACACAACTAATGAAAGGTCTTAACAAACGAGAGGATATGCTAAAGAGACAGAGCAGTAGGTCTTGCTTCAATAAGGAACCAACTGTTCCCAAAGTGCTTTTTTTTCCTCCCTTCCCCCCCATGATTAATCCGTATTTGAGACTGTTGACCCGAGTGATCGTTCCCAAATGATCGTCTTTCCTTTTGCGCTGCTTAGTCACTATTAATCTAAATCTGAAGCTCTATGCTTTCCTAAGATAGTTTCACTTGTTCTGCTTGTCTCAATAGGTGTTTTTAGAAGATGTGTCTTTAATTAAACTTGGAAGGACTTAAACTAAAAATCCCAGGGAGAGTTTTAGCACAAGGAATGAAGAACTACTAAAGTTTAAATATTGAAACATTTTGGCAGAAATAATAAAATACATTCATTACATTTGCTAGGAAGAAGGAGGCTGGAATTCAACAAACTGAACAATGGCAAAGATTTAACACTTGGGTCTAAGAACATTTTAGTAATAAATGTACAGGGTGGTGATTTTCCAAGTGGTGACTGGAAGGGAAGTTAAAAATCAGATCAAGATGCATGAAAAGATATTGCATACCATTTTGGACTTGTTTTCTGTGATGCACTGACATTATTTTGGCAGTATAAAAAGTAGCACTTTTATAAGTGAATTCACACTCTCCTACTAATTCCAGCCACAGAGTTACGACAACATAACTGGTGAAGAAAGATGAATATGATGGATTGGATAGAGTGCATGGATTAATAGGTGTCAGAGCAGAGGAAAAATGTGCAATGAGGAGAAATGAGGCATGGGAGGAGAAGGAAAACAGGTGTTTAGGCTTACTAGAATGTTTATGGTATTTGGCACAGAGTATGATTCCATGTTTGCTAAAGCTGATGGCAAAGCTCCCATTAACTTTAATCATGCAGAATCTAGACATTTCCCAGGGTATCTAGAAGAAAGTAAGAAAGATTGCAGGGGAGCAAAATAATCATGAAAAGATGGGAACCTGGAGAACAACAACACTGAAAAATACAAGGAGCTAGCCAACAGAGTATATTGATTTGTTAATAATGAACTTATTCTATCTTATTGACCAAGTGAATACAATTTCAAACAAAGGTAGGACTGATGTAAAGAATTCCTGTTTCGTCATCTGCATTTATCTAAATTTCCAAGTGTCAACTCCTGTGAATTAGCATGGCTTGGAACAGTATGTCTATTATTTGCTGATTGACTGTGATGATCCAGAAAGAGTCTGTATTATTCTGTGTAGATGCTTCTAGCAATGATAAACATGAGACATTAGTCATTTATTCTTCCTTAAGGAAGAATAACTTGTCAGGCAGACATACACTCTTGATTATTTTATGCTTGGCCTGTTTGTGTGTCCTTAAATTTGGTCAGTTCTCTTCCCTATCTAAATGTTTTTTTAAAGATGACTGAAGAACATCTGGACAGGATTGGTGGGGTTCACTACAAGGCATCTATTTTGAATACTACCACTTTAGTAGGAGAATGACTTCAGTTTTCCTGCTGAAACCACAGTTCTCTCAGTCTGTTCAAAGCCACCAGGCAGAGGGTCTTAAACTGTTGGTTTTACCATACATTAGTGAATGTGCCTTAAAGATACTTTTAGTCTCTGAGCTGTGTCTGAGAGTACTTGAGATGTATAGGCTGTAAGTAATCTATACACATTGTGCAGCAAGGAGGAAATCTCAAAAAGTGATTAAAAAGAAAACAACCTGATTTGTACTTAAACTATCGCTATTGTTTTCAGTAGAAAAATCCGAGTCACAGAAAAGAGTGGTGATAAAAAATAGTCTGATTAAAGGTTTATGAAACAAGATAATTGATGGTATCATGAGAGCTGGGACTGCTTAAACACTTTACCAACAGTGGAGAAGGTGGTATTGTCTTTACTGTTATTGCTTATTATGTGGTATAGCCCCATTCTGTGCTATATATCATTTTCTTCATTAGATTGCATGATTCTGTAAGCAGTGATCTATGATCAGAAAAAGTCTTGGATTAGTTTACTTCTAAAATTCAGTTGTTCTTAGTCACAGCATGATGAACTGTTCATAATTATTTCTGAGAAGTACTTGGGCATAGGAAACAAGAATATTTTATTGGGTGTTTTTTTAATTCTGAGTGGCAGTTCCCAGAGTTATTTTCATGAACTCTACCTAATAGTTTGGACCTAGACTAAGGGATTCATAACAAAAGTAATCTGTGCCATGGTACCTTTTTGTTCAACATCAGTTACAGGATTGTAGCTAGTGTATGCAAGCTTACAGCTGGGGAGAATTCAGCACCATTACTCAATGAGTTGTTGAGAGGGACTAGGGCAGCTGACTTTTCTAGCAATTACTTCAGGCAATATAACTTTGTCTCTGGTACGTGGCTTTGCTCTTCATGAGAGCATCTGGCGGATGCCAGGCCTACTTGATCAATCCTGTTTTGGCATACCTGTGGGAAGCACTTTCCTATCTCTGTGCAGCTCTGTTGCTGTGACAGTCAGGTGCTGTTGGCCAGGATTGTATCAGCAGCCCTTGCCTCCCTCTTCTAGATCAGAGAGCTGGCAACTGGGCTTTTTTGACTGCCTGTCTTTGGTTTGCAGGTCATGCATGAGGCTGGGAAATCTGTTTTCTCTGTTACCAGCTGGCATCTCCTCTCTGTCTGGTAAAAAGTAGTCTCTCACCATCCCTACTAATCGTGGTGATATGGTACCCCTGGGACTAACCCTAGTGCAGATCATCATTTCTTGTATCTCTGGGTGGGACCTGGTAGCTGCAGCAGCTGCGGCAAGCAGCCGGTTCTGCTGAGGACTGCCACAACCGAAAACGCCATGTGTAAACATCATAAAAATGTGAAGGCTGCAGTTTTGACAACACTGGCTTTTGAATAGTATGAGATTATTTAGTGTTAACTCCAATTTAATTCTCAGCTGCCTTAGAACTTGCAGTGTAGTATAATGGCTTGACTCATCTTGAGGAGCAAGGACAGTGCAAAATTAACCATAGCAAAAATGCACATTTTGCATTAATGTGTGTTCAGAATCAATTATTATATATATATTTGTATAATTTTCATAATTATAATTGAGTTATTTCTCTGCATCTGAAAAACTGACACTTTTTGGATGAGGTATTGAAAAGCAAAGTGCCCAGGCATCATCACTTTTACAATGTATTAATTGCTTATACTTTTGTTTTGTTCTGTGCCTGGCTTTTACATGCCCATCCACCGATACTCTTTATCTTGTGTAAAGTGTATAATACTAGATTTTATAGGCTGTTTTATTATAGGGAGATCATGGTATTTATGTAACCTAAGAGTAATAAAAAGCAAACGACAGAGGCAGTGCACACATCAGCCTGAACATGGAGATTGCTGAAGATGTATATGCTAAGATGATGAAGAGCCCTGGGGGCAGGAGCATCTGGTGCTAGCCAAGCACAGCACTGAGTTTGTGAGAAAGTGAGCACTGGACCAGAGTAATATGTTAAAGGACAAACCTGTTAACCCAGACAATTATGTTTACACAAGCAAAACCCTTATTTGGTGTTTGGTTATTCTGCTGCTTTCTCAAAACTTTTCTCTGTTTACAAATAAACATGAACTACATAGATTTATAATTTAGGTAGATAAGTACATCCCTCTTTAAATCTTCTTAAATGTTGCTTTTCTGTCTGTTACACTTAATAAGCACTTGACCTCGTTAATGCTGATAGAGACTTCAGTTAGCTGAGTATATGCCAGTACCAATAAAATACTGATTTTGACCTTTGCTGGGATTTGAATGATCCCAAAATCACAGATCATAAAGCCACATATATCTATTGTCAATGTCTGGGATTGTGTGTCTGGATATTTGGTTATAATGCTGACTGGCCCCGGTACGTTCCATGGTTTAGCACTGGAAAGCTCAGTGTGATGAATAAGACAGTTGCAAAATTCTGCTATCAAATACAGATTATAGGTTTAATTCCATATTTCATTATGACTGTCTTCAATTTAATTCTGTAAGGCTGTAGAACTTACCTTATGGAAGTTTCTGGGATGAAATAGAAATGATCTGCAGCACCCAGAATTAGTATTTGAATATAGCTTTAATTTAGTGATAGGAAAAGTCTCTCTTGATTTTAGTAGAGCACCGAGTTTCCTGTGATTTTCAGTGACACACTATATAGAATCGTAGAATCATTTAGGTTGGAAAAGACCTCTAGGCTCATCTAATGCAACCTTCTTCCAACATCTCCCTGACCCCTAGACCATGTATCAAAGTGCCACATCTACCTGATTTTTGAACACCTCCAGGGATGGTGACTCCACCACTTCCCTGGGCAGCCTGTTCCAATGGCTAACCACTCTTTCAGTAAAGAACTTCTTCCTGATATCCATTCTAAACCTCTCCTGGTGCAACTTGAGGCCCTTACCTCTTGTCCTGTTGTTAGTTACCTGGGAGAAGAGACCAGCACCAGCCTCACTACAAATGCCTTTTAGGTACTTATAGAGAGCATATAAAGTATTTCATAGCTTTCTGGATAACTTCTTGACAAAAGTAACAAGCAACCTACAGAAAGTTTGTCTCATTTGAAGCATCTAAAATGTTGGATATAGATGTCTACAGGTATGGAACTAAAGTAGTTTCTCACTGTAGTAAGTAAAAAGGTTAAACATTGACATGTCACTCACTTAAAAATTTCTCTGCTAAGGTGCTTCTGATATATCGTGTGTAAATAACTTGGCACTATGCACTAGCTTCCCTTGTTCAGAAGCACATTTGAAAATATGCTGATGGCAGGTGTAACAGACCACTACTTAGAAAGTGCTGCTCAAACACTTTGTGTTGTCGCTACTTCTCCATTTCAAAGTAAATGTACTGCTTCTCCTCTGCCTGCCTCAGGCCTTATTTCGCTGATCACAGTTGAAAAATGGAGTCCAATAACCTAAAATGACGTTAAAGGGCAATACCTGTTGCTCTGAAGTGGCAGTAACTGTACCTTGTATTCAAGATTCATGGCAGGGCAAACCTGCTCATCAACTATGATTTCAGGGGATTATTTAAATCTTTAGTATGAATGTATCTAATCCAGAAACGTTTTCGCTTTATATTACCTGCAATGCATTATGCCAGCTGAGCAATTCCATCCTGCTGTGAGGGTAAACATTTTATATCTGCATTCAGTGCAGTATTTAAAGATATCACAGATAGTTCTATATGGAAATAAGTGTTCATGTAAAAGTGTTAAAAATTACTCCTTCTGTGTTATTCTTATGCTCACCTCTGGGCTATTTTTCTTCTGCTGTCCAATTAATTACTAGCAAATGATAGGTGTACAAACATGCCTCTTGTTAAAATTATGATTCTTGAAGTCTCTAGTTTAGATTTGTGAGCTATTATGCTAGGAGAAGCCAGCATTGTTGAAAATACCATCTTTGAGGGAGTGAAATACACAAGTCTCACAAAAGCAGATGGGAAGAAATATTATTCTAATCTCAGTATTAAGTAGATAAAGAACAAATCTACTGAAACTGAATGACTTGCCCCAATGTCATCCAATTTTTTTTGTAGTAAAGCCAATGAGATGATTTTGATTTCCCTATTTCTTAACCCCACCCTTCCTTCACAGTATCCTTTATTTAAAAAAAATCCCTAAATCTTGCTTGTATGAAGTGCGAGGAAAAGAATTTTTTGTCTCTTGACATAGACAAACTAATAATTTGCAAAGAATGCCCAAAGCATCTACAGTATAAATCCAGCAATACCAAATAATTTATTGATGTTCCTTGTCACCAAGGTCTTTTGATATGGAGATTTTTAAGGGCTTTTTTTTCTTTCTTCTTTTAACTACATGTAGAATGATATCTGTATGTTAAAATGTTCGATCTGCTTGCTCATTATTGGCAAGAAAAACAAATTTTGAACCTTCTTCTGGCACATCTCCATCCCTAAATCTGCTGCATATAGCTGTTCTAACCTTTCCTTTTTTTCTCTGGAGTAGGCACAATCACTCTTTGTCCTCTACGGAGCAGATCAGTGCACAGGGAAATCTCATCTCAGCCCTAGTACAACTTGACTCCTGTGGTGTTTCAGTACTGAAGTCTGGCCATCTGTGTCTTACTGCTTCAGCAAGTTTCCTCAGTATCGTCATTAAGCATTTTCTGCACGTAGTCTTTGCACTTGGAAATGAGCAATGTTGTGTTAATGTAATTCTAGTGCTTCAGCTAGACTGTGTAAAATTGTAGGGACACATTGGACCAGAATACATATTTCCTTTCCATTAAATACATATTTCCCACCTTACCACTACTCTTCCAATCACTTTCTATTCAGATATCTGTCCTATTGCAGGACATATAGTTACTTTACTTAGCAAAGAAACCCTGTCTTCCTCAGGAATGTAGTGCCTCTTTATTTTTGAAAATTATTCGTCAGACTGTTGCCATTATAAGACACTATACAAAGACATTTATTAAAGAGTAAGGAATCACAAAGCAGTTAGATTTGTCGTGTTCTTCAGCTTGGATCCCTGTCACCTGCTGGATATTATGTACATAATGCCCAGTCATGTGAGAATATAAATGTGATTTTGAAGGAGGTAAGCAAGCTTATTTTACAGTGACTTTTCTATTGCCATTCTTCAAAGGTGTGTTGTCTCATGAAAGACCTTTAAAAAAAAAAAGCCGAACAAACTACACAAAAACAACTGACACAAACCAAAATAAAAACCAATAACACATTTGCCATTAAAAAATGAAAAGCAAGACCTCCTCTTTGTAATGAATAGTGAAGTAACAACCAGATGAGTCAGTTAGTGGTGGGATATGTATTTAATTAGCTATTCTTCACAGCAAACAGATGATTCCTACCACAAAATGCTAAATACCTAAATGCAAAGAAACTCTATACAAGGCACTGAGTGCACAACCTAGGTGGCTTGTATTCTCAAAACAATGCATGCCTTGATTACCCTTTCAGCTGCAGTAAAAGTGGGAGAAGATGGAAGTGAACAGTTCAGTAAGGCAAGCTGACAGCTTCTGTATAGACTGAAGTATCACCTAGCTCAACTTGACACACGCAGCTGAGAGCAGAGGGCTTTCAGGCACAACAAGCCTTCTACATTTCCACTACTACAGTCCTGGAAATTGCTGCAAGTGCAAAATACTTTCTGCTTCTGGAAAGCCAGTGGTCTACCTTTATATGATACAACATATTTTCCTCTGTTTATTGAATTTGAATTCAACAGAGGGGCCATAATAATTCCAGAACCAAAAACCCAGCTCTTTTTGAGCTTGTGAAGCCTGATCCAAGGAAAGACACAATAGTGAATGTGTTTACATCAATAGTACAGCTCCAGAAGCCTGTTTTGTGGTAACTTAAGAACCAAGTTTTGTTTGGATTAATTACCTTTGCTTGTCTTACTGGTGTTTTTCCACTGCTCAGTTGCATGGTTAGGTTGGTAGGCTGCACCTTTTAGTAATTTGTGGATATGAGTTAAATTAAATATTCAGTGGGATTTTTTGACTGAATGCATAGATGCTGCTTATTTTCTGTTGCCCTTTTCATAGTTGGAAGTGACAGAGACCCATGTGGTACAGAGCAAGCAGTTCTCAGCCTTATTTAATGGTTGTCTTGTATATCTGTGGTGCCCCGTGGTAGGACAATGGGCAATGGACACAAACTAGAACACAGGAAGTTCCACCTAAACATAAGGAAAAATTTCTTTACTGTGAGGGTGACGGAGCACTGGAACAGGCTGCCCAGAATGGTTGTGGAGTCCCCTTCTCTTGAGACTTTCAAAACCTGCCATGGACCTCTTCTAGGCAAACCTACTTTAGCAGGGGGATTGGACTAGATGATGTCCAGAGGTCCTTTCCAACTGCTACCATTCTGTGATTCTGTGATCTGCATCATGTAATAGGCAACACAACTGTACTGAGCAGAAATAACTTTCTTAACAAAAATAAAGGGAAAGAAATTACATCATAAGAAAGCAGTCCATAATAACCTGCATAAGATTTGCACAACTGATTTAATCCGATCTAGACTGTCCCTATTTAAAAAAAAAGCAAACACCAAAACCAACAAAACAATCCTACTAGGTTTTGGATGAGGGCATTTGCAGACAATTCCCAAAACTTGTTTAGAAAGTCATAAATTGATTATTCTGTGAATCTCCCAGAATAGGAATGGAATATCATTCTTTTTTATTATATTTCATGTCATATGAATTTGTGTATTTTATAGTTTGTTTTTTTTTTTCCTCTGAGGATGAACGTAAGTGTCAGAAGAACTAAATTGGGCATAAAGGGTGCTCCACAGCAGCTGAAAGTCCTTGGGTGAAGGACTCCAACTGCCAGCTTGCGCTGTGGTCTGGCACCTGTGAGCCAAGCGTGGTGAGGGCCTTGGATAATTAGAGAGGTTGATGAATGTAGGGTAGATTGGGAAAGATTTATTTTTTTTTATTTTTTTTCATAACAGCACAGCAATTCTGAAAATACACAAATGTGTTGTAAATGTTCAGCTCAGGTTGTCATATTTATTATTCTTTTAAGTTATTAAAGATGGCACATTCTTTTTAATCTTACTTTTAATGTTCTGTACATTTATTTATGAATTTCTTCAGATTAGGAACATCTGTATTTTGTTTTCCCTAGTACTATTAAAATTGTTACATGCATCAGATTTGTTTTCAGAATGTCATTATGTGCTGCAGTGCCACCATATTAAAGAGATGATTATGATTATAAACTACCCATACATTTACTTCTCAGTTTTATGCCAGTCTGTAAGCTGGCTGAGTGGATCTGATTTGCAACATGGCTGTTTTCTGCAATATGCAGATGATTAAGACCTATAATTAACTAATGATCTATACAGCAGTTTGACAAATTCTTTTGCTCTGGTTGCCTACTTCCCACAGAAGCTGTTCTGTAGCTTCACAGAGATTTCCTCTCCTGGATCCTCCAAGACTCAGCTATGAAACATCTTTTAATTTACAAGGAATTTAACATTCCTCTTTATAGTGGCGGAGGTGACTATGCAAACCTCACAACTTAGCATGGAGCATGAAGGGAAACAAAACCCTGAGAGTGACTAAGTAAAATAAGAGCTTTTTACAGCTATTGTTTAACTGCAGCCAGCGGTGGTGTCAGCCAGCCATCCTCCCCAAAAGGTAGTTACAAGCACCACTTCTGAGGGCAGAGCGACCTGGCATTTCTGAAGTAACTGTAAATGTAACATCTCCTTTAAGTGACACTTGAAACAATAATAGCGTTTAGGGAAACAATGGCCCGTTAAGAGCAAGTGATGCTGGAACATGGAGAGCGTTGGCTGTCCTTGACTTTCTGACAGCCAGGGAGCCAGTGAGGAAGTGCAGATGGAGCCAGTCTGCACAGGCCTCTTCACACTCACTTTTTTTTTTCGTTCAAACAGCAGGAAAATATGTAACAGTGCCAAAGTCCAAATGACTCACTCCGCATACAATAGGAAAAATCATAGAGCACTGAAGACCACCTTAGATGTGAGTTCAAAAGAAAATTGTGTATACACATCTTTCATGTATCACTGATCTTCTTCCTTTAAGTCCTCATTATGAATTTTCCAGGAAAACATGAGACAAACAACAAAGAGAAAGTTCTCTGATTTGTATTGTATTCTAGAATGATAGAAGAAAATGTTGAAAGTAATCAGGGCAATGTTTAAAAAAAAATGGAGGCACATTTTGGAAAAGTTGATGTAAAGCCCTATCAATCTCCTATTTAAATCAGTGGCAAAACCCCAAGTGGCTTCAGAGAGAGAAGGATTCAGCACAGTGAAAACACACGGTGAATGTATTCTGTGCACATCCCCCTCCCCCCTCCCCGTTTTAAAAGACTTAAAAGGCAAACACTAAATATTTCTGCTTTGACGATACCAAAAGCTACAATAACCCTAAAATAAAAGTATAATTACTATGAAGGATAGGTTTCAGCCACTAGAAATAAACAAGAAAGCTCTTATCCTCAATTAGAGGAAAGGTTTGGAAGAAAAAATACCTAAAGCAGAAGAGTATGAAGGGCAAGTAAGAATACTGAGGTTAAAGCCAAAGACTATCTGCAAGAGTGGCAAAGATCTGAAGATCAGATTTCTTAGGGCCAATGAAACCTTTGACATCAAAGGAGATGTGCTGATTGATTTCAGTGGCTTTGAATTAGGGCTTTTAATTGGATTGAAATTATTACAAACATATATAAAAACAAAGGTCTAAAATTGTAGATTTTTACAAGCTGGTGGTCTAGTATGTGTGAGGAAGTAGTGGTGGAACCAACACATTGGGAGATGGATGTATTTGTTCTGCTTGTTGAATCATATTTTATATTTTGGTCTCCAGACTGTTTTGTTACATCTTCATACTCCCTCAGCATTGACTGAAAAGTTATTCATTGTTCATAACAGTTAGGAAAAAATTGAATTCCATCTGTTTCTTCCATAATAAGTAACTAGAATGAAGGTCTTAACAGAGAGCTCCTCTTTGCTAAACACCACATGAATGCTATTTGTGGTTTTATGTCTGAAACTCTTGCTTAATGTATTTGTGCAAAGAAAAACTGCTTTCCTATGCAGAAGTCCATATGATCACACAGTAGTGCCAACTGATCTTCCAGTCTGGTAAAAACCCACAGCCACTTCTGATGTGTAACAACTCATGGATTTGTGACTGGTACATCAAGATAATTTTAGTAGGATAAGAGTTTTCTATGGAAAATTGAATGAATGAGAATTCCAGGTCTCTCTAACAAGCATTTTTACCATGGCAAATCAATCCAGAAATATATTTAAGTTTCTTAAAATGTTTCTCATTCTTTCATAAACTAGACTCTAAGGTTTTTCTATGCAACATTTTTCTTACTTTGTTTTAAATTGTGCTTACTGCTGATCTGCAAGCCAAGTAAAAGTTGTTTTCTGCAAGAAACTAAATGTTAGCATTTGGGTGTTGAAACCCATCTGTCATTAGAAACTTGATCTAGTAAAATAGTTCTATTATGTGAATATAGATAGAAAGGTAATACAGAAAATAAACCTAGAGAAACTATAGTCATAGGCATTGAATGACTATAGCTCTAGTGACCCTAGAGCCAGCTCTAGTGACTCTTGAGGCCAGGAAGGAAGTAGATCTGGGAAGTATCAGAGCAAAGACAAAGGAAATTGATAGTGAATGTTATATTAAAATAGTTTTGTATGTCTGATAACTGAGGAGAATGTGAGCTGAATCTTAAATGTTATGGCGCTTCAGCTGCCTCACCTCAACTTACTCTCTTATGTTATGAAGCTTATTCCCTAAGTTATGAAGAAATTGGCACAAATTCACTGACAGTTTGTTCTGAGTGATATTAGAAATGGATAAACTGTCCATAGGTGTCTGAAAGTAAGTATTGGCAGCCCCTGTCGACACAGACCCCAGCAGTGCAGTTTTTATATCCCAGTCATTCTCTAATCATTGCCAGAGATACATAGCTATCTCTAGAGCAAATATTAACTCTGCTGCTAGAAGAGATGTTTGTCATTACAATAGATAAAACAGAAATTTAAGCTGAATATAGCTGTTCCTGACTAAAGGAACTAAAAAGGTGGAGCCCAAGAGCTCTGCAATATGCTGTTTTATTATTTTCCTGAGAAGATAATGGATTGGAAACTATCACGTATTAATCTTTTTCATTATATTTCCTTTCTGTGTCCCTCTTATATGTCCTTCTGTCTAGTCTGTGACTTCACATACAATTATAATCTAAAGGTACAGGTCACCACATTCAAAATGCTACACCCATTTTTGGCAACATCCTCATAAATAGCCCGGAGCATATGCTTCCTGTATCTTCCCCCTCTCTTAGGGACAAAGACTGTTATTGCTGATAACAAATCAACTCCTCTGTGATTCATGGAAATAAAGAGCCAATACAACCTTAAACATTTCTGTCTCACCCACAGTCTTACCACTTGATATTGTGTCCTTACTCAGGACTTCCTAGAATGGTGTGGTCATCACCTCCTGATGCTCTTTGGCACAAGTGAAGTCTACAGTGCCCTTGGGTAAAATGACTTTATTTTTTGGAACAGAGCTTTATTTTCTATGTCAGTAGTTTTCAGTGATTCCATGGAAACTTTCAGGACCTCCTCTATTTTCTACTTTAATTTATAAGCAACTTGCCTTTCAGCATTGGAATAATTTTTCCAATAAAATGTTTCTCTCTGAGTGTGTATTTAAAAAAAAAAAAAATCATAATCTTTTAACAAACTAACTCCTAATCATCAGATGGGGGATAAAAAAGTAGGCTATTTTCAAGAACCAGCTCCTCTGCCACAGCCTGCTCCTCAGATAAAGTGCTCTGGACATCAGAAATAGTGAAGGAAAATGCTGTATTTAGATAATTTGAAGCTCATGGAACATGAAGGGCTCATCAGCTGAGCTAGTAAATGTTTTTTCAGAGAGGCTTCATCTATGTCAATTCTGCACAGTGTGTTTTGTGGATCTTTCACAGCGGGAACTGGATATTACAAGGAAGATTTCTTTCTATCTTTGGCAGAATCTCACCTATTCAGGGTAACCCTTTAAAGCTGTCTTTGTTACAACTATAACTTAGTGATGCAAGGCAAATCACATTTTAGTCTGTTTTTCACCTATAAATCAACATTGTTTAAACCTATGGCCCCCCTGAAAAAAAAAAAAAGAAAAAAAAGGGTGTGTGGGGGGAACCCAACTGTGATTCTGATCTTGAAAACATAAAGAAAAAAAAATCCTAACAAAAGTAGTATCAGAAAATTATTTTAATGCTGTACTTGAAAACATCCTATGAGCTCCTTCCCCTTTAGGTTCAACCTAAATGTCCAGTTTGAGAACCTACACTATAATTAATTGCTGCTTTCAAGTAGAACTTGTATAATGTCCTTCCATTTTTTCAATCCATTTAATTGAATAATCAGTATTACTTTATGAAATACAAGAATCATTTCATAGAATGATTGCCACAATGGTTTCCATTTACAACTCAATAAATACATATACGTATTTTAATGCAAAGCAGGCTGAGAAACATGTGAAGGCAGTGTTTGAGAGGTCTGTGACTAGCTGTGTTATAATCTCTTATTGCCCATACAATCTTTTGTTTTTAGCTGATTTGTCTGGGTTTGTCTCCCATTCTCACAATCATGTCTGTGTAGTTTTCTGCCTACCATGGATTTGTTAATACATGTATTGCAAAGTCCAACTGAAACTGGTGGAATCTGAAGTTATGTAGCTTTTACATCAAAAATGTCAGGTCATCAGTAAATACGTTGTAGATGTGAAAATATTGCCTCCTGAGGGGCAAAGTCACTACTCTCTGCTTCGGATTTTTTTTCCTCTATCTTTTGAACATTATTTTATTTCAAAATGTCAACGGAATGAAAAAAAAAACACAACAAGCTAACCCAAAACAACCTAGGAGCCTCAACAGTGAAGCCAAGCAAGTTGTTAATAATTATAGATTTTTGACTGTTCTGCAGATGATAGAAGCATTTCTCTATACAGAATGAAAACAGGCAAATATGTTCTATTTAGATTCATTTTATCACATTTTCAATGTTTCGCTGATTAATTAAAAGATGTTGCTGTGTCCAATGGCATGATAAATTTAGCACATCTAGGAATGACTTTTGAGAAGGATATACTAACATTCAGGGTTATTTTCTACCTTTCTCTGATAGTGATCCTACATTCTACATTATTTTAGAAAGTTGGTTTTTGATACAAAGTTCAGTAAGGATGACCTTTGAATAAGCCAGGATGACATTTTGCCCCTCGCACAACAGATTCTGCCTTCCCCCCCTCAATCCCACCTCAAAGCAGACACTCCTGCCCCTTGATATTAAAGGGTGCTACTTCCCAATTACAAGTCGCTATCTGACGTACAGGGATTTAAAGCCCTACCTCAGCAGTTATTGAGGTTTGCAGTGGAACAATGCAACTTTTTTCTTCCCACTGTACAGAGAGGAAGAAGACTCTAGATGCCTGATTGTTGAGATGGGTTCCCAGTTTGCCAGGCTCTCATATCAGCAGGGTGAAGTGGCCAGAAGGCATTGCCAAAGCCCAAAGATTCACTGTAAGTCATGTTAGGAAGAATATAGTATGCTGCTGCTGGTGTGAAATAGGCTCTGGAGAGCAGTGTTGCAGCTTCACTGTAGCTTAAGAGGATGGATAGGAGGATTAGTTGAAAGTTTGTCAAAGTTTTCCACAAGATGACTGAGCATTCAGCACCTCAAAGTGTCAGGGCCAGAAATGGGAAGCAAAGGGAAATGATTGCTCGTGATGACTGCCAAATCTCTGTATTTGTACAAATCTGGTGCTTCATAAATAGCATGCTATGTCCTTGTAACTGTTTAATAAACTATAAACATTCATTACAATTTTTTCTAATCCAAATGTGAGTATTAGTTTTATATATATATATTTATTCTTTAAAATGGGACAAGCATTCAATCTTGATGGTAGTAAAGAACTATTTCCCTGCTTGTCTCTTATTGATGGGCCTGGGAAATTGTCCCACAATTTTTAGCTCCTATAAAAGAGGACAGAAGAGAGTTCCCTAGAACTAGACTTGGAGAGCAGATTGTGGAGGTCCATCTCATCCTACTTAATACAGTTCAGATGTAGGAGGCTCCACCTACTCTAAAAGATGGTTAGATTCTAGTAATTTTCCATAACTAGTATAATTAGATCATTTTTAATGCTGTACAGTGTCTGTCTGTAGTGAAATAGCTCTGGTGAAGCAACAGATTGTATAACACAGCATATATGTGCAGAAGAAATTTTTTTTCTATCTTCTTATCTTGACCTCTGTCCCCAGAAATAAATTTTCAGACACCCCCAAGTTTACATGATCCTTGAAAACCAAGCAATTATGTTTAAAGGCATACAGAAAAGTCATTCTATTTTCATCCAACTCTGACACAGATTGTGGGGGTAATATGCTTTGAGGAACTGTGGTGTGAGTAATTCCAGTAAGAAGATTTGTAATCACAGGCTGTGTATCCTGTTATTTAATTTGGAGCACAGGAACAAAGCTTCATCAAAAGTTTGTAGCGGCAAAATGATTTATCTCCCTTAGGCACCCAATGGAATGCTCAAGAGAATCTGAAATTGGAGAACTGGAGTAGAAAGTGCATCTGGCAGCCCTCAAGCACTTGTTTGCCTCAGTATACTTACCACACAAAGTCACCACAGTTTTTATTACCTTAAATTGATTGTGAAATGTTGTAATTGCAGAGTTTTGAGATTGCTTCACAATGTTTCCAATACACCAGTAAAAGGGGTTTTCACATGATTTTAATGCCATTTGATCTTTACCGTGACTGAAGCGAATGATGTGTCTGTATTTTCCTTTTTGTTTGGATCAAACATCCCTTCAAAGTGACTCTTGTGGTGATCCTCTCCTTTCACCACATTTTGGTTTGTATTTGGGAACGCATGGGTTAGGCTGCATTGCTCATCCGGTGTAAGGATCCCAAACCCCATATAACACCAATCCTCTGTACTACTTGTCAGTGTATAGATACCCTGTATCTAAACTGAAACACGTATTCGCAAAACTGGATGCGTACACTGGAGCAGTCTTCTATTCTCTGTAATTACTTGGGGGTTTAGTCTAGCAGGCTGGTGCACATCTCATAATTCACTTAAAGCATCTTCCTTTTTGCAAGTGTGGAAGAATGAGATGTCAAACTTCAAACAATCTGTGGCCTGGCAACTGCTGCTATGGAAACTGCTTCCTCGATGACCAGTGTTGTAACTCCCTTATTTTATCAGCAAACTATTGCACTTTCAGAATATCCAGTCGTATATTTGCCTTAATGATTAGGATGATATGAGAAAGTCGCTAATTTAACTTCTGTTAGTAAACGTGACTGACTTTTTTTTTCAGAGTGTACATTAAAATAATTTCACAGTTTCTTAGTTTATCTCTATGATACTCAGTTTTGCAAGTAGTTTCCCAAGTACTGAGTATGTTAATGTCTATCTGAAAAGCTGCTGGTGATAGCCCTGAAGATTTTCCCTCTACCCCTTGAGTCCTTAGTATTGAATCTGAACAGTGAAGCTGGTAAATGGAAAATAGAAAAAGGGAAATGTAAATATGTAAGAATCTGGAAATAAGCACTGCCAAAGTCATTTGCACAATGCCAAGTGGAGAAGCTTGGTAGTAATTAGTGACAATCCCATCTCATGGAACTGAGGACTGAGAGTGTCCTTTTAATTTTTTTTCTCCTCTGTGAAACTCCTCTTCATCATTCAGAGTGATCTCTGAGGTACCTTGGAGAAATTGGATAATTCAGGAGCAGGGGAACTGACAGAGCGACCAGTCATTCACTGACTTGCTGTGTGACCTTGTATTGTTTCACTTGAGTGATATTATTCTTCCCTCTCTAAATTTTGTTTGAAAACGAATTTTTCATAAAGGATTCCTGAAGTGTAATTAACATTTGCAATGGATTTTGTTTCACAGAAAAAAGCAATGTAGCAGCATAATGACATGACAATTATTACTTAGCTTTATGCATTTATTTTTTTTTGTCTGCAGATAGCTTTTTGGCTCAACCAAAAGGAGCGCTGGTTGCAAAAATTCAGTGTCAGCAACTTCATATGCTCCCCATTGCCTGTTTACTTCTTTCTTGAAAAACCTTAATTGTGTTCTTAATTTTACTGGGTACTTGCTGATCAGTTTTCTCATTGAAACGGAAAAATTGTGCTCTGCAGACAATACCGTCACATTCATTGGTGGTACAGGTGGAACCGTGTTGTTTTGTTAGATTGGCAAATTTGATCTAGGAGAACTTCTGTGTATCTTCACAATCTCTATTTTCAATTGTTGTCTTATATTTTCCTAACTGGTCTTTTAAGGAGCTACCTTTCCACATGCTTTGGATTTTGTCTTTTCTTGGTTTTGTTGGGGTTTTATTTGGTTTTTCTTTTTGTTTTTAATCAGAATAAGTAAAACTAACATACAAAGATTCTGGTGTAAGACTCTGCTCTGCTTGGTGCTGCTGTATCAGGGAATTGAGGATGGTACAGTGCCACCTTCAGAGATGGTGCTGTATCCCATTATCTCTGGGATACAGAGACACTGCAAAAGTCACTGGATGATCTTCAAAATACCAACAGCAATGTCATTAAATATCTGCCAAGTGCAATGATTGGGGAATTGTATAAAACACGATTTTAGGACTGCTGGAAATTTCCGTGAAACAAGAGATGTGAAAAAAACCCTCACCTCAAAAACATTTCAGGTTGTAAGCTAAATGTTTTAGTAATGATCTGTGGATCTATAGACATCACAGAAATTTGAGGAAAGCTTTGCACAGAAAGACTATAAGATGATGCTACGACATCTGATGCCTGGGATACATAAAAGAGTCAGGGTTTTCCATGCATAATTATTTATATATGTGTATGTCAATTTTCTATTGCATATTATCTATTAAAGTGTAAATTGGACAGCCTCCTTCATTTCAGATAATTCCCTATATTTTAAATATGGCTGCAGCAAAGAAAAAATTAAGAACAAACATAGGATTTGGTTCTCCAGTAGAAAGTCTTTGTAAACCAATAGTAGTCCTTTGCTTAATAGGAAGCTAAGCAGAATATTTCTGCCAGCTTTGCTGGTGTAAAGGATTCAGAAGCACTGTGTGGCCAAAGAACAAAAGGAAGAGTGACCTTAGTATTCTTAAATCCATTTCTTTCTTTTTCTTCTCTGTTTTGGTGAAGCTGTACTAGTTTGGGGAATTTGTCTTATGGTGATCTAAATGAGAAATAATATACTAGCTAAAGCTGTAAACCAAAATTTAAGTACTTTTGAAGTTGTTCAAGTTATTTTAAATACAGTTTTGAAGATTTTCCTCAGTTTCAGCCTAAAGAATAAATCTTGAATATGGTTATATGTTAAAAGCCACTTTAAATCCCAAGTTGATAATACTTTTTGCTTTTTATTTACTCTCATCTCTGGGTTTTTTTTTGGTTTGGTTTGTTGTTTTTTTTTCTTCTGCTGATGGTTTTTTTTTTTTTTCCTACAATAATGTGACTGAGGCTAATTCTCTTGCCTGTTGCCTAAATGGCTTTTTATAGAATTTACTACCTGGCACACCTTCTTTTTTTCTTTTTGATTCTTCTGTCAGTTTTAGCTCTTTCTTTCCTCCTGTTCTTCTCTTTCTTCTTCTATCTTACATATTTATTTTTTCCTTTAATCTGGGAACTCCTAAAATATATCTATTATTGTTTACCTTTTAATCTCTATTTTGAAATAAGTTGTTAATGCTATATGTAGCTATGTAGAACATAAAGAATAATGCCCAGATATCCAATTCTAATTTAAGTGTAAAATTTAAAAATTCTCTTTTTTTGGTATGATCTAATAGGGTCAAGCAGAGAGTTTGTAAGTACTTATGTTTGCCTAGCAGAAAAAAATGGAATGGGTTTGGTTTTTTTCACATCAGGGACATTGAATATTACTCCAGAAGGACACAAAATGATAAAATTAGTGTCTATCTTTAAAGGGATTAAAAAAGAATTATTATTGATGAGTCAGCTTTGCTTCAATGCATGGAAAATTACTGTAACTAAAAATCAAGCCAAGTATTTGTAAATACTTGAAAAAAGGAGAGTAATAAAAGGAGATTAGTTGTGGTCAACACAGACCTGTCAAAAATATATTGCATCTATTTAATTTCCATCCAGGACTGGCTAATACCCCTTGTCAGAAGAGAAAAGGTTTTAAATATTATTACATTAGTAGAGCTGTGGATATTTTCATAAGCAAAGGAAATGCAGTCTAGACACAGTTTGAATCATTAGAAGATGAATTCAGACTCAAAGACTATACTCAGCAATTTTCAGTGGTCCACTGTCAACTCTTTTAATTAGCTAGCTGGATAGTAGCTTACAGAGTGCTTTTATTACCTTTGTAGATGGCATCCTCCTGGGAGAGTCAGCAAGTGCTTTCAAGCAGGGGTTGGACTTTGAGAAAAGCATTAGTGTTGGGAGCATCCTGGTATTGTGTTTCTCCCTCAGGGCACAGGACAGGACCACCATCTTTCACAAGAGTTCAGTTTGGCTGACACTGATCACAAACAAGTCTTGTTTACAGCTAATGTCATACTAAAATCTGGCAGTGGGGGGTGCTGTAGATGTCACAGGGTATGCAATAGCTTCCACTCAAGAGATGTGAGAGCCATGGAGATGGTGTTCAGTGTCAGCTTTGGGGCACTGCTCTCTCTAGAGGGATGGGCTCTTGGAGACAGTCACTAGTTAAGAAGCCAAAATGATCAGAACCTATGAAACTGTGAAAGGACTGGGCAGATTAAACATTTGTTGAATGTAGAGGTGACAAAAAGGAAGCATGTTAAGTCTTCAAATATGTAAAATATTGCTCCTAAAGCTGTCTACTGTGGATAAAGCAAGAAGCAATGAATTAAATGCAGCATGAAAGGTTTCTGTTAGATTTTAGCAAAATGCGATAGTTAATCATAAGGTTAAATAAGTATTGGGATAGATTCTTGCAAAAGGGTTTCATTACTAAGGGCTTTAACAGTGAAGTGAGAGAAACGTCAGAAATACCTGACACTAGTTTGATCCTCCTTGGTGGAGGCAGAGAGCTCAGTGAATGACCTTTTTATTTCCCTTCCAGCTTTATGTTTTAAGATTTTATGATCAAAAGAAGAGATTCCATAGAAAAAAGATGGCTTTATAGTTCAGTCCTGCTGCTCACTGAGATTTTGGGTATGAAGAGTGTTCTGAAAAGCTGAAAATCATATTTTGAAAATAGACACATGTGAAGTTTGTTTGACAAGATACAAGGAAATGTAAAGGTGGGCCTATGCAACCTTTAGAAGACCTCTATCTCCTTTTCTGTAATATGCTGGCAATTAGGGTGATCCTTCCTCCCCCTAACACCACAGTGTCGTTTGATTTAAGGACTGGCTGGTGTTTTTCAAAGATGCCCTCCCCCCTCCTTCATCTATAAAACTGGCTCTCTTGGAGGCCTTTGATTAACATGGAACAAAGAAACGTTATTTCACTTGTGAGAATATTTTTGTGGTACTAGAAATATTCTCAAGGGTGTGAACTTTATGGGGAGTGTTTAGCAGCACAGATTCCACCTATTTTCCCACATTCACTTTGTAATTTGAATTCTGAGTTTAAAATTCAACATTACCACTCAACATTTTTCCTAGTAAAACGCTATTAAAACCATATTTCTGAAACAGAACTTACAGCATGACCAAACCAGTTGGAATGTTCTCACTAAGGCGTATCTGCAATACTGGATAGCTATTGGCATTTTAGATTTATGAAGGGCCAGCTGTGAGACTTTCACAAAACAGAACTTTTGATTATTTACTATTAGTAATAAGCAGAAGCATGCATTGGAAACCAAATTGCAAAAAGTGAGAAGCTAATGAAATGAGTATTTCTACTCTAGTAAATTTCTTGTGCCAAACGTGATTGTGCATTTGTATAATGACTTTGTTTGCTCATAAGTTTGCCCCTCCAAACACAAAATAATTTCTTGCTTTAATTTTTTTAACAGCCTTTAAGCATATAAAAGAAATTAGTTTTGTTGGTTGCTAGTAATCCACTGTCAGGAAACCATCAACTGATCTATGTAATCTTTAACTTTGAAAAATACATTATTTTCCTTTTTGAGATATGTGGAGCTAACTATTGTTTAATTGTTTACAGAACTACCAGGAGAACTAATAAAATTCATTCAGTTGTTCAAGACAGCTTGCCAGCTCATGTATATTGACATTCATCCAGTTTCCCACTAATAAGGTGCTTTCTTTCTAGTTCTCACTGGTATTTAGTTCTACAAAATATCTACCTGACTCTTCATTGAGATTTATCTAAAAATTTAGCAATACTGTTTTAATAAATCATCAGTTTACTTTTTTGAAAATTATATCTTTAGTTAGGATGGAAAGCTGGAGCGTTTTATAATGTATTTGTAATAGCCTATTTCTGGGAATACATTATTATTGACAGTGTGTTGAAGTAAGTAGTTTATTAAATATATGTAAGTCTACTTTAGGGAAGAACCATTAGGAAGATCAAAGTACTCACAGGTTTCTGGTTTTTGCAATGCTACTGGCTGATGCTGACGTTGTTTCTATAATTAGATTTAGCTAAGTGTTCTTTTTTGATGAGAGAAAGGATACCCAGTGCAATTCTATCAAAGTACCAGGTGCCTAAATCACACATTACTGAGTGTATAAAATGGATTCCATTGACTGACTGTAGTTTCAATTCTGAGGCAATATATAAAAAAATCATCTATATGTTGTAATGTAAGTTGCATGAATAATAGAACTGGATTATATTTTCAAAATATCTTTTTCATTAGAGCATGTTGTTTAAGATTATGACACCAGAGTATAATACTATCAATCTGTATTTTATCACATGGATATGAACGATTGGTAAGATTGTGAATTTAGCAATTAATAAATATTGCTGTAGATTTGTAGTGGGATTTAAAAGATTACTATTTTTGGCAGCAAATTTACCCCCAAATACAGTCCTGTTTCCTCACCACTGGTGTCCAATGACATGCTGTCTTGTTCTTTTGTTATGCTTCTGGCCTAACCTTAGATTAAAAGTAGGAACCATGGTGAAATTTTTTACATCAATGACACAGCTCCCTTTGATGTCAATAAATCCATACACCACTACCCTTTGGTTTCTGTTTCAGGTCCCATGTGCACGTATGACATTGTATAGGTAGTAATCTCACATAGGTCTGTGCTTGTTAAATATAGAAATTTAAGCTTATAGTATAAAATATGTGCTTAACAAATACGAATTTAAGAACAGTGAATTAGTAAATCTTTTCAAATTTGGTAACCTGATTGTTTCAGCAAAATGCTTAAATTGGGTAAAGCGGCACAACATAGTCTGACAGTTTTGAAGTCCATGAAAAAAAATAATCTATGTATGAATTTATTTATTGATTTGGATGGCAGCCATCAAGGCTGTTTACTGTAAAATGGCCAGAAAAGTTAAATTTGACTTAAAAAAGAAAACTCACTATTCAAGACAGTAGGTAAAGAAGTAAATTCAACTCTGTACGATATATTTAGTAAGGACTCCTGAAAGTTAAATAGAGCAATCATAAACAGCTAGTTTTGACTGATTTTCAAAATTTTATATCCCTGATGTTTGGGAAAAACTTACCAGGAATATTTTTGTGAAATTCATATTCCTATTTCTGACTTAATTTTTAATGTCTCTCTTGCACGCTAGGTCCTTAGTGTAAAATGCTAAGCATGCTGTCTTTTCATCTATCAAAACTCTGAACTTCTTGTTTAATTTTAAGGATGAACAAATACGTCATTTATGATAGGGCTGAAAATTTCCTGACAGCTCATTTGTTTGCCAGTAAGAAAATTTTATCTTCCTAATACGGACCAGATTTGCACTAGTGATAAGATAAAGGCATATGATAACACTGATGTCACTTTTCAAAGGTAAAATTGTGATAGAACTAATAAATATTTATTATAATTTATCTTTCCTGACACAATATCAACAGTCGCATGAACCAGAGTTACATCTCTAAATAAGCATATAATTCTCCTGCAAACTCCCTTGAGATTTTTGGAAATTAGACATGCCTCTCTCTTGTTATATTTCACCATCTCCTGTCTTGGAAAAACCTGATCTTAAACAGTTCTGCATTGCTTCTGTGATGACAGAAAAGGAATACTCTGGGGAGCAGGGAACATCTCAATGTGTTTGGAAACCTACCTTTGTAGACTACCTCCATCCTGGGTGAGGAATATTTTGATGCTAACTGCTTACTTGGAATTTATGGTAAACCACTGTAAGACAAAATACAGATAAAAATACGTTATCTCTACATACATACTAAACAATATCATTTAAAAATTCTATTCAGGTAGGCAATGAAGTGAAAGGAAACCTCACCATTACAATCTACTTAGTGGCAGATCAAACTAAAAAGATGTCTCATGCAGTCTAGCTCTCTGTTAGATGTTTTCAGGGCTGTTTAGTGTTGAGATTCTATCTCACTCTCTGGCTGCCTTCCACAGAAGCATCCCGCTCCCTGTGTAATGACCTTGTTTTTACAGCCAAATTATTTCTTGGAGCCCTTCAGGGATTCCATTCAGACCCAGGTTTTCCTTCCTATTTATCTCTAAATTTTCCATGGAAAGTTTTGATACACCTCCCATTAAACTACAAAGACCATCCCCTTCCTTGAGATGTAAAAGTCATGTCTGCAGACCAGTTTTTATCCTATGTGTTTGAGTAGCTTGCAGATGGCTCCATAACTGGAAGGAAGGCCTCATGTTCAGGTTTCACACTGAAACCAGCACTGATTTTCTCCACTTCTGTTTAGTCTTCATGTGGGAGAAAGGTCCAGGGCTAGCTTGGACATGCCAGTGGAACAGCCCCAATGAGCTCCCTGGGACAAGCTTTTGTATCCCTGAGGGGACAGTGCTGCCCTCTGGGAAATGAGCTGGAGGCTGAGATAACAGCCTGCCAAGGGAGGCTTGGGCTGGCTCTTCATGGCAGGTGAGAGACCTGAGAGTTGCCATCATAAGCAACAGCCAGATTACTTTAAAAAATATACTTTTTAGGACCCAGGCTTTCACTTTGCTGTCATCTCAGTTAGGGTCACAGCTGTTTCTGTGGCTGTGTTACAAAGTAGATCCACAAAATAATTCAGGTTAAGACTAAACTCCTCATAGTGTTATTATTCAACAGTATAATTTCTTTATAAAGTATGTATGTTTCAGTATGTAAAGTGCCTACATCCTCTGGCCTATAGGTCACCTACAGACTATAAAAAATGCTTCATATATACATCTAGATGAGATTAATGCATGCGCTTCACAACAGGCTGTTGACTGAGCCTAGACATGTTAGTAAATAAACACTTCAGGGTCATAATGTACATGAGGCAACCACAGCCAAAATCTCTGCTTGAGAAAGTCTTGTAACACTGATTATCTCTGTGATGTAAACCTAAGACCTCTTAATATACAGGAGACAGTATATCAAATAAATATGAATAAAATATAAATGTTATTAGGTTCTCATTCATTTGGGTTTAGGGTTTTTTTTGAGCATCAAGGGACTCTTCATCCAGATATATAAATAAGATAAAGAATGAAATCAATGTGCTCATAAGAAATCCCAAATTCAAATGCTTTCAGAGCCTGGATAAATTTTCTGTATTTTTTTTTCCCTGAAACACCCACATATCTAACTCTCTTCAGCTTCCAGATCTTGTGCAGTCTCAGAATAACATCAAATCAATACACATCCGATACTCTTGCTTTTGCCTCAACAGAAAAGAACTAATGGTGCTGACAGTCTTTAAAAGCTTTCAGGTTGGCCCAATATGGAATAAATTAGCCTGAAAAAGATGTAGAAGTCTTTTCCAGCTCTGCTCTTATTGCAGTACATTCTAGCAGCAATGCCTTTAAGTGTTTAAGAATACATTACACCACAAAGGTACTGGAGGAATCTACCTTTACTACTGCAAAACAGGTGCATGCTTTGTATCTCCTGCTTTTTCTAAGAAAAGTACTCCTCAAAGCAGGAACTGTGACTTTTATATGGCAGCTTCAAGCATTGACCCTTTAAGAAGTAATCATATTTAATGTAAAATGCCTTTGTAACTTCCTTAGGAAGTAGGAGTGTAGCATCATGTTCTATTTTCTAAACACAGGTGCTAACTATGACTTTATTTCAAGAGGGTTCTTAAGTATGTGTCTCACTTTAATTCTGTAAATCTATTGATGCTATTATGACTTCTTAGGTATTAGGATGACACACACGTGTACTAAGGGATGTGCTCATGCCACAAAAGGAGAAAGGATTTAGTCTTCTTATCTCTCCTTTCTTCTTCCCTCCCTCTCCTATTTTTCCTTTGCAGATGTCCTTGCCTTTATGTCCTCCTCCTCACAGATTTAACTTCATCATCTGCCCTTCCGGTACTTATCTATCCTCTTGCTTCTCCAGAGGTCCAAACACATTTTGCTGATCAGAAGTATTAGATGCAAGACTAGCTCAGGCAGTAACTGTTGCCCAACTATCCCCAACCCTCACATCGTTGCTACTTCTTCAGCAGTGCCAACATAATTGTTTGTAGAGTTGTGCAGTGAAACACGTCAGCGTGAAAAAACATAAACAGGATTTAATAGGCTTTATTTAGTAAAGTCTATTTTCAGTTATCTCATCTTGTTCATAGTGCCGTCTCAGACCTGGCTGGTTGGCCCGACTGAGTTGCATTTAACTGCACTTAACCACTGTAAAGCTGTGGAAATAAACGGGCAGTAATGGAAAGGGCTGTCACGGGGTAGTGCTTAAGTAGGTATTTCTGACAGTGCTTCATACCTTAGAATAAGGCCTGAGGTTGACAGTGCTTTAGGGGTCTACCAGAAGTGAAGGCAGCCTGATTTCCAGACAAGGAGGTGAACAGTCTGTTGAAAAACTTAGCATCCTGAAGCTAGGAAATAGCTGAAAAACAACAGTATCGATATGTGATTTTGTGTGTATAGGTGAATCTTTAAAGATGCAGGGGTTTTTCCTACTGTTTTTGTATTTTTTTTCTGATTTTCAGTGAGTCCATCCTAGTGTGCATAACGTTATTCACCTGTAGCTTTTGCTAATAATGCTGTCTGCACTGGAGGATGATGAAAATTCCTGAAGTTTAACTTTTCAGAACATCTTTCAGAGTGAAACTCACCAAATAATTATACAAAAAGTATAAAAATGGATTGCTCCTTGTTAAGAATCAGAAGCTTTTTCCACCAAAATGTATGGTAGTTTTTCAATAGTGGCTGAGTTTTATTATTTGTATGTTATTAACAAGAACATTATTTTCCAATTTGTATTTAGTTTGCATGTTATGAATAGAAAACATAAACAGTCCTTCCATTTTTTTAAAGTTTCCAAAGCTTAGCATCTTATTCTAGATGATAAAATTAAGGACACAAAATACTTATGTAGTGTTGCTTTTTACTTATCCATTCTGCAGTTTCTATCATTCAAAATAATTCCACTTATTCTTCCTGATGGCAAATGCATTCATTTATTTACTCAAGTTAGTAGTTTATAGCAAGGATGCATGAAAATTAAAGCATGGATATCTGAGGGAAGACTAGCTACACCTATTTGACCATCAGCCTGTAAATGACTAGAGCTCTGTATCAGTTTTTATTTTTATTATTAAAATTAAATATTATTATTATTATTTCTATTATTTGTTATTATTGTTTTTATTTTATTTATTATTGTTATTATTTTATTAAAAATATACCAAGAAACTTTTTACTATCAACCAAAAAAACTGACAATGAATGAAAAGTAAGGAAAAGGAAAGGAAATATAACTGGAGAGCTGGAAGAAAAGGGTAAAGTTGGAACAGAAGCAGTCTCTGAATTTTCTTGCTCTTATGAAATTCTCAGTTTCAGCCTTCCACACAGATACTTCATAGGACTGCAATCTTATTTTATTTGCTAAGACATATTTTTGCCATTTTTCCTCCTTGTTTTCTTCTGCTTGACTGTTGACAGGAAGTCCAACCCATCTCCTCTGTACTTGGTGCTAAAGTGAAGTTGCAGATGTAGCTGATAGTTTACTGTTTATCATGGTACTGATGGCTACCTTCCATTTCACCCAAGGAGAGTTATTCTCACTGTTTTGATATATTGTAGTTGTTGCCAATGGATCCCTTCCTTCTCTTTCTTGCAGTCCAGCTGTCTTGTTGAGCAGAGGAAACAAAACTGTCTGCGTGAGGTTAAAGCAAGAAGGACGTTTTGTCTTCCTGGAAAGGTAACAGTGAGCAGAATAACTCTGCCTGGAAGGACTTATCCAAAATGCTCTTCTTAAAAGATCTTTTCATTCCACATGACATTCATGCATCTGCTGGTTGTAGCTATGTTGTTGATCTATAAGTCTAAATACAAAGCAACCCTGATAGCAATTTTTTTAAAATGCAAATTAACTCTAGTGGAAACTTCAGATTTTCCTGACATTTTTGACATTGCATTAAGGCATGTGCTTGCTTTTAACAGTAGCTATTACAGCCGTTTTGCTTCAGGAAAGAAAGTTGGCACAATCGAGTATCTTCTCTATAACAAACTGGGGTGTCATCTTATGAAAAAAGACAAATCTGAGATTAATGCTCTTGAAAAAAAGCTGAAATTTTATTCTTATAATCCAGTCTGTACTCAACTTCAGAATCATGTCATTAGAGATCTGACTTTGATGAACCACAACCAGCTTAAGCACTGAATAGCAACACTATTAGTTACAGAACTCTAATTTGAATGGCAGCACCTCAGGACATTGGTGTGTATGTTTTGAGTTGTAAGAAAGTGTGTAAAAGTAATTCTTTAGACAGGAAAGAAAATTAAACGTTCACCAAATACTTGCTCAATATTATTTCAGCTGGTGGATTTCTGGATGCTAAGCACTTGCGAGAGATTTAATGTCTTGTTAGTCTTGAAGAATTTTGTCAAGGAAGTGATAAGTAGCCTTTAAATGTCAAAGCAATCAAGAGTATAGGAAAGATTACAGCTGACTCCTCTTAGAGCTGCAAATAAGAGCTGCCTTTCTTTGTGCTGCTGGTTCAAAGTATACCTTGCTGCTGGCCAGCTTAATGGAAGTTTGATCTTCATTGATCTATAGCCAGAACTTTCTGCTAAAGATGAAGAGAGTCAAGGAAGCTTAATGTTCTAACATTGGCTTAAAGTTTTTCTGCATCAAGCCTATGGAAGCAAGTTGCTTTAAAATCGTTAGTTCCTTTAATGACCTTGCTATAAGATCTTAAAACATCTACCAGAGCCTAACCACAAATGTTCACAATTCCATACGACATTTTTCCATTCTCTTCATAAAAATACTAAAATGAAAAAAAACATTTTTGCTTGACTCTACTTCTGTCACATGCAGAAAGCAGGTGAAAAGTGAATGCAAAAACGGAAAAGCATAAATGTAAAAAAAAAGCTTTTTAGCATATGATTCAAGAGCATGCCAGTTAGTGAAACAAGGTATTAATATGGAAACAAGGCCAGAGTAATGCTGACTTCTTGCAGTGAACTAATAAACCTTTTCCTGCTCTCCCAGTGGCTTTGCATGCGGTTGATTTAAAGATTAGCATCCACATCAAATTGAAATTTGATTCTAAACTTGTGCTTGAATCGATGCCTGTGGTATTTGCTTACTAGTGCCACACCTGAAATCAATCCCAAGTGGCGTATTAATTGTAAAGGCACTCCTGAAAATATAGTCTTTGGAAGATAATCCACAAATTTAGAAAGTAAATCACAATGGCAGGCCAGTATCCCTTTCCGTGTGATTGTATCCTTCTCAGAAGACACCTTGCTAAAGTTGAAGGTTGATAAAAGTGATGATGGAAAACTGGCTGTTACCTTTACACATAACTATAACTATAACTGTTCCTTTTACAGATTGAATTCTAGTCTTTTAAGGCTTGAAATTCTTGTCAGAGGGTAAAATCATAACCTATGTATCTCACACATAATTGACATTTAAGCATAGTTTTAAATCAAAGCCAATTGTTCAAAAATCTCTAAATTATATTCTGTGGGTAGTAACTGTTTGTGTTATGAGCAAGCTTTCTGCCAGTAAATTATTAGTTTTTCTCATGCTGCTGATATTTGGGACTGACTCTGCATATAGATATATGCAGATATGTTTCCCTAAATGTCAGTTCAATTTCCATTAAGAATTAAAAAATTAAGTGCCTTTTGCCTCCTTGTTTCTGTGAGCAATGGGCTAAGTGCTAAAACTGTTACTCTTTTATTTATGTCCTTTGGTAATACTCAGGATTTTTTCTTGAGTAGTAAATTAAAAAAAATATAATAGTGTACAACACTTAGAATTAAAAAGGGGTTCCTTTCGTATTTCATTACCATATTGCTTGACTGAATTTTTAAAAAATAAGCCAGATTTAGCCAGAGAAGATTAAAGATTCAACTCTTATGCTGAAATAGTGGTATGCAACCCTTTGCAGTAGAATGCTCCACTTTGCCCCATAGCTATCTGTATCCACTTACCTGCCAGCAAATACATGCAGTTCTCATTTGTTACCATGAAAATGTGAGTAAATCTTAGGCATTGCCTCATTTCCATCACTTGCTTGAGGCTCAGCAAGCATATCACTTTGCCACATGCCACTTTTCCTGACTTTGTATATTGAAGAACTTTGAACATCTTAATATTTAAGCATGAATGATGCATAGTGAGAACAAGCTGGTCAATTAAGAATCAAACATTTCTGAAAATAAAACTGATGTGGACAGTGAATCATCTTCAATTAGTAGCGTTAGTATTGATTTTCTGTAAAGCAGCTGCTGTCAATTCTAGGTGATCAAAGATTTCTGAGCAATAAACATGCTAAAGGGGTTAAGCATATAGCAGAATGACTAGGTACACTGTATTTTAGAAATGCAATTTAAAAAATGTTATAATGGATCCTTAGATCATGACAGAGGCATAAAATACCAATGAGTCTCGCTGCTGGCAGTGAATTGTGACCCATGTACAGATCTGGCCTGAGATGTGGGTAACTAGCTTAAAATTTGAATTGCAATTTAGAATTCAAAAGCTCAGTACATAATTTCTGTCTCTTAGAAAAATGCTAAGAAAGCCTTCAGCATTTTAAATGCCCAATAAATCAGCAAGAGCAAAATTTGCTATTTGCTACCTTTAACAGAGAAGAACCGTTACCTCAAATGGTTACCGATGTCCAGTGACCCCTTTCTGGGTTAGCAAGGCCAGAAAGTTTTGCCTGCTCTCCACTCCTGTGTTGGTATTTAAGAAAAGAATAGCTAAAAGCAGAATGAAAGTCTCACACAGTGATAAAAAGTCTGGCAAGGTCTTGGAGTACCAAGTCTTCTGGGCTTAACACAGGTTCCCCTCAGTTGCACTGTGCTAGTTTAGACCAACCCTCAGTGAGGTGGGATGGACTTTTCCCTTGCCCTTTTCCCAAAGAGTGGTTGTGCTGCTGCAGGGTTCTACTTGCTCATGTAATACCTGCACTGCTCTCTTGCAACACTCACTAGTGCTGAGCTTGTGCAGAGCCATCATGGCCACCCCTGTGCTTGTGGGATGGACATGCCAGAGGCGGCAAAGTGCTAAGGCACCCCACACAGCAAACCTCTAAAGGAAAACTTCATTAAAAAAAAGAGAGTTAAAGTGATTATAGTTTTACCTATTTCTCCCTGCATCCTTCTTAAAAATGTAAGTGCTTAGTATGAAATAGTTTTGCTATTATATGTATTTTCTCAACAGGATTAGTTATTGATGGAAAGTGTAAAATTTTTACATTAAAATCTTAATGCTAGTAACAAGAAACGTATTAGGTGTATGTTCACTGTGGAAACAGCAAGCATACTTGTATATTCAAGGAATGTTTATTTCTTTGTGCATTGAATGCAAGTTTATGAACGGCAAAATGTTACTCTAAGTCAGTGTGATTTGTTCTTCCAATTATATTTAGTATCTTATCAGAAAATACCACTTTTGGTACCAATGTGTAACTTCGTATTTTCCTATTAATTCTGTTCCTTAAGGAACAGAATAATTTTGAAAAGGACCGTTTACTTAATGACGCTTTCTGCATTTCTTATCTTTATTCCGTATAAAAGGGTTTAGGAATTTTCTTCTTTGTTTTAAAGTCCCAGATACTGTATAAAAAGCAGAACAATTGAACACATTGCTACTCAGTTTTTAGTAAATTCACTAAAATGCAATCTAAATTTTTACCTGAAAAAATTTGCATTTAGACTTGATCTTATTTTATATTTTACCTAAAATATAAACCAGTATTTTTCTTAGTCATGTGAAGACATCTAGTATTTTTCAAAGGTGTCTGTATTGACAAAATCAGCAATTTTATTTTTAAGACTGTTCACAGAAAGCCGAAGTCATAAATGCTAAGTGAGCTCATGCTTCTGCTCCAAATACCTTTTCACAAAGCTTTTTGTGGTGTTCATGCAGCTTTATTCTGTACTTTAAGACTGCTGCTCATGCCTTAGCTTTATTTAGCCTCTTGAAAAGAGACTGAGGGAGAAAGATTAGATTTTTCTTGATGAATGTATAGGCATGACAAGAGTCAAGTCTTTTCATCTTGCTGCCTTTCACAGAACTGGCAGAAAGAATCCAAGATGGTGAGGGAAAGCAGGTTTTGGTATTTCTGGGTGACATCTCTACTGTTGTCTATGTTGTTCTTTCATTCAAGGCACTTTTATTTTCAAAATGAATAACTGACAGAATAAATAATCTTCACAAGTTTCAGAGAGCATTATTTGCTCTGGTGAACCTCCTCTATGATCTTGATTCAAATATCAAAAACTTTCACAGACATGGGAAAGCTTTTTCATTTCCAAACTGGGGAAACAGTTTTGGTGGTATAGCAATTGAGCCAGCTTTGCTTACAGGAAGGAATGCAGTTCTCCAGTCGCTATGATGGAAAAGAATTCCGAGTAATTTCTGCTGTCGTTCTTGTGGCTATGGTTTCTTTTTCATGGTTTTGTTTCAATCTCTGTGACCTTGCAGCTGCTGCAGCCATGTTGCTTGGTCTCAGAAATCAGGCTTTAGCATTTGTTTCATTTATGCTGTGAAGACCGTGACTCATCAACTTACAATTTTTTTAAAAGCTCTCCATAGAATTTAATCCAGTTGTTCACATGTGTAAAGCAGAAACAGAAATGTCTGAATTTTTTTTTTCAAGTGTGGGGAATGAGGAGGGGAGGAGAGCTAAAGAAAAAGATCAAGATTTTAGTTACTTCTACTGCTTGCTGAACTAGTATTAGTGGTTTGTAGAAATTTAACCTACGCTGAAAGAGAGGCCTGGTTTTCTTCTTCAGGCAATCAAAGTCTAACCCTGGGAAAATAGTTTTAAGGTCATTTTACCTACTCAGCTATGGAAGCACCAATCCAGAAAACAGAAGGAAAGGTAGTAGAATATTCAGGGGCCAGACAGATCCTTTATGAGCAATCAGTTCTGTTGGCCCCCTATGCACCCCAGACCTCAGGGCTGCACAGCCGTGTCCCCTTGAGTGGACAGCATCCCTCTCCATCATAGAGGTATCACAGCCTTTCCAACACACCTCTCTGCCAGGCTTCTTGCCAGTTCGTGGCGGGGCAAGGTAATAGTCGCTGCAGAGTTTGATTCTGCTCAGGGTGGCATTTTATCTCTCCCATGAGTGTACCACAGCAGTGAAGTGCAGCTGATGAAGCAGGAGATGATGCTCTGATATCAGTAGCTGCTATCTAATTCAGAGGCAAGCTGCATTTCAACCAAAAAATACGACAGAAAAGTTGACACCCAATTATCATACTGAAGCAGAGTGAAATTCAATGAAGATCAAAGATAGAGCTTTCTATCTCCATAGCAGGACACAATTATATGGCTACCAGCTAAAAAGCAAATACTCCCACATTAAAATATGCCTTAATCCAGATTAAAGACAATTTTTTTTGAGGTTACTAGGGGTTTCTGCTAAAAGAAAATTACTGTAAAAAATGGAACAAACATCTTAAAAACTTTTGTTAGTGGGAACAGGCTTTACAGGGACTCAGACCCTCAGTGGCTGCACTCCAACCAATTAGCTCCTTCCATCTTACTCAAAATGAATTCAGACAGGTAGCAGAAAAAAAAATATTTGGGCTTTGGGGTTTTTTTAATGTTTTTTTAAAACGTATTATTATTATTTGAAATAACCTGTTCATTTAGCACCAACTTTTCCAGCCCTTTCACCCAGTCCCACACAATTCCCCTCGTTTCTGGAGATGGGGGTGGGGAATTAGTTGCAGTGGAAGCCAGTGAGCTGGACAGCAAGATCACATATTTTGCAGTCTAGATGTTTTCATTGCACTAATTTGAATGTAAAACTTGTAATTGCAATGCTGATTGTCAGTGTGTTAACAGGATAGGACACCAACACATACTTCTCCAAGTACTATAAAAAGCAGAAATGAGAGAGAGAAATAATTTACAAACTAGAATTCTCATGTGGTTGATGTTTATTAGTGCTATCTACAAGCGGACACAACCTATAACTCTAAAATGTTGATGAAAGTTTATTTATTACTGTGTAGTCAGTGAAATTAGTAATGTCTTGGGCAGTAGTTTTCTTACTGAAGGAGTAAGAAAATTAGATGCTTTTCCTGGCAAACAACCTGGAGCACTAGGGAGTTATGAAATGAGATCTAGGAAATTTAACAATTTGTTGGTAGTATAGAAGTAGTGGGGCTAATCTAGGAAAATGCAAGCCAACAAAATATTTCTACTGAAACAAAAATTTGATACAACATAGAGTTTAATGTTCCTGTAAGACCTCAACTTTGACCTGTGATAAGAAAAGATGGTTTATTTGGCTGCAACAATGGTGATATTAATTCTTGTGTAATTAGATGTGATAATACCTACATGACTACCTTTGGTTCTAAACAGCAGAAAAGCAGAAGAATGCTGAAGAAATACTTTAAAGGGAATGGTCAAATATGAGAGTATTTGTAGATAGGGCTAGGTGGGACATAAGGAAAGTAAGGTTGCTACAGGTGTATGAAGAATGACACACAATATTCTATAATATTCTATTCTATAATATAGAATATAATATAGAATATAGTTACATATATAACTTTTAATCAGTTGTGATATTTCTTAGCAATAATAGAGTGGAATAACTTAAAGCAGTGAAAACTGAAGTGAAAAATGTAATATTTTAAAAGGTTATAGTAAATGTCTAAATTAAACAATTGCAAGCATCTTTGGAACTACTGTGTACGCATTAAATAAAACTGATCTGATACTTTGCATATTTTGGCAATGTAGTCATTGTCATCATTTCACAAGTCAATCTTCTCAACTTTACATTTTTATGGTAAGATTGCCCAGCATATTTTTCACTTGATAGTTTATATAACAAGGTCTGACCCTAAAATTTTCTACCCGTTTTACCTTGTAGCTGTACTAAAATGAGGCATTATGACATAGAATACTTAGAAGTGACTGTTTGTAACTCTTTCTATGAAACTAGTTCTATATGTATTTCATTAATTCTTAATATTTTTTCCTCTGATTCTTTCCAAGACTTCTCTCGTATTCATTCATTCATTCTGATCATAAGAAAACTTATTGATAACTTGGATTTACCCTTACAAAAACCCCAAAATGTCCTATATAGAAACCACTTTACAGACCCAGGCACTTGATCATATGGTGATTGTGCCTGAGCTATAAATAGGGAACTATGTGGGTTAGCTGTTAATTCCAGAACAATAAACATGAGATCCAAATCTAGGTAGTATGAAGAGGGAATAGAAACAACTTTAGGAGGGAGTTAAAGTGAATGGAAGGCAACTAAAAGCCAAAGATATTAATATTTTTTCTATTAATGTATTCATCTTGATGAAAAAACTCTCACTAAAATTCATATCAAGCAGTGTGTTCCACATGTGAACGTTGGTAGATACTAATATCAAATCTATTTGAATCTACTGAAAGCTTAGAAGTGAAATATCTACTCTGGCATTTCCAAATCATATAAGATTTTTGTGATATTCTTTTTCAGGCAGTTTTCACTTTTTCCAGTAATTTGAACATCAAAAGTAAAGTAGCTGAATAAACAGAGTAGTACAAAGAAAATATTTGATTTTCTTTTAAAATGTATCAAAGAAAACTGGGTTACAGGATATGTTTGTATGTCTCTTGGTGGGTATTACAGGGAGTATGGATTAATTTGAGAGGACAAAATTTCTCAAGTATACTATCTGTTGTTTTTAGATTGTACCTTTATTAACAAGAAATTTGCTGAGTGAAGATATTGAACAGAGCTCATATAGCAGAGTCAAATGGGACCCTCCATCATTTACCAGTAGTATAAGCAGCAGTTTTGGTTTTGGGAGAGTTGCTTTTTTTTCCTTTTTCTTCATTGACTGGATCAGCTCTTCTTTGAAGTATGCACAGTAACTCAATAAAAATACAGGTGTTGCTGGCGATTTATCCAAAACAGCAGATGATCTTGTTCAGATATGAATAAATTTCACAGCATCACAGAATTGCCTAGATTGGAAAAGATCTTTAAGATCATTGAGTCCAATTAACATAACACTGACAAGTCCTCAACTAAACTGTATCCCTAAGCACTGTGTTTATACATCTTTTAAACACCTCCAGGGATGGGGACTCCACCACTGCCCTGGGCAACCAATTCCAATGCTTGAGAACCCTTTCAGTAAAGAAATTTTTCCCAATATCTAATATAAACTTCCCCTGGTGCAACTTGTGGCCATTTCCTCTTGTTCTATCACTTGTTACTTGGTTGAACAGACCGATCCCCACCTCTCCTCAACATCCTTTCAGGTAGTTGTAGAGAGCGATGAGGTCTCCCCTAAGCTTCCTTTTCTCCAGGTTAAACAATCCCAATTCTCTAAGCCACGCCTCATAAGACGTACTCTAGACCCTTCACCAGCTTCGTTGCCCTTCTTTGGACACACTCTAGTGCCTCAACGTCCTTCTTGTAGTGAGGGGCCCAAAACTGAACACAGTACTTGAGATGCAGCCTCAGCAGCTTCAAGTACAGGGGTAAAATCACTTCCCTGGTCCTACTAGATGCACTTGGCCTTCTTGTCCACCTGGGCACACTGTTGGCTGTCAATCAATCCCCCCAGGTCTGTCTCTGATGAGCAGCTTTCCAGCCACTCCTCCCAAGCCTGTAGCATTGCTGGGGGTTGTTGTGGCCAAAGTGCAGAACCCGACATTTGGCCTCATTGAAACTCATACAATTGGTCTTGACCCATCAATCTAGTCTGTCTAGGTCCCTCTGCAGAGGCTCCCTAGAAACATTTCCTCTAAAGCCAAGTTTGTGAATAGTCATTGTGTCCTTAGCGGTCTGAATATTTTAAACTTTGAAGGAAATAAAAAACATTATCAGAATTTGAAGTTTGGGCTTATCATTACTCCTTCATAACAGCAAATTCAGATTTAGTAAAATCATTGTGCTTAATAATAGCATGGAAAGTCTTTGTCACTTCTGAGGCAGTAGGACAGCAGTGAGCTGTGCTGCTAGTTGCAAAAGCTGTGAATGTGCTTTGTGTGTGTTTGGAACACAAGCAACAAAACATTAACATTGTGATATGATAAGAATAATAAGCTATTCTCCTTATTTCAGGTAGTTCTAGGTTATTACTGACTACCAAATAGGTCATTGCAATTTCATTGGTATGGAGCAAGCCAGTGAAATTCGGTTGTTTGGGAAAGCATTTTGCACTGCATTTGGTTTTGCTCAAAAATAATTGGGAACTGTCAATTCTAAAGGGAAAGGGTCTGTATTCTTTTATCGAGGATTCTCTATAACTTTATTTTAGTAAAGGAGTAAGTTCATGAGTGTTTTATGTGATCCACAGATGTGAAGTTAAAAATGAAATTCTAATCAAAAGTCTATAAGAGCTAACACACACCAGAGATTCAGTCCTTTAGGTGAAAACTGTTATCACTGAAATGAACAAAACTGAAATTATTGTTGCAAGCATTATGACAGCTTTTTGCCATTTGCAGGATTCTAAAATATGTACAATAAGGCAAACATTTGTACATCTTTTTATATAAAACTCTAAGAACACTTTAAAACATATGCATGACTCAAACTAACCTTTTCATCTCACACAGATATTATAACCATGACTTAGATGAACAAACTCAGATATAGAGTATTGGTTAGAGAATAGCAGTGAAAGTGGGTAGAAAGACGGCTTTTTGAACTGTCAGTGGCACTGCTGTCTTTCTGTCACTTTACAAGGAAGATGTATTTTGATTTTGACAATTTTAGTGCAGAAAAGTTGATGAAAATAATCTACTTGCTATTGAAGAAGACTGCATTATTAAACAAAACAGGTAAACCTGATGTGCCACAGCCCTTCCAGAATGATCTGACTTGCTTAAAAATCAGAAGAGCTTTTCTATAAAAGTATTATAGTTTCTTTGTTGACTCCTGGTTTTTGTTAGCTTCATGGCTTCTAGATTTTTCTATTTAACTATGAAGTCTAGGACTGGCAAGGGTTGGGGGTGTGGTTATTTTTGCTTTGTTTTGTTTTGAATAAAATCTCAGATTCTGCCACGATTGCGCACTTCCTGAATCTGTCTGTTTGCAAAATACTAACCACTGTTGTAGCATGGCAACTCTGGCAGAAGGAGGAAACCCTCTGCTGTGAGGACCCTGCAGCCAGAGGAGGTCCTGAGCACTACCTACGGCTCTGCTCTGTCTGGAAACGAAAATGCTCTTCCAGCACAGAAACGGGGAATATTCTTCCTAATAAACAGAAGGAGTCTCAGGAAATGAACTGAAGTCTGAATCTTTTCAGTGGCACTGTTGCACATGCAATGGTTGACAGGCTTCCAAAAAGTGAAGCAAATGGTTCAGAAGTCTCACTGTACGTGTTATCTGCTCCTGTATGGATGGAAGATGGATTAACTGAAGTGAGTTCTTCCAGTCCACAATTCTCCCATGACTAGATAAATAACAATAATAAAATTAAAAGCAGCAATTCTGTGGGGACAGTAAGTCTCTCAAGATTACAAGTTTGTATTTTTACTGTGTCAGCAAGGATATAGATTTGTAAATATTCCAGACTACCCAAAAGGGCAATGAGTTATTCATCTTTTGTTTTCTTACGTAATATACTTCCTTATTTTCAGTAGACAAGGAAATATAATACTGAGAACCAGTTCCAGAAGTTGCCTACTCAGAGTCTTTCTCATAAATATGAGTGAGTCAGAAGTTGCCAATTTGTTCAGGAAAAGCTATGTAACACTACCACACAGAGATGAAAGAAATGTATTTTCTTAAGGATGCCTCGTACTACCAGAGTTTTAAAGGCTGATTAATTATAAAGGTCAGAAGTTAATGTTTGTTTTCAAGATAAAACCTCTGCTTTGGGAAAAGTTTGAGTCATTTACTGTAGGCAGTGAATGGTTGTATTACATTAATTTATAGCTTGTATTCTGTGATACATTGTTGTGAAAAATGCCTCTGAAATGCTATTATACTGAAATGATAGTGTCATAGGAAAGCATACACAACAAAGTCTATGCTAAAGGATATAGGTATCATTCTGGTCTCATTGAAGTACAAAAAGTTTTACTGTTGACCTCAGTGAAGCTATTATTACCTGTTGCCCAGCAGGACTCCCAGGTCCTTCTCTATGGAGCTGCTCTCTAGCGGGTCAACCCCCAACCTATACTGGTGCATGGGGTTATTTCTCCCCAGGGGCAGGACTCTACCCTTGCCTTTGGAAGGGAGGCTGGCTGCTGAAATGCTTATTTCGCATCTATGGAACTATGTAGGCTCAGTTTAGTTGCCTAAACTTCCTTGTTTAGTGACATTTGGACTGAAGCATTTGTGCCAAAGACAGAAGGTCTTGGAAGATGCAAAAAAATATATGTGAATTAAGCTCAATGAGTCCTCAGTTAAAGAGCATGGCTAATGTATATTAAGGATATAAAGGATATAAAAACACTATCCTGCAAAAACACGCAATTTAAAAAAACTTTGTATTTTATTCTGCCTTTTCTTGTTTACAGTCTTTCAAATATTTGTTTCTGAAATTACTTTTTAAAATCAAATTATAGCAAATACAAATGAGATTTAAAGTCTATACATAATATTGAATTCATGGAAGGGAAATTCTGTTTTCTAATTTTCTAAAAATGAACTTAAAATAGTATTGACTTGGTTTCAGCCTGACCACATTTCCCACATGGTATTCTTTAGTTCAGGGCCTGAATAAGCATAAATCCACCATTTGCTCAGCCCTTGACTCATGGCAATTACTACTTTCCCACAGAAATACTATTGCAAGGAGATTTCTTTTGGAGTAATTCTCTTAAACCTCCTTCCAATCTGAATGAGTGATGGGATTTAAAACATGCCATTTTCCTTTGCTTCTTGTCGAATTTGAAGACAGGAGTTTGAGCAAGAGCATTGCCCAAGGTGTTGTCAGACCTCTGACTTCTCCCCAGTACTGCATTAATAATCTTGGCTTCTGGCAAAGAGCTGTGGATTCCAGGGGCTGACGGGTAGCTGAAAATTAAAAACAAATCCTCAAGTGATATTGAAGCTCTCACCTCAAGTGTCTTTAGCTCCTTCCCAGCTCTGAGCACTTGGGCTTTAACTAGGTGGAATAAGTCCTGTTGAATGGCATGCCAGAATAGGTCTGCTCTGGATAATGACATTTCTTCTCACTTTATGGCCTCGTTGCAAAGTCCTGATGCCACTTAGTAGTAATTTTGCTTTCAATGGAACGAATTCAAGATTTTGTCTTATTTTTCCCTTGAAACTGGACCTATGTTGGCTTATCTATATCATTGTTATAGAAAATTTTGTCAGCCTTTTGCCAAGATAAATAATTATCTTTGTAACATAAATTGAAAAGATTTCATCTCATTCTGAGTCTAAATGATCTACTGATCTGTTTATCTAATCAGCCCACTTTCTTTCTAATCTATTACATTGACATTTGAATTTGAGTCTATGATAGATTAAACTTAAACAAACCATCCTCTAACACTTTGGTGTTCTTCTCAAACTTGCCTCTCTGTTTCTTACCTACGAAAGATGTTTCAACAGTAGAGTAATAAATTATCTCAGGCTGGCCTATATTATTTTTTGATTCAAGCTACAAGTTTCCAAACTATGGCCCATTTTAAGCTAATTCTCTCTTTAGTAAATATCTCTGAAAAATCATTGCATTTTGATCAGTGCTTTCAACCAGTGATGTTATTTTTTTGAAATGCCAGCATTGTTAAATATTATATTTAGATGTTTATTTGTCTTATCATAATTCTTCTTACCTTATTGATTTTATTTGCAAAAATCAGAAATACAACACTCAGTTCAGTCTTCTGAGGAGAGGTAGAGTTATAAAAGCACAATAAATCAGAAAGAAATGCAACAAAACAGAAAGAAACAAAGCAGTAAAAAAGTTCCGTTTTCTCCATGTAGTTTTATCACACATTATTCACACTTTGTTAGACTTTTAGCTAATGTATGTTAATTGAAGTGACCTAGAGTTATTTTCCAAAAGATTCGTATCATCTATTTCTTATTCTGTGGGCTTTTTTATTTGTTAGGTTAGACACATTAGGTTCCTCCTTTCTGTCTACTTTGCCATTTACCATGTTACCCATACAAATTACTCACATAAGTAATCACAATTTAGTCCTTCTAAACTGCTAAAATCCTATTATATTCAAAAGTTTAGTGAGTCTATGGGGTTTCTTCTGATCTTATTTTTCTAAGGAAGTAAAATAGCTTCATGAAGAAAGGATAGTTCTCCAAGTAAGATATGGTGTAAGTAGCACTGTAAATTCATCTAGCCTCTGTAATACATTCTTGCATCATCCTCATGCAAATCTCTTTCTTTTTTTTTTGGAAGAACTAAGTCTTTTTTTCTGCTTTGAAAAAGAAAGGGTAAGGGCTTTATATTCTTTTGCCCAGTTTTCTGTGACACCTCTGCAGGAATCTGTATATCCTGGCTTCTAATGCTTCAGAAAAGGGGAAAATTATACACTGAGGTAGTGGTATTAACTTCAAAAACTGAGTCCCTAACATATTTTAACTATGAAAACAATACTTTCTTTATTCCTGCTTGAAAGAGTTTAATCACAGCTTGTATACTTTTGGCTGTATTTACTGTTCTTGGTGTGCCTGTACCTATTTTTTCCATACAAAAAGGAGTAATAGTATTCACAGGTAGGATTAATTTTAGTAAGAAATCATGAAATGAAAGATGCCCTGTAACTGAAAAATGTTCTTAGTGTATTTCCAAAGTCTTGATTTTTGTGTTTGTCCCTTTGGATATGAGTGAATTTCCCAACTAGATTGTAACTAGGTCAATGAGTAGATAATTTATTCATGCAACTACAAGTATTTTTTTAGAGCTGTTGGTTTCACTCTTTATCTCCTTGTTTATCATTATAGATATTTAATGATATTGTGATATGTTTAGCTAATTTTCATTGCCTACTAGATATGTCATAGTTAACTTCCATGTGTATAGAAAAGAGTTAGCAGATCTTGCAAGGTGCTCTACAGTAAATTTTCCTTGACACCAACAAAGTTCAGCACTTTCATTGCCTCCCAGGTCAGTAATGGAAGAGATGAAAATATTTTATTGCTCCATTTTAATATTTATAGTTCTGTCTTTCATGAGATGGGATTTGAAACCACACTACAAAACAACAATGCAATGTGAAACTTCCAGGAGTTTGGTTTCTGCGTTGAAGGCATCATAGTGTTCCTGTTGAGAAAAGTGATAATGTGCTGCAATTAGTATCTGGGCTGCAGAGAAAAAGCAGAATTATTCTTCTGAATACAGAATACTCATAAAAAATATACAGTCCAAAGAGTTGTTTTTGGTTGGCAGCCACAAAACTTTGTTTTGCCTGGATCAGAACTATGTTGGCTTTCTGGTATTTTTTAATACTCTAACAGATCAGTTTAATCTAATTTTGATGTTTAATCTTCCTTTGCTTAAATAGTGTCTGGTTTTAAGAAAAATATTTTAAAGGGTATAATTGCACCCTCAGGTTTACATTAACGTCCTGTGAAATAAGATACAAGGTAAATTAGTACTGATCAGAAATTAACTACTACCATGAGGCCTGCGTGTTTCATTTTGCATAGTTAACCTGCAAAAAGGGTGAAACTCAGGAAAATATATAACTTCCACCTCTTCTTACCAACACAGAATTTGTAATACTTGCTGCAAGCCTTATCCCATTTACATGCAAAAACTGAAAAGGAGTATTATGTGTACTGTGATTAACAGCAGAATGAAATAATCTCCCATTGAAAAGCTACATGTAAAAGCTAAAAGCCTGCAGCTTCATAAACACTGAATCTAATACCCTGCTGTCCAGCTCATAGGATTTGTTCCTGGAATCCCACTGCACCCTATGACAAAAATCTGAAGACTACAATATCATATGAAGAACAGATTCTAGTTTTGTGCCTGGTCAATTTATTCTGGGGCAACATAAGTAATCAGTTAGCTTATTTGCTACTGGCCATATATTTCTATTCACAGAAATACCTCACCCAGCAACTGACCAAATCTTACTCGTCAAATCTGCCTTTTCCTCGTTCCCTTCTGCCCATACCCTAAACCAAATAATGCTCTTCCAGGATGTTAGAAAATATTTTTGAGTTGTCGGAGGAGAGTTTTAGAGTATAATCAAAGCCAAATAGGAACTATTGAAACTACTTTGCCTTTGTTGAATTTTTTGCCTGAAATCACAAAGTAACTTAGGTGCCATTCACAAGGTAAGATATAAGATATTTTTATCTCCTATAACTTGTTAGGCAGTATATAGGCCAGAATAGGTAGCTGAATACAAGCATGTGAGGGAAGTGTTCTGATTTCCAGATTTTAGAGTAGCGCAACACTGCTGTTCCTTCTATTAGTATTCCTCCACTACTCAGTGATTTAAAATTTGAACTTTATTTTCTAAGAATGTGCCTTACCTTCCAAATTACTATTCTAACTACTTTAATTCAAACTTGAGTTAGTGACAAACATTATACCATATCCATTGGTGATGTTGCTAGATAAAGAAGTTTTATCCTGCTTTCATTCCCTCTCCAAATATTTTGGAAGGTGGGTCATGCTAATATGTTTTCTTGGATGTACATGACAAAATAGAAAGAAGGATCATCCAAGCCTGGATCTGTTTAGTGAATACACTCAATATTTTGCTTTATGTGTCCTCAGAAAAGAACTGTATATAAAAAGAAAGAAAGAAAGAAAAAGAGTAGGCTGAGATGCTGATTTTACATTCTTACACATGTGCAATTTCCATTTGAAACCATAGTAATTTTTCATGTAATGGGGCTTAAAAACAAAATGAACACCATTCAAAGGTAATTTCTCTATAGTAAACTCTAAGTCTTACTTTTCCCACAATGTATAAAAACACTCTTTGTAATTTTGTATGAAATAAGTAATTTCAAACAAAGCTGTATTCTTTTTGATCTCCTTTAAATTACATTATAATATGTTTTCAATTGGAGTAAGAAAGGTAATGGCAGACTTACTGTGTTATGCAAACCAGACCTTTTAAACATGCAGAATATTTTATAGTAACTTGAACTTTTAAAAGTGTAAAAGGATCTCTTGCTTTTTATTTGAGCTTATTGAAGAGGTTAATTCTTGTAAAGCCTCTTATAGTGGACTTTATAGTGGCCTTTTTTCCCTTATTTTTGGCCTCTCTTGTTTCATTAAGTGGTCTCAGTCCTTGAATCTGCACCTTTTGCTCATAATAACACTTCTACGTAGGAGCTCAATATGCTTCATAAACAATAATTTATTTAGCTCTGCGAGGACTGCAATTGATGGATGGGCATCATGTTCATGGAGACCTGGCATAATCACTGAAGAATTGTGTGTGATCCTCTGGCATAAGATCTAGGTCTTTCAAACCCCATCCCTATTCCTTAGCCACAGATTAAGGAACAGCTAGGAAGACAGTAGGTATTATAATTTGTTTACAGTGTTAGGATCCAGTAGGACATAGAAGGTTGTATTGTTAGTGTAATTTCTGTACTTCTGTAAGAGCTTCTTCAACAGTTTGGACTTATGCTACTATCATTAGTAGAACTATTCAGTGTGACTAATATTTATACTTCATTTTGCGTTCTAATTTTTGACTTGATATCAGTCTCTTGACAAAGGCATGTTTCTGCCTGATATCTTCATCTGAGGAACGTAAGCAGGTACTTAATTCTTGTACTAACACAGAGGTATGGAAAGGTATTAATATTAAACATTTTGAAGAAAAAATAACTGCATTCTTCCATCCCTACTTGATTTGCTCAATAGACTATTCCACAGAGTCTAAAATACTAATTTCCTACATTACTTTTATAAAGTAATTTCTTGCTGTTTTAAAATAACACTGCTTTTGGTTTAAGCACTGACTCAAACTGATGAAAATGAATTTGTCGTGGCTACTCTGTTGCTAAATAGGCTAAGCTCTTTGTGAGTTCAAAGGCTAAACTACTGCCAGAATGAAATTTAAACTTGTCTCTGCTAAACATCTGTGCTCTCAGAGTTACCAGTGATCTGTCCCTTTGACCTGTTTCATTTGAACTTTGCTGGAAGTGGATTTTCAAACTACTAAATCTAACTTCAGGGTGTGAACCACTGCTGAGTGATGATAGGTAATTGGATGATGAACTCACAAGGGGCATGAGAGTACCGGAGCTCTTATGTTCTCAAAGGAAAGAACTGAAAAATTGTAAATGCATGTTGGGAATGGGTGAGGGTGGAGTTTCTCTTTATTACAAAGAAAGCAGATTTTGCACTGTGTTTGTTTTATCACAGTTACCTGCCCTGTTGATATAAAAACTGTTTTTACATGTCATGTAGTAATATAAGTGATGATAACACAGAAACATACTGGGGTGCATGAAACGTTCTTATTTGTAATATACAAATAAATCTATTTGAGCAGAAATTTTTAACAGCATAAGCAGAACTTATTCTGCTATTGCAAGACTCATAATGTTCAAGAAGCATTAGGACTTGTGGATGGCTAGACCTCGGAGACGGCATTCCTTGCCCACAGGCTACTTGGCAGCTCAGCAGTTCTTGTGTACCCAATGCCTAAAATAGATTCTGCCTCAATCAGAAGAGTGTGGGATAGATGATGTGATATACATACCCTCATCTTGCAAACTTGGGCTGTACTAGTTTGGCTTGCTAGTTCTACTACCTTTATTTCTGTAAGAAAGAGGAAGAATTTACCTCTGTGTAGTGATAAAATCTGTTTCCAAAATCATTCTTACTAGAACTATCCATTTTTAATAATTAAATCAGTTTCACCTGTATTTTCCAAAACTTGGGAAATCATGTCAGCCTTGGTTTTTCTAGCATTATAGTCAAGGCGTCAAATTCTCCTCTTGGTGTCATAGAATCATTTAGG
>VZZY01028364.1:0-21024 GCA_013400335.1 Eurystomus gularis
ATAGTAATAATAATTGTAATGAACAGGAACATAACAAAAATGAGAGAAATAAAACCAGGAAAAGGACGAGTGATGCACAGTGCAGTTTCTCACCACCCGCTGACTGATGCCCGAGCAGCGATCCGTCACTCCTGGCCAGCTCCCTCCAGTTTATATCCTGAGCATGATGTCCCATGGTATGGAATATCCCTTTGGCTAGCTTGGGTCAGCTGTCCTGGCTGTGCTCCCTCCCAGCTTCTTGTGCACCTGCTCACTGGCAGAGCAGGGGAAACTGGAAAATCCTTCACTTAGGATAAGTGCTACATAGCAACAACTAAAACACCAGTGCATTATCAACGTTATTCTCACATTAAATCCAAAGCATAGCACTGCACCAACTACTAGGAAGAAAATTAACTTTATCTCAGCCAAAACCAGAACAGGTGAGCATGTGTTAAAACTATTCTTCTGCTTCTTTGTATACAAACAGTTGGTTTAATTCTCTCAATGCCTAAGAAAATTCCAGAAAAAAATCCTACCTGTCTCATTTCTGCTGGAGGCAAAATTGCCCAGCATTCAGCAGTGCTGAGTAGCTTAATGATAAACATAAATCTATACCTTAGACAAGGCATTATCCTATCTGGCTTCCAGTTTCTAGAGGTGCTCAGAGTAAAGCTATTCCCATACAAAGGAGTGAGAAATAAGTGGTATCTTATTCATCCTGCCGATATTTAGCAGTTTCAAACCTTTCAATTGGGCATGGTGGAGACTCAAGTCAGGTCTCCTCCTAGAACTTGAGTATATTTATTTTCTCCTTTTGATGCTAGTCTATTAAACACAGAGTACTAACTACTTCTTGGGATAAGGCTGAAATCTAAGTTGCCCCAGTGAGTTCAATAACCAGCAGGCTCTCTCTGAGCTACTGAAGTTCACCAGTGTGAATCTGACCGCATGGATTGCAACCATCTCATCTCCTAAACAGGTCAGACATATGCAATGAGAAGGCTGGTCATTTAATGTCTGCATGTATTAAAAGAAGGCTTTTATACCTCATAATTGCTAAAGCAGTGATCAAGTTATCTATAGAGATCTTTAAGCCTAAACCAAGAATATATGTATGACACTGAATGGGGAGTTACAAATCAACCACTATTGAAATTAATAAACATGATTAATTTTGTATGCTGATTAAAATCTAGAAAAACAACTTTGAAATCCAGTTACTATTATTTGACTTTATAATGTGCCAGGGCACATAACTGCAAGGAAACTGAGCCTTTACAATTGACTGGCTATCATGCTGACCCAAAGGTGGGACAGAACTGATTCATTATTTTATTTTCAAAAACATAAAATAAATTAGATTATCACAGTTCCTCCTCCTCGGGGAGCAGAATGCTATCTTCAGTCTTTATGGAATAACACTGAGTTGGGGAGAAGTTTACAGCTTCAACAGGTCTTTACAACATCCCAGGAGTGTACAACATTCACACTTTAAAGAGCTTGTCACAGTTCTTTTACTTATGTAAACAGAAACAAACATTTAAACCATAAGCAAAAACTCTGTTGTAGGCAGATTCCAACAGAGGATTTATTTTTATTGCTTCTTTCATTATTTTCCCCACATAAAGGCTGTCTACATGTATGTGTCAGGAAATGTTCCCTATCTGTACAAAGACATGAGAGGAGGATTTCAAAGATTTCTGTAACTGAAGTTTTACTTACTTTGGCCTTTCAAACTGCGTGAGCCCCTGATTTAGCTGAAAATGGAGAAGTCTGAAGCAGGCTACAGTTTCCCCCATTAAAGAGTTCTCATTCTGTTTTTCATGTGGAAATAGAGGAAGGTCATGTTACCCTAAAATATGCCTTTCTGGATCGGAGCCCTGTTGCTTTTGAACCCCAGGAACCGCATACTGCATTTGACCAGCCTCTGAAGTGCCAAGGCTTTTTTCTTTAATCCCAGTAATACTCACACTACAGCCAAAGTCCTGCCCTTTAAATTGAAGATACTCCCTTATTCAAGAATCACTATTAGCACAAGAGGATTGGAAAATGCCTGTTTGCTATGAAAAACTGTAGTTATGTACATTGCAGCCTGTTTTTACATTTTCCTGCTTTTAATTTCACAAGGGAGTGGATATTACCTGTGGCAGAGCACACTGAGCTCTGTCCTGCTTGTGCTCTCCCCCATAGCTGAGGCAATGCTATAATCTGAGTGCTGGGGTAGGGAGGTTAGTTTTGAAAGTATGCAGCAGAGCTTTTGACTTTTACAGGAGTGTTTCAGTGTGGTTTCACCACACTGGTAGCTTCTGGTTCGGTTTAGCAGAGCAGTATGGTTAAAAGGAAACAACCTGCCCCTTTATAATTCTTGTGTTCTCCCAGTTTCTTTAGTGCTGTTATCTACAAGAGAAAAAAATCCCAAAGATTGCAACCAGTTTTGGGTGCTTGTGGAATTCTGGTGATAAGACCCAGCTGTCCCCAAGGCCATTATAGGAGCCTTTGCTCAGGGGACAATACATTGTCACCATGTCCTGTGTCAGAGCACTCTGTGTAGCTGCCCAAATCTACTGTTTGTGCATCACCACATATATGCCCACTGGCCCTGGGAACTGCTCTGTGCTGTTTGCAACTTCAGGCTAATTTTGATTTGAGATAATTGAGTTCACCAGGTGGGCAGCATCAGGGCATGGATACTCTAGTGAAGAAAATCTTCTCTGGAAATACAGTCACTGTGGTGGATCCTGTGGATGTATCATTTTCCAAAGTGGTTCAGTTAATGAAATTCTGTTATGTACCCACAGCTATTAGAAGAAATGATAGTTCCTATACTGTGTAGTGACAAGGCCTTAAGCTAACAAATATTAATCCTATGAAGTACAATTTTTCTCCATTCAGTTTTCCTATAGGAACATTTAGTGATCTGGTGGACTTGTAAACCCTAGAAAAGTTCTTTTAGTCTGAGGTAATACAGTTTCTTTGCAATGCATCATTTGAAAGCCCCATAGTGACAAAGACCTAAATTATGAGCATCAGAAAATGTTTGAGAATCACAAATTTATGTATGCACACACATAAAAGTAAAAGTAATGCTCTTTCAATCACAAGAGCTTGGGTTTCAGGGTAAAATGTCCATGTCAGTGCTGGAGAAGAGATGAAAACCCAAGCAGCTGAGGTGGATGGAAGAAATTAATTTAGCCAAACCTAGTTGAGTTGGAAGGCAAAGTACTTCCCCTGGTAATGTTCATCTTCCTGAGAGAAACAGCTCCAAAACTTACAGAGCTTTAAATTCCTTCCACCCTGAGGGAAGTGGTAGGTGTTTTACTGCTACAGACAAATCACATTCGCAGGCAAAGGTGAAGGGAATGAAGGAAAACACCACATTGCTACATTTACCTTATTTACTGGTCTAGAGGGAAGTTGAAGGTTTTTACTATTCCCATCATGGCCATAGAAAAAAACAGCATTATAGATACACCTCTGTGTGTGTGCGTGTGTGTGTGCACACATACTCTTCTCCCAACACAATCAAATTGCAAATGGTTATTTCAGCCAGGGCTGCATTGTTATAAGAAAGCCTTCTAGGTGGACAAGTTTACAGTTTAATTTCCTATAAGCTCAGTAAAAGAACTGAGAGAGAAAGTACAAAACAAAAAAAAAGAAAGCTGAAGTGGAATAAGCCTGTTGATCTGGATCTTTTCAGCAGCACCCAGATTGACAAGAAAATAACTTACTGATTGGCAGTTTAACAGTTACGAGCCTTCCCAACATTGTCAGGAGCGGCATTGAACAGTGAAGCTGGAACTCAGAGAATACAATATTTCTTGCAAATGATGTGAAATTATATTTTCACATGGTGCGAGGCTAGTAAGTCTGTGCTACTAGGATTGATTTTTGTGTCCGCATTTACCCATTTCAATTAACAATGTGGTTTTAATATTTATTAAAATGACAGTTTCTGTTGTCTACCTAGAGCACTAAGAGGTATTGGAAAGAAAACCATAGGTACAAGTCCATATTGTGCCATATTTTGCTTTGAACAGGCTGTGCTCCACATCAGCTACTTTGAGCTGCTTCAGCTTATTTTAAAAAGCTGCTGTTCTTCTCCATGGGTTTGCATGTGAGCAACCAGCCCACAGGCAGCCTGAGAACAGGATCACCCACCCATCAAATCCCTGTCCAGAGATCACAGCTGGAAGTAAAATCTTACAGCCCCCTGTCCCAGTGAGCTGCCTGTCTGTGTTGAGGGAGTGAGTGAAAAGGAGCATGTGTTTCTCAGATAAATGTATTTCCCCTGGGCTGAGCATATGCCACATATTTCACACAAGCTACTAAAGAGCCCTCACTTGGTTAAGAGCTCTGAGTGGTTTGCTGGAGGGGTAGGAATTAACTAGCCTGAGTGTAGAAAGGCATCATACCCCATTCCTACCTCTCTGATCTTCTCCAGTCATCCAGACATTCACTTTTTAGTGTGTGTGAAGTGGTATGCTAAACTGCATCTGGTGGGTATATCTTCAGAGGCTAACATATAAAGGACAAAAACCAAAAGAAGGGAATAGGGAAACTCCTAAACCTCCCATCCAACCTGAAGAACCTCCCAACCACCCACCAACAGCAGCCCTCACAAAAACACAAACCCAGAACTAAACAATGATCACAATTATGTTTTATGCTTGAAAAAAACCAATTAAGTAACTGATATTTAAAAGAAAGTAAACTTCTCCTATAAATGCTTGCTACAGACCTAAACATTTTCTGAAACGCAGCAGCTTGCAGCTGGAGAGAATGCCACAACATTTATGTGTAGTCATTAAGAATTATGTTAAACAGTTTGATGGGAAGAAAGTGCAGTTTTCCTGAAGAAAAATTTCTGAAGAAAGAACTTGCAACTTTTGGAAACAAGACCCAGTGTACCAGATGTCTCTGATAAGGCTAAGTAATTTCCAATATTTCTTACTATTGCTGTGACTTCTTTAGCTTCATGGGGTTCAGCAAAAGCCAGCGTTTTTGCATAGACAGATTTCCACACAGCCGTTAGTATCTCCATTACAAGCTTGATCACAAATCCATTGAAATCAAGAAAACGTCTTCTCATTTTCCAGTGGGACTGAGTTGGATGGAACATTTTATGCAACTGGAAACAATGGCCCAGAATGAAGCAAAGAATTGTTGAGGATTTCTTAGGAACAAGTTATAAGACACCATACAGGATTGACTTTTCAACATTAAGAAGATTCAGTATCTTTTAGAAATCCAGGATGCATTTTTTTTTAACCTGCAGCAACACTAACTGCTTCAGGTTCTTGTATCTCTCTGAAGTTATTACCCAGATCAATCCTTGGAGTGATGCTATCAAGTTCCTTTTTAGCTTCATTTCCCTTTCAAGGACAGAGGAAAGAGGAGAGAGATAGCAACAGAAAGTAAATAACATTAAAGGATCTTTTTAATAAATATATTTGTTTCCTGTCAATCTCAATACAAACTGGAGAGAGGCGATAAGAACCACTGCTTCTGTCTACAGCCTGGGCCTTTGCTTCCAGTTGAGGCAGACAGAGAGAAAGCGCAGATGCCTCAATGGGTACAGCAGAGACAGAACAACTAACTGTTGCTTCTTCATATGACGCACTTCATTGTAAACAGAAGTTATTTACTTTTACAAAGCACATTGCCCTAACATTTCTTTTCTGACTTAGGAGCTTCCTGCTCAGCCATGAAGTTTGTCATATTTCACTCTTCCCAGCTTGGTAGCTACAGCCAAAGACCCCAGTCAACAGAGGTTTAAGGCAGACTGATTTCAGATCCTACAGATCCTGTTATTGAATCCTATGAGGAACCAGGGAAACTTCCTGTGACTGGGTCCCTGTTTGCTGACTGAGCACACCGTGTTCATTCCCTCTCTGTGTGAACTGACACCCTGCTTTCTGGAAAAAACACAGGATGGGCAGACATTTGGACAGACTATCTGTCCCTATGCCTTTAAAATGATTAAGTTTAGTCCTTGGATTGCTTCAGCCACAACTGTCCTTTGGGGGAAAAAAAAAAAAAAAGTAAAACCTTGGGAAAAAATGGTTCCTTGAAAAATAAAAGTTATCCAAGAAAGGATTTTACTCTTCATTTAGTACATAGCAGACTCTGACACGCAGAGCATCAGTTACTAAAACAGTCAAATAAAGTGTAGTCTGGTCAAGGCAAAAATAAAGATGGGTTTAGGTATATATTTCAAATACATAGTCATATTATGTGGCATATCCTCTCAAAGGAAAAGACAGTCAGGCTGTGATGGATAGATCAGCTGCATTAGATTTTCTGTTACCGAAATGTAGCAGTGAAATAGTTAACAAGTCTGGCTTTTACATTGTCATAAGCAGACTTCATTGCTAGCATCCCACTGAGATGAATGAAGGCAGCTTATGTCTAGTGTTATTGTTTCCATGTGTTTGGCTCCAGACTCAAGCCAGCATTCCCCTCAGTTTATACTTGAAAGGTTATCTTCACAACCAGAAGGGACAGAAACTTTCTGTAAATATATGTATGTGTAAAGAGAAGGGCAAATACAGGTTAACTCCACTTACACAGTTCCAGCTTTCCCGAATTAATGTTTTGATAGTTATAGCAAAAGGAATTTTGTTTACAGAAGCTTCTGATTATCTGAGTGGCTGAGATGTCCCTTACAGCACATTTGCTCTGTTTTAAATATACAGAGAAATCTGATCAATAGTAACATAATTTTATCTTGTGGTTGATAATTTTTAGTCCTTCGGGCTAGGCAATGGAGTACCAACTAGCAAAGAATACTGCAAATTATGCAAACAGAATTGCAAATGGAAGTCTAATTTTGAAAGGAAAAGGCAAGTGATCTGCGTTTAGGTAAATGAAAATGTACTGCTTGTAACAACAGTGCTCCAGAAGGAAAATGTGTGTAAAGAGTGGAATTATTTTAGTCAGCTTGAGTTTCGCCATGTGATTCTCTCTAAAGCCTGGGTTTGTTTCTCTTTCTCCACCAGTAATCTACCACGGAAGTTTCTGTATGGAAGAGTACACACAATTGTGCATTACCTCTGCTTCCCTGGAGACAAGAAGGATTCAGAAAGAGCTTATGCAGAGCATTATTTTTACCGTGCCTTGAAAATTATCCTTCATCTCTGAATGACAGGATTAAGATAAAGGATAATTATTGAAGTATTTCTCTTAAAGAACAATAAAAGTGATAAATACAGTGTCTTCAGCAATATCTATTTTTGTTTTTTGATTAATTCAGAATCCTTCTGATACAGAGTCTCATAGATACTCCTTAGCTGTAACATTTGGTTCTTAGTTTCTGTAATACAAGCTAATAGTTTGGGATTGTTTCTCTTTAGAACATGAAATTTCTCTTTTATTTTAAAACTCATCTATGAGGACATCATTCCACAGACTATCTTGTTACAAACCTGGCAAGAAAGCAAGTAACACATTGACAAGGGTGATGTAGGAATGGCTTTATAGTGCCTAACTTCTAGGCACCCCCTTCTCTTAAGGTAGTAAGAGCCCCATACGGAGAGCCATCAGAGTCATATTCAGGTGGCCTCTATTCCAGCTTTGTCCTGAGCCCACGGTTTCCTGTTAGCAAGAGGCCTCTGAGAGGTTAGCGCTGCCATGAGGAAACACGTATATAGGTGGAACTTAGGATGTCTGGATATAGTCCCTGGGAGCTCAGAGAATCGGATCCACAAAAGCCAGTCTGCAGAATGAGATGCAGACCTGTAAGCTAGCTGGAAATGGGTAAGAGGGTGTTATGCCTTAAGCTTGGACCTTTTCAGGAACAGATCCAGAACAGGACTTTAACACTTCTATTCTGTGTGAGGTCCTCCCTTAGGGACTTTAGTCCAAAGGTAAGGTCCACATATTATTATTCATGTGCCAAACAGCAAAAGCATAGGCACTAATTTGAGAATTACAACTCTTGCTGTAGGCACCAAATGTTCACAAAGGAAGGACTAAGAATCTATTAAATATATAAAATACCTAAAAATATAAAGCATACACTATTAGTTATGTGAATTTTTTTCCTGTAAAATTCTCTTTTTCATGGATTTCCAGTTTCCATGGCTGAATTTGTTAAACACCCAGAGAAAAGGTAAATTTTTAAATGTACTTCTAATGAAGTTTTTCTTTAGAAAGAAGTTCTAATAAACGTTTTCTAAGGGAAGCCTTTGGCCACTTACTTCAGAACTGGAAGCAGCAGGCCCATTTCTCATCCAGCCTAAAGTGACATGAGTGCTGCACTGATCTAGACCAGAATGCAAGAACCTGTCATACAAAGAGCTGTTTCTCTATTCGGCTTAATCTCATGGAATTTCACTAGCACTAATCAACATAGCCACTCAGGTCCATTAGCAGTGTCAGTCCTCTAGTGCTAGTACGACAGGCTATTCAGTGAAACTCAAAGCTGTGCATACTCGTATTCAGAACTCCACCAATTCGTCATTACTGCCTGTTCAAAAATGAGCCATTATGCAAAGTTTGAAAGGTCTTGCAGAAAGCCTGCAAGGTCTGAGCAGTGAATGCAGACGAGGTGTTCCAAAGAAGACAAGCCAAAACCAAAGGGTGACCTGGAAAGGTCTGGCCTTTCAATTGTTGTTATGGTGGCATTTTGCTTGAGCAACTTTAATTGCCTCTTTATAAAGGTTTATTTTGGTGGGAGAAGCATGAGTGAACATGATTGTTGTTTTTTTAAGAGATACTGAAAGAACAGGCTACAATCAAATTCCTATCATTAGTTAATGACAACAGAACAGAAATAATGAGGTTAAAGCAGCAGCAGAGAAAAATTAGCCCAAATGGAGAATTCTTCATCTGTAGAGTTGCACAGAGATGGATTTTGTCATAGAAAGTTGTGTAAATATTTTCATCAAAAATACAGTGGCTTACATTAGATACCTTGCCAATGAAGATGGTTCCCAGGATAATGGGTTCGTGATGTGGGATGGACTAAATGCCCACCTTCTTTCAGCCTGGTCTTAATCCATCCTTCATTATAAACATCATTCTCTTGTCCTTAAATGACTCAAGAAAAACTACAAAAATTCTTTGGGCTATTTTATGACCCAGCTTTTTCTCTTTTGTTTCCATGACCATCCCTTCTCAATCCTCTGGGACACAAACTCTTGTCTCCCTTAGCTGCAGAAATTTAATAAGAACCAAATTTTAATCTTGGTTGCATCTATTCAGCCCCAGTCCAATAAATAGCATTATGTGAGTGAAATGGTAATTAGGAAACACAACTAAGGTTAAGTGTGAGGGGAATCTTTCAGTCTCTTTCACGCTGTTAGTGCTCAGGTTCTCCTTTATGGCTACATACCAAACAATATTATGTTCCCAGTGAGAAGGCAGTAATCTTTCCTGGGACACAGGCTTGGAGCTCTTTTGGCTGCTGGGCAGGGAATGCAGTGGCTTGGCAGCATGGAGACAGCACAGCAACAGTTTCAGCCTCACAAGTTCTGCAAATATCAGCAAATTTAGCCCTTCAGCTCCCAAATATGAAAAGATCTATTTCAGCAGAAACAAACTCACAACAGAAGTGCGTGCAGGAATAAAAATAATATCTGGAGGGAAGAGAAGGGATTATGAGCAGGTAACATTGCCTGAATATGTGAGAGTCTCTATTACACTGTTGCCTGTATTTGCATCTCATATTGGCATTGAATACCGTCATTATTTTGACCCTGCATGGGGCTTACCTGCGAGGTGAGGCACAGTCACAGAAATCGAGGAAATTAAGGTGCCCCTTAGCACTACCTCCAGAGAAATATCCACATCTACAAAGTAAACTGTAACAAAAGGCAGAAAATTGGGTCGTCCAGCTTCAGTGGAGTGAGGAAGACTGCACATAGTGGTTTACACAGACATGGGCTTTCCTTGTGCACAGGACAACCACAAAGGCAGGATCTGTTCTGTGTTGAGGTGTTCGTTAGGCAGTGGAAACCAAGGAGAACATCATTTTCACCATGCTAGTATTGCACAGCAAACACTGTGGAGGGCTCTCCTTTCTTCCGCATTGTGTAAAAGCCATCACTGTAACAGCTGCAGGGGACACACACAAAGGACAACCTCAAACCATCACTGCAGGCAGACACTCGCCCCAGCCAATATGCTGCATTCACAAAGCTACCACCAGGAAATCAGTCCAGCAAATGCTGCACCATGGGGAAAGGAGACTCCTTCCAGCTTCCAGGGAGGGAACAGGCAACAGGGAGGTCATGTTATATCTGTGTATGTTGGTAGGCTCTGCAGAAATGCCCAAAAAACAGTTCCAGATCCCCTTAAGCCTGGAAAATTGCTGTAAGAAAGTTACATCTGTGTTTTCATCCTTACCCACACAAATTGTAGTGTATTACACCTGGTCTTTAAAATTTCTCTCAGACATACCTCCATGTAAGAAGGCTTACCTTGGGACCGCAGGCACTTTGTACCAACTGTACTACAGACCTATCAGTTCTTATATTACAGACTAATACCCATACAGCACCTTATTTTCTAGATCTTCTTATCTCTTATGAAGACTTTGACTGCTCATTGTAAAAGTCTAGTCTTCTCCCTCCTGGAGAAGGAGATTTAATTTGTGGTTGTTTCCCTTCAGTTTGGACCACAAAGATAAGATCCTGTCAGCAGCTGGGAAGAAATACTTAAAGATTTAATTACCTTCCCTGTCTCTGACCAAATGGCTACTTAAAAAACAGCTACAATGGAGGCAGTCCTGTGATAGCACGCTGCTTTGAGGAGTCTTCATGTCAAGCAAAACTGTGTAAACTAACAAACAGAAAACTACTAACAAGGTGGGAAATCAGAAAACAGAAATATGTGGTCTCTTTTCTGCTTTTTACTGAGCTTCTGGTTTGGATTCTGTAGTGGAACTACAGTATTTCCAGAAACAAAACAAAATGAACCCCAAGAAGGTTGGTTTAGGAAGAATACAACATGTCTAGTATACTATTTAGGATTTAATAATATTTGCATCCACTTTTCCTGGACAAGTCAGAGCAGCGTTCCTGACACACAGGCAGACAATGTATGTAGGGTGTCTCAAGTCCCTGTGTTTGTGCTATGCGGAGAAAGTATGTGTGGTTTTGTATGTAAAATCCTGTCTGAAAATACAGGGGTGCCTACCTGCCAGGGAGTATTGCAAGGGTTACTCTAATTCTCCTTTCTGGCTGTCAGAAACCAGGGCAGATGGTGATGTTATTGGCATCTTTTGCTATTTTACATGCTTTGAGGAAGGAATAGGAGAGACCCAAGAGACTGGGAAGACCTCTCTCTTCTCTCCCCTCCATGCAAGTCCTTGATAGTCCTGGGGAGAAGAGAGGGCAGGGAAGATAAATCTTCAGGGACCAAAGAGAAGCTTGATCCCATGGAACTCCATGAAGGAGAGCAGAGAGCAGTGGGGACTTCGTATGTGATGTATATGGTGAGGCAGGAAGAACTTCCCTGCAGGCATGTTTTTTCATTAGGAAAATAAAGATTATAGAGCTCTTGCATGGCCGTTAAGAAAAGGTCAAGCTTAAACCCTGCCATGTCATTAATGTAACAGGCAGGCTAAATATTAAAAAGAGAGAGCTTTGGGAGGAAAGAAAGGAGTCTGTGTGTCCCTCAAGCTGTGCATGTACACCACTAAAGATACTAGTTCGAACCAAAATGTTTCCAGCTGTTACACTTCAGCCCCCATTTTTAAAAGCCATTTGCACTTACAAGAAAAACAGCCTGAGAGAGGACTTTATCACTGCCTGCTGAATTTTCTACACTGTTCTGGAAGAAAAACAACCTGCAATTCCCCTGTTTGTATGGAGAAAACCTTTCATCATTGACAACTGTGGGAGTCTTCTTCTGTTGAAAATCATTGGAGATTTTTTCCCTGTAGTCTGAACTGGAATGACCTACTAACATGACTTGTACAAAATGGCACAGTTAAGGAAGAAAGGTAAAATGGATGTCTTTGGGCTCTCCCTTGTTTTGGGCCACCAGAGCCAAGTTCTAGGTGATGCTGGCTGCTTTGAAGTGGCTGGCTGCAGCTTCGGCCCACCTGCACCGCACTGTCTGCCTGAGAGTGTGGTGTGGAAGGAGCAAGAGAAATACTCCCTGACGCAAGGATGGGTCTGCTGATGGCCAAGACAACTTGACGCTGGGCAGTGACAGAAATCTTCTATAATGCACCCTAACATCTGGCCCATGTCATCTTTTTCTGGTCCATCTTATGCCTTTTATCATGTGAAAATACTAAAAACAGATCCAACGCCTCCATGTATAATTGAGCCTGTAGCTGTTGCTTCTTTTCTTTTCTTTGAGAAAACCTTTACAGCTCCCTTTAGATTTGCTGCTCATGAATTATAAGTCTACTCAGCAAAGTAGAGGAATGCAGCTTTCTGGTGCTGGGAGCTGTCACATCTCTTGTAGTAAGGTAGACAGTCTGACTGCTCCAAGCTGTATAATTGCAACAGCCAAAGAAAGGATTCACTTCTTTTTCCTTTCTAAGGCACACAGTATGAAAAGACGGACAAGCTGCCTCTATGCTACCCCTCAAAGACATATTTCCATGCTGTCCTTTCTAGCTAATCTTATTTCTGTTGAATAAACAGAGCAAGGGCAGGAGCAGCACAGACCTTGCCTTGTTTGCTTTCTTTCCTGCAGAGCACTTTACATGTTGCCTCCAGAAAGTCCAAGCTCTTGTAGATGCTATGTGGGCCTACAAGCAGGCCATTTGGAAGGACAGGCTAAATGGGAAGAGTGAGACCTTGGTCTCTAGTGATCACAGGGAGCAAGGAGGAGGGTGGTAGTGGGAGTATTTTGAGGGTAGAGCACCATAGCTTTGCTACAAGGAGGGATTGTCTCGCTGGAGCCTTCTGGCATGACCTCTCTGCAGCTGGCAGGCAGCTGCAGTGATGGGACTGCCTCTAGCTCTGCAGGCGCCGGTGGGAGAGTCTGAAGCTTCCTGAGTGCTGGCAGTGTATGCCCCTGCCCAGAGGCAGATGAACCAGTAGCTGTAGAGAGCAAAGGAGCTTGTGGGTATAGAGGTCAGAAGAAAGATGTTAGAGGACCACCGTGGGATATAAAGTTCTTTTCCTTGACTTCTTGGTTTTGGCTGCTTTCATCTCTAGGGACAGAGTGCCCTGTCTATGTTTTTGTAGCCTTTAATAACAGATGCTTTTTAATGAGTGCACGGACAGACAGCCTATTGTCTGGGTTTGTGCCTCAGAACTGCACGGTGGGAAGGGCTATTGGCACTTGCTTTTGTTTACTCTGTTTCTAAGGATGTGTGGTCCTTAGAAGGATGGAGGCCTTTCTGTTTTTCAGGTGGTGTTATGGGCCATGCCAGAACACAGCCTGTTAGTGTTATTTTTGTTTTGCTCAGAATATCTCAACTCATGCCACTGTCTGAGAAGGACCTCTACATACATTGTATCTGAACAGACTCTGAGGGTATACAAATGGCCCCATTAAATAAGGGTGCTTATCTGAAAATATTTTCTGGTTGTGAACGTTGCAATGTAGGCTGAACCTAGTTAGAAAGCCTGGCTTGTGTGTACATATTTTCTCTTCTTTTAGTGTCCCATTGGGGCAGAGAGTTGCTGGAAGGCTATCAAGCATGGACTGGCTTTCAGAGCTTACTCCTTGCCAGCAGCCTCTCTGTGTGAGGCCAATAAAATTTGTTTGCACTTGACAACGATAGAGTATTTTTGTGTTTCACACTGTGTCTCTTCAGGACTAACTGCTGTTTGGGAAGGCCCTTAGGTCTATCCCTCCCCTTTATCCTATGCAGGATGAAGACACCACCCTTTCAAACCTTGTCTCTAGAAGATGGTGACTGCTATAAACACTAGGGTGGGCTTACAGACTGGGTGGAGATGAGTTGCTTCCAAGCACAGACTAGGAGGGGTCAAAGGAGGGATAAAACCTGGGAAAGTGGAACTTGTGGCTCTGAGGTCAAATAACTAATGAGTGAAGAGTGTTCTTTGAAGAGGCATTGAGATGTAGCAGGAGTGTAGGGCAGCTAGCTGTTCTTCTTGCAGGGCTAAGGGGAGATTGTCTGATGTAATCCCCCCTCTTCCACCCCTTTTCCCACCCAGACTCTGCTGCCCACACTAATGGACCAAAGGAATAAGGGTGATCACTTATGGGGGAAGGCATAGGGGAACTTCCAAGGGGATGTGAAGGTCAATTCAGAGTACAACTACATGTTCCATCTGTTCTGCAAAATGATGCTTGGGTACCTGTTTTTTTGAGTGGTCGGATGGGAAGATGACGTCCTGCAGCATGAGTCTTTCTCTTCTACTCCCCTCCTGCTATAGATTTTAAATAAAAAGGCAAAGCAGAAGGCAAGTGTTTTTACCTTAGCCAGTGTCTCTCTTTGAAACACAGTGGTGTGGGACATAAGCATGTGACTAGTGTGCATCGCAGCATGAGGATGGACTGTGATGATCATGGAGGCACTTGAGCATGCCATGCAGCCTTTGCTGGGCCTGAAAAGAGTGACCTGTTCTGCAAGACTGGAGCTTACTCTGGCACTGGGGCATTCAAACGCCTTTTACTTTCTGAAATTGTCAGCCCCAGGTTGATCACCTCATGTCTGGAAAGCAAAGTGGTCCCAGGAGCAGTGCTACCCCTGAGTGCCCAGGAGGCTGTCTGGCAGCATGCTCTGGCAGCTCTGCCCTGCTCTTAGTACAGCAAAGGGTGTTTCACCAGTTTAGCATAACACTGAGAAGAGACAGGCAGTAAGCATTGCAAAAGTTTGTTCTCTTCCTCTCAGTGGACATCAGGGAAGCTTTTATATCATTCTTTCTTTCTAGCCATATGAGATAACTGTGGATGCTGAAAAAATCAGGATAGGGTGGAAAGTAGGTCATGAGGTTCTGCACATGTGACTGACAGCATACAGGAAATACAAAGGGGCAGAGCCTTCCTAAAGGCTGCCATAATGAACAGTGAAACTCATGTTTTGCCTGGGATGATCCAAATTCTGTGCAGTAGGGTCTTGCTTGTGGCAGTCTAAGGTGCCCTACAAATTTGTGGGAAAAGCTCCTTCACCGAGATGTGACATCCTTGCTGGTATAGCGATCTGTGGAGCAGGTGGGCAGACCCCATAATGAGGGGGAGACTAGCGCCACGCTCATGGGATTGCTAACCTAATAGTTTCCTGACCATAGCTCTTCTCTCACTCACAGCATCTTCAAAACCTTACACCAATGCTTTTTGTTGTGCTGTGAGTGTCAGTTCTAAAACCCTTGTAAAATAAAATAGTGTTCTTGAGAAGGGCAACTGTTACACGCCTTGTGATCCAGAAAAGTTTTCTAGTACCTCAGAGCTACACTGCCTAAATTATTTTGTAATACTAAGAAAATGACAGCATCTCTATTTCAAAAATGGTCAGAGAGGGTTATATTTAATACAGTTGTCTAAAATACTACACCGTATATTTTACTACTGTGCAATAAAAAAAAATAAACGTGAGTGGTTATATCTTCTACAAGCTTAGCAGCTGGATCTTTTTTTTAAATCTCAATAGTTTGATTTGCTCAGTTCTTGTAAGGGACAATTAAACTTAAATGACTTGTGATTTTAAGAATTTTTATTTAATGGTTTCCCTACTTCATATATGTCAGAAGTGTTTTATTGTTCAAACTGATGGTATTTGGTGGTTCTTCAAAAGCAAAATGGAAACATCTTAAGGAGACAGAGCCAGCTTTTCCCATGTAAAGGGCTGACACACCATACTGGGGTAAAGCTATTCTTACAGATGCATTTGCCTTTTTGTTTGAATACATATAACTAATTGCAAAAGGTGCATCATTGAGTTTTTAAATTGCAAAAAATAAATTTGGAGAAGAAATTAGTATTTTAGTTAAAAGGGAACTAAAATTAGTTTCTGATGAAGCTTCCTAATTTGTACAATAGCGTGATGTGACATTTCCATTATAGCTGTTTCACTTCTGTCTTAGATAATTTGTATGGTAAATTTGGTAAAAATTAGAAGCTGTAATAAAGTTTTCTGGATTGTTTATAATCAGATATTTTTTTCTTTTTTTAAGATTTAAAATTGCTGACAACATAGAGAACCCGAAGGGGTAAAGGAGAAAAAAGGAGTAGAAACCATCTTACAACTTGTGTTTTTCATTGCATACACACATTTCTTTCAGGAAGTAGTTCATACACTTATTTAGTTTTGGAAAGGATTATTTGTTTGAAAGGGATACAGAACAGCTTTGGCTGCCTGTTACTAATAAATCAACGTTTCTGGACATTGACTGACTCCTTTGGAGCTTTGAAATGTGCTTGCTTAGCTGAATGAGATAAAGAAAAGCAACCAGTCTGGCCATTAATTATATCATTAGTTGTATTTAAGTCAGTATTTACCACACCACAGTGCTGTACATGAGAATTAGCTCTTGCTAATTCTTCAGTGGCTCTGTATCTGCCACTGAAGTCAGTCAGATGATTCCCATGAAGCAAGCATGCAGAATTTGGTTTTTCAAGAGGGGACAAAACTGAAGTCTTTCTGTTTATTTCAGGCCATCATAGCAAAATCTGTATAAAGGACAGCAAGATAAAATTAATTAGCAGTTGAGGCTTGCACACAAAATATTTTTATGCCAGGGATTTAGTGCAATGCTCTCTATATAAATGTCATTATTTGTTCCATTCTTTAATACAGTTAAACAACGGGTGTTCCTTAACAAGGGATGTCCTTATACATGCTATTTTATGCATCTTGGTAAGTACAGGCAGCATTCACTCTTGACGGCTACAGATCAAATTACAAGCAAGCCACAGAGAATTGTGTTTCTGCAGAGGGAACCCTTAACTCCCCGCTGCGCTCCTGTGAAAAAGGTGGCCAAAAGCCAGCTAACTTTGCTCCCCAACTGCAAGGAGCCAGGCTGCGTTACACTGCTGGCAGCACTCAACATCCCAGAGGAGGTTTTTGTGAGCAGAGTCCAAGTGTAGCAACCACCCAGAACTACACGGTCTGGTCTGCAGCTGGGAGAAGCTCGTGCTGCAACTCATGGCTAGGGTGGTGGCCAGGAGAAGACACAGCCAGGGCAGCTGGAGCCTTGCCTCTTCCAGCCACCAATGCTGCTGCTTCAGGACATGTTGGTGTGGGTGCCACCACATCCGTGCCTGTCTGCTCTTGCCTGTTCTCCACAGCCTGGGGGAACAGTTGGCAGCAGGCATTGCCTACGGTGTTGTCCTCATGGTTACACCATGTGAGTGACACTGGCCTGCTTAGAGTGCAAGACCTCAGGCAAGTACTTGCTTCCGTGTTTGTCCCTGCCTGAGAGCATTTGGACTGATGAAAGAGTGCATCCCCATACCACATTATTCCATAGAGAGGAGAGTTACGCTGCAAAAATCTGCTTCACATAGGTATAGCTGTGCTCTCATCGTGGATTGTATAACTCATTTGGTAAAATGGGCAACCCAGCGATACAGTACACAGAGTGAATTTATAAATAAACCCTTTATTGTGTAGAAATGACAGACTGTAGTATTATATAAGGACGTGATTTAAAGAGGGGTTTGAGTGGTGGGGATGCCTTTACCAATTTCTATTCTTACAGTTACCATTTACAATTACCATTTCCATTGTTCACCACAATGTTTGCAGCCATGCCTAATAATGGTTTTCAAAGTTGTAGCTGATATTCATTTGTGCTATATGCCAATACTTATCTCCCGCAAGATATATGGGTTTATATATTTACTGTAAAAGTGGTATTTCTTTAAAGGCCTGGTGGAACACCTCAAATGCTAGTAACAAACTTGGTGAGGCTGCCCTTCAAAAGATTAATGAGTGATCAGGGAAGATTCTTGTGGTCTTTTTTTTTTTCTTTCTTAACAAAGTATCCAAGATGGCTGCAGCTCCATTAAAAATCCATCTTAATGACTGTTTAGGGGAAGTTCAGTGCCAACTTTCATTTTAGCTTCAACTTAGCACCTCTCATTAATTTCTTACATTCTTCTGGGACTGAGGATTTCCATATTTGGTTTTACTCTTGGATTATGTCAGAAAAGTTTGAACAAAATTGTTTCAGCTAAATGAACTTTAAAAAAAAAAATATATATCTTCCATATGTTGTTATTGAAATCTTCTGCATCTGTTTAAGTCAAAAATGTTGGCTTACAATATAGCCTCTTCAAGAAAACACTCTTGGGTTGAACAAAATCAGCTAAGTAGTTTTAAATCACGTTGTCATTTTTCTGAATACTATGTAGACCTCCTTCATTTTTCCCCTCTCTTTTTCTTAATTTAGTTTTAAACCCTGGTTTAAAATTAGTTTGCCCAGGATTAATTTACTAAGAATATCTTTAATGACATCTCAGTTATGGATACATTTGTCAAGAACACCAGCTGTTAGGGCCAATTGACTTGAAAAAGCCAGAGTGGATGCCATTGCTTCAGTACGTGAGGGATGAGACGGTTTAAAGTGTACTGTCACCTCTCTCTTCTAGTTCATACCAGTTTAAGCATCAGACCTGATGATTTTACTTTGCCTGTGTACAGTCAGACTGTTTCTTGCCCTTTTTATCTAAGACAGAGAAATAATATAAAAAAACTAGGCTAAATAGAAAAGTTTACAAATACCCACTTAAAAGTCAGAAAATCACAAAGGCTAAGGCTGCTACAACAGTGCTAAGACTTCACACCCTCTTTATAGTATTATAAAACTTACAACCCCCTTTGACAAAAGCCCATGTTTAAAAAAAGAACAACCCTTTAAACTCAAGTACTTATACCCAGGAAAAAGTAAGACTTAAAGTAGCTCATTCTCTGGTCCACCAAGTATCTAATTATTTGGAGCCTGATGGCATGGTCTCAATAAGAAAGATATTAAACTATCCCTTTCCTATTCCTTCTCTCCTGCAAGAGTAAATACACCGGGGAGGACTTTTCTGTGAGATGGGTTTTTGAGTCCCTTCAGCCAATTCCCAAAAGTACTCTTAACTCTCAGCTGTCGTAAAAACTAGTTCCTAAGAACATATGTAGAAAGTTGCCCACATCTTTCCTTTCCCCTCTTTGCTGTGTTTCCCACTGGCTAAACAGGGCATCTGGGAGCAGGGCATTGGAAATGTCTTTCTCAGGTAGTGACTTTTCTCCAGACATTATAAAGGGAGCTTAAACATCAAATCCATGTAGAAAACCTTAAATACCAAAGGATGAACTGTTCCCATTTTGTTAGGCTAGACTAGTAAATATTCAGACAACCTGAAAAAAAAAAATAAATCACAAAATACTTCTAAAATATTGGACTCATTATTTACCCACAGTTGTATGGCAAACCAGCAGCAGAGACCGTGGCAGAGCACATTTCCCTGGGACTCCAGTTCAGTGCTTTGAGCACAGAACAGTAATTTCTCTTCTTCATTCCTAATCTGCTATACGAATTATAGGGATGTAAGATGTACAAGATGTCAACCTCATTCTGTTCTGAGGAACATTGCATTACTGTTTTAATTGCTGATCTACTGCATAAGTAACCACATCTCAGATGGTTGCAGGCATAGAAGGGGTAGGTCCTACAGAAACCCATGTGCTGGCTGAGGTAGGCACATACAAAAAAAACCTTCTTGTTTAGGGTGACATTACAAAAATTTTCATGAAAACTGCTTGTTAAAAGAAGCCAAGTTAAGTTTTCATGTGTAACTTTATTCTTAACAGTTTCTCAACCTTGGCTTTGTATTCTGTTTGCATTTCCTTGTTTTAAGAGGAAACTGGATTCACAACAGAAAGTTACATTATTGCATGTTGTTTTAGTGGATGAATGAGAATATTTGATACTTTAAAAAGAAAGAAAGGAAAAAAAATATTTGTTCTGAAGTGCTGAGACTGATAGCAGTCTGAGATTAGGGGATCTGTCTCCACCTTGATCAGACCGTGGTTATTACTGCTTATGGAGTGACGGAAATCCACCACACTCCCTGTTGGCTTGGGTCATTAATGAAATGACATGCACAGGAGCAGGTGGATGACTTTCCCTTGAAATAAGACCAGTTACACCCATAGGAGAATGTTAAAATGTATACACTAGGAGAAAACATCAAATGGAGTAGTGGGTGTCCTGGGTAGACATAATAGGTAATAAATAAAATCGTGATGGAGCACCTAACACAACATTTGCTGAAACCCACAACCTGTTCAAATGTGGTTAGTACAGTGAGGTAAGCAAGATCATCACTGCTGTCGTTTGTAGACTCTTTATATATGTATCCATGTATATCTGAAAAATATATATAATAATGAGATATATGATATAAAAGAGATTATAGACTATGAAAAGGTAAATCTATTTTTAGCAGCTGAAGATCAGGCCAAAAGAGAGAACTCAGTGAAGAATGATGAGCATCTCTCTTTCTCTTTGCCTAAAAATGTTGTTTTCTAATTAATCTCTGCTAGTGCTCAGCATGCTACAGACATGTTTGCCATTGTGTACAGTTGTGCTCTACAACACTATTTAGGTATGAAACACATTTGATGCAGGTCTATCATATATTATAATAATATAGCTATACTTGTAGATATGTAAATTGCTACATTTAACAGATGGTTCTTGTACCTTTCATCATCAGAGACACTTAATTTAAGTGGTCTAATGCCAGATGCTAAAGGACTGGGATGCTCCTACTGGAAAACCACTTCTTCATCATGAAACCAGAATAGTAACACTTTAGTGCTGTTTTGCTTGCAATGCTTTTTCTATGCAGGCTATAGATTTTAATGGGCATCGAATTTTTGCAGTGAGTGTATAATACTCAACAGAGTCCACCTCTTAGACTGAACAGTTAACATGTAATAAAATATTATATTATTATTATTTTATAAAACAAAATTTAAAAACAATTTATTTCCAAAATCTGTTTCTGCTTAAAGACCTTACTGTTAAGTGCATTAAGAATACTATGTGGCTCTGTTAGTGCAAGTGTATTTTTATTTAGTTGGATGTTTATACATGCGTATCTCATGAGGTAAATTCTGGACAACTGTTATTGTACCCTCCCTTTCCTGTACACCAGCTTAACTTTTACTGA
>VZZY01028401.1:0-11627 GCA_013400335.1 Eurystomus gularis
CTGGAGTAAGAAGGCTTCATCGACAGGATCCCCTTTATCGGGTGGCCTGTACTAGACACCAACCATAAGGCTGCCTTTGTTGTCTCAATCCCTAATTCTTACCCATAAGCTTTCTTCCTTGTCATAGCTATTCTTTAGGGATAACTCTTCATAGTCCATCCATTTCTTAACATAGAGGGAAACACCTCCACCCCTCCTTCCACTCCTGTCTCTTCTGAACTGCTTGTAGTCATTGATAGCCACACCCCAGTCATAGGATTCACCCCACCAAGTCTCAATAATGGCCACTATGTCGCAGCCATCCTGTAACATGGTAGCTTCCAATTCCTCCTGTTTGTTGCCCATGCTGTGTGCATTGGTGTAGAGGTACTGCAGCTGGGCTGCCAGCTGTGACACCTTCTTGGAGTGACACCCCTTTATTCCCCCAGGGTGTTTCATGGCTGCTACCCTGTTGTGTCCTATTTCCCCAGGAGCCCCTGGCTCATCTCTGTTGGACCTTGCCTGTGCTGAGGTGTCAACAGCATTCCTCAAAGTAACAGGTTGGAGGCCCTTACTGTCACACCATCCCTCCAACCCTAGTTTGTTGTCCTGCTGCTTCTCATTCTGATATCATTACCTCCTCCCCCTTCATATCTAGTTTAAAGCCCTGTCCTCTAAATCTTCAGATTGTAGCAAATGTTCCAGGACAACTTTCAATAATGTAACACGGCACCTCCAGTGGTTACAAAAAATATGACTGAAAAAGAAATAATTGTCTGACTGAATTGTAAACTCAATCCAAACATCAGCTTAGGGGTTTTATTCCCCCATTTTTTTTATTTGGTGGGTTTTTCTTTGTGTGTGTTTGGTTTTTAGGTTTGTTTGTTGTTTTTTTTAAATGTTTTTAACTTTGTATAGCATTCCATATTTGGACTACCGCAAATACAAAATACACACAAACACAAAATCTTATTCAATGGGATGCAAAAAAATCTAATTTTGTATTTTCAGGAAAGGTAGAGGTGGGAAATACTTCTATAAAAAATTAAATATTTTGATTGTTTAAACATTAAATGTTAATGGTGGGGTAAAGTGGACCCTCAGCAAATTTGCTGCTGATACAAAACTGAGAGGTGCAGCTCATATGCCCGAGGGTCATGCTGCCATCCAGAGGGACCTCAACAGGCTGGAGAAAGAACTGCAAAATCCTGTGCCTGGGGAGGAGCAACCCCATGTGCCAGTACAACCAGTTGGGGCCCCACAACTGGAAAGACGCTTAGCAGAAAAAGACGCGGGAGTCGTGGTGGACTCCGAATTGAACATCAGCCAGCACTGTGCCTTTGCACATTAACAATGGGCACAGACTGAAACACAGAAGGTTTCCTCTGAACATCAGGAAATGCTTTTTTCCTATGAGGATGACCAAGCACTGGCACAGGCTGCCCAAAGAAGCTGTGGAGTTGACCTCCTTGGAGGCATATAAAAGCTGTCTTGGGCAATGGGCTCTGGGTGGCCCTACACCCACATGGGGGTTGTACCTGGTTAATCCCTGAGGTCCCTTACAACCTCATTGTGATTCAGCAATCTCTTTTCTAAACCAATCTCCTCCCATTTTTCAGTACACAAATTACAAAAGTGCTATCAGTTAGGCCTATAATTAATGATAAAATAATTTACCCTTTGAGTATATGGAAGTCTTATGCAGTAACTGAACACAGCAAAGCCCATGGAACTACCTTCAGCTTGCACAGAAAGTCTCCCTAAAGGTAATATTAGGAAATGTTATTCTGTTATTCAAGCAGAACTGCTTACGTTCTGCTCTGCAATTTGCATCAAGCACAAAAAAGTGAGGCAAAGTTAATTTGAAACTTTTCACATTTTAAAAGAATATACTTTATTTTTCAAAATAGCATACTTTACTTGAAGAAATATTCCACATAAACTTCATGTGTAATGAAACATCTCAGTTTAGTAGAAACAGTACTTTTCATCATTCAATTTATTTTCAGCTTACTGAAAGTATCAACCCCAAAATACTTTAGTTTCTGCACAAGTCAAACTAAGCAGTTCTCCATTTTTTTTTAATTTGACCACCGAACTAAAAAGGACAACATTTGACCAGCTTTATTTTAGTATTATTAAAACAAAAAGTTGTATATATGCTTAGGGTAGACTCAAGTATTATTCAGCATCTGAAGTGTGTAAAAGTTCTTCAGACACAGAAAGAAAACGCTAAAAACTGATGTGTTATCTCCTTTCCTATTTCCTGAAATCAAGTTTTTCATATATATGCCCAGCATTTTCTGTACAGTTCATCCCTCGCTAGAGCTATGGGATTGATTGACATAAACTTGTTAATATTTCTTCATTTAAAAACTGAACAGAAAATATTATATTTCTGTTTTATATTCCTCACTGTTTATTTTCAGTTGGACTGGCATCTAACCCTTGGCTCTGGAAGCACAATTCATCCCATCCTCAAGCAGTTCTTTAAAACAGGCTAGATGAGCAACTCCAACAGTGCTGATTTTTCTTCTCTGGTTACATATGGCACCTCCAGTAACTTTCTCAGATACAGATGTCCATACTGAAGATGTCTAGAGTTAGTTGAGACTAATCCCACTGCTAAAGTTAGGTGGGATGTATTCACCTTTCATATATAAGAAATATGTGATTTTTATGGTTTCAATAAATACACTGCAGTTTCTTAAAATATCCTTTGAGGATACTAAAAAATTTGTAAGTATACCAAGAATGACTCAGTCATAGCCAGACAAAACCAAGTAAGAAAAAAGTACTATTCTTTAGACAACTTCATAGAATGTTATGGCTTTTTAAAAGTAAGAGGAGAACCTTTTCCAGAAACATTTTAATCCATGATGTTTCCATCTACCGTTTAACAATGCTTTCATTTATTTCATAAGATTGTGCTTAGGTATGACTGTTTATCCATGCCAGTCAAAGCAATCCTATTGTGGTAAGACGCAGGTTATTTGTACAAGATTAGCACCTGCTGATACATCTTTTTACTATAAAATAGAAAAACTACATGTGTAATTTAAAAAACAGTCATGTAGCTTTTGTTTTGCCTCTCTTAGTGTAAATTATTCTAAGTCTCAATCACCTCTTGAAAAAGATAATCCTTGCGTTCTTTTCAACTTATAACTTTCTTGCATTGCCTCGAATTTTCTAGAGACAATTAGTTACTTTGTCAGAGTAGGTACATATTGAACAAAAAAAAAGACTTCTGAATGGTGGGATATCCATAGATTAATTACAAGCAGGAAAACTGAAAAAGGAGGTTCGTTGTTTGTTGGTGGAATTATGTTGTTGCTCTACACCAGTAGAGGATGTAGAGGATATAACGCTAGAGGTTTTTGGCTCCATGTAAGATTGCATAAACTTCGTTCTCATCCTGGATTAGGATATGCTTGGTGCTGTTTTCTCTAGGTGAGTATCCAAAATGCAGTACTAAATCCACTTAGAGCTGTAGGTTTTCATCCATTCTGAAAATCAGGTCAGTGTAAGGGGTTCTGCAGGATTGTTTCTTTACTGTGTTGGAGTCTGTTTCCCCCAGAGGTACTTGCCTTTCTAGATACCTACCCACCACATAAACTATGTCCTAAAGACTTAATCTTGTAAAACAGTGTTAGATTGATCATACTGAAAATGTTCCTGCAAAATGTTAAAGGACAATCAACATGGCACACTTCCAGCATTATATTCCATCTAGATGCCTTTAATTAGTTCATCAATCAATGGTGGGAAAAGCTGGTCCTGTTCCCTTGTTCCTCAGATCCTAATCAAAAGCTAATTAGCATTAAAAAGACCAACAAGCTCTCTAGAATGCACACCTAGAGTCATTCCGCTGAGTGTAAGGGGAAGAAGATGCTGAGAAAGCTGTTAAGTAACTGGTACTTTAATATCACTTTCTTCTTGGAAACTTTTGTTTATTTAAGTTGAGGAAGAGAGAAATAATAGAAAAGATGTGAACAGATTTAACTCATTGGATTCTAGAAGTGTAGGCACTTTTATCAATAATCAGGACTATGTTTGGTTTAGATCTTATGGAAAGGCTTAGGTAGATGTGAATTTCATTTGAAAACATTTTTGCTCACCACAGCTAAAATCCATGCTTCTCCTATTTGATACACTTTATCTAGAAGATTCTTTTCATACTCACTTTAACAGAAGGAAAGAGCAGCTGGTTTTCATGTGTTTGTCTGAGACTAGTCGTGCCTGGAGCTGTTTTTTGTTTTGTTTTGCTTTGTTTTGTTTTGTTTTTTATTGAGAATATCTCACATATAAGTGGCTAATTTTTTTAATCCACTGAACTGTCAAGCTTCAGATCAAGGTAAATTCTCATCAAAAGGACCTAAGGGTGAAGAGCTGCAAATACAAAGCTCATAAGGACTTAAAAATTATACTAAAATTAATGGTAGAACTAAAGCCCAAATCACTCATTAGAAAGGATTAAGACCTTTAAAAGCATACTGAGCGTACAAAATTCTGGGTATAAACTGTATGTTCATCAGCTCCATCTACTGGCATGTTACTTAGTATTTGAATACAAGAACATTTTGTTCACTAGTTAATAAGGCAGTATCACAGCCTTCCCTGCAATTCAGTGGATTGTTATTTTACCAGTCATTTTTTAAGGGGAAAGTTTGTTAAGTGCAGACATCTAATTGATTGACAGAGAAATAAATTGTTTTGAAACAGAACTGCTGATTTCTGTTCAGAAACCACAAAAATCCCAGAATCAATAGACAGGATATAGATTCATATGTGTAAAGTTGATTCTCAAGAGACTATGTTTATTGATGTAATTACTGATGCAATACTATGGGATGCCATAGTAGGTCAGATGACCTTGTCAGTTCACAAACACTGAATAATGCCCAGAAATGGGGTAGTGAAATGAGAGACGGCAGAAGCCAACATCATCATAACAATTTGAGGATCAGGACTTTGATTAACATCAAGGACTGAACCTAAACTATGTGCCAGGGTTTCTGAGCTAAAGGAACAAAGACTTCTTTCTGGTACTTCTTTTTCTCAGATTTTTTTATCAAGCACAAAGGAAAAGGTGCACAATATAGTACACAGTAAACAGTACCGGTATGTCCTGAAGTTTGGTTTGCGTTCACTAGCACAAAGGAGGCATGAAGCTATTGCTGCTAAACATGTTTGATATGTTTAAAAGCAGGAATTGTATCAACCTATCTGCTGATGTGCTGGGGTAGAGGTGGTGCATAAAGAGTAGAAGTTGTGTCATTTTTTTTCTAATTCCTGTATTAAATACTTACTTGATGTAAATCGGAACATTGCCAATGTTTTCAGCTTTTATTCTTACCAAGTTAAAGCCTTGTCTTTCGTTCTCTGAATGTTGCCAAGATACAGTAAATATCACAAAATACTTGAGAAGGGAAAACACTTAAAGAAGCGGGAAAAAAGTATGTGAGATGGAGACGCTGTAGGATTGATTAGCTCCGGAAATGAAATAAGCCTTTTATTTCCAAAAAAGTCTTTGCGTTATAGCAAACATGCAATGTTCTTCTGGTGTCACTTGTGTCTCTCAATGCATAAGCAAAATAAGAGCAATGACAATACAAAAGAAAGTCTCTGAGACAAATAAATATCCATAACAATAATAATAATAATAATAATAATAATAATAATAATAAAAGCCTTCCTTTATTTCAAGAGAAAATTTTAACCCCAGAAGACACAATTTGTGTTATTATGATATTGATTAGAGAACTGATTTTTTATTAATGTGAAGCAGGTAAAATCCCTCAGGTAAGAAACAGATTTCTTATGTTCAACATGAATTTAAAATTGCGTTTTTGTAAAGAATCTCAATTTATCTTTTGTTGTTTGCATGATGAAGCTAGTCCAGGTTTTTAATTAATCATTGATTTAACACCAGAAAGTTGGGAATTTTTTTAATGGGGCAGACTTCCTGCATATTCACTATTCCTTTGGGCCACGATGGACTTGGAAGCCTTGTAAGTATTTAGGGTCTTATAAGCTAATGCCTCACGCTGCCTTTGAGAAGCTGTGCTGTTCTCAATGCATAACTCTTCTAGGTTTAGCACCAACAGCTTGTGCATACTCAATTGCTCAGTGCTCCTCCTGTGCTTATATTAGGCCATGGATATAAAGTTGTAACAGTTTCCTTAAATGTATCTCAAACATATCTTCTTTACAGGCAAGCTTGTTCCTGGCCTGCTAGGAAACTCCCATCAAGTTTAGCCTTTTTTCTTCTTCTTTTCTATATATTGCAGATCTGGTACATCAACTACCTGCTGGATGCCTTGTACAATCCATAATTCTTCACTTCAAAGTTCAGTACCAAATAAGAACTTATATTGTTTGGTGACCTTTTGTACAAGCATTTCAGCAGCAATTAAATGTTCCTTTCCTTTTGTGCCATCAGAAGACCCAGACTGTCTGCTTGCTTTTCAAGTGAGGAGAAAAACAGTGCTGTTAAGAGCAGCGACAGCAGCCTCCTTTTTCATTAGCAGCAACAGTAAGAAAAGTCAGAGAAGGCAAAGCAGCTGCTATAGCTGATACCAACGTGCCAATATTACAGCAGGAGTATAATTTGATTTCCAACTGTGAAGTGACAAACGCAGCACATAGCTGTAATTTTGATATTAGTGCATAAATAACACTGTGCTCAAGCTCAACATTCATATTTTCACCTATTGCAAAGAACAGGAAGACAATTTCCTCCTCTCAGTTTACTGTGCAATGGTTACAAGTCGTAAAGGCTTTTAACTACTAAATAGACATAATCAGTGAGTTTTGTTCCTCTGTGTAATCATTTTTGTTGATAAGAATAGCTAGTGGAAGTTGCAGGACTGACCCAGTTCTCTGGGTCATTCTGTGTCCGTCATTTTTCACCTTGGCTTGTCCACATAGATGTGGTAATTGAAAGGCTGAACAAGAAATGATGGAAACCATCATATGCTATTTGTTAAAATACCTTATCGAGTATTGTAATCAGAGAATCGCAGAATGGTTTGGGTTGGAAGGGACCTTAAAGACCACCTGGTTTCAACCCCCCCTGCCAGGGGCATGGGCACCTTTCTCTAGACCAGGTTTCTCAGTCTGGCCTTGAACACTTCCAGGGATGGGGCAACCACAACCTCAAAGCCCCATCCACAACCTCTCTGGGAAAATAGTGAATATTGAGTTGGAATTAGGCATTTTCTTACAAGGAGTAGAGTAAATTAAAGTTTACAAACTGACAAAAAAGAGAAAACAAATCTGATGCCATGTGACATGAGAGCCAAAACATATCCGTTTATAACTAGTCATCAGACCATACAAAGCACTATGTAGCAATATGAAATATGTGTTGAATAACTCATTTCAAGGGAAAAAACAAACAAAGAAATAAACAAGCAAGAAACCCTCAACAGAACCCCTGAGATCTTTCCATTGACTTGCAGATATCCGCTCAACTTCTGAAGTCACTGTAACAAAACACTGCTTCTATTCCAGTTGTTTTTCTTTCTGTGGACACCTTCAGCCACATTGACTTCAAAATAACTTTCCTCTACTTAGGGTTGCTTCATTGTCACCGCACTTACACATCGGCTCTATAGCATCTATGCCTTTCTTTGCTTTTATATTGCACTTATAAAAAGCAATTTTTTGGTAAGTTCATTTACATGCAAAGTGCATATATCATCTACCTGATTTGAATCATGTCATGTTACAGATTAAGTCTAGCCAGAAATTATTTGTTCTGTGTCATAAAAATACTGCCAATCCTAGCAATCCAGCTTGAAATTCAAACTTATGAGATGCTGGCAAGTACTTTTCTTTACATCAGTTAATACTTGCCAATAGAGAACAACCTTTTCAGGTGATCACCATAAAACCTAATACATTTAGTGTGTCATTACCCTTTTCAAATATGAATGTTGTTTTTTTTCCTCTTAGTTACTGCTCTGTAGTATCTATTACCAAGTGATATACATTTTACTAAGAAGATTATAATATTTCAGAATCCACTACAATGTATACAATGTAGAGACCTCATTGCTCTCTACAACTACCTAAAAGGAGGTTGTAGTAAGGCTGGTGTTGGTCTCTTCTCCCAGTAGACTAACAACAGGACAAGATATAATGGCCTCAAGTTGCACCGGGGAGGTTTAGATTGGATATTAGTAAGAAATTCTTTACTGAAGGAGTGGTTAGGCACTGGAACAAGTCTTTCAGGGAAGAGGTGGAGTCATTATCCCTGGAGGTGTTCAAAACACAAGTAGATGTGGTGCTTTGGGGCATGCTCTAGTGGTCAGAGACATATTGGGATGAAGGTTAGACTTTATGATGCTAAAGGTCTTTTCCAACCTAAATGATTCTATAATAAGGTATTAATGTGAGCCACTTACATTCTTCCTCTTTCTACCCATTAAACAGTAGTACATGTCAGTGCAAGCACATAACTCACACAGAAAATGAAATGTTCCTATTCAGAACTGAATTCTTGCTTACAATCTTGCTCTGCCATTTTAATAAACAACATGTGCCCTGGGCATTTCTCAGGCTTCTGGGGACAACCGATGTAGATCGTGCTAGTTCACATACACATAGTTAAATTGTGCCCGGCTTTTTTCTGAATGAGAACTAATTGGTCAAAATCATGCTAGAAACCATGCAAAAAATTAAAATATGAGCTATCAAGTACTTCAACTTTGTTCTGCCTCGTTCAAGCCTCATGTCCCGAATGTGCGATGTGGAGTATTAGGACTTTGAAGTGAAAAGCTGCCTCTGCATTCACAGAAAACTGGGGTTGATGGTCTGGAGCCCATGTTTTAAGTGAGATAACCAATTTTTGTACATAGGCAGAATGAGAAGAGTCCCTCTTCATAACCACAAGAACCTACTACCATTTTAGGTGGACTGCCAAGAAACCTACACAAAACTGTTCTGCACACCACAGCAGTTACGTTAGATACATAAGCTCAAGCATCTTAAAAGGTACAAAAGCTGAAGTAATCACAGGAATAGATCTGGCTATAGATTTTGACACCAGAGAGTAAATAACTACATGGATGTGTTTGTATGTGAACTAGGTGCAGAAGTTAACTACATTTTAACCATAGTTTAAAAATTACATAATCTCTCTGTTGAGTCTTGAATGTGACTACAGCACAGCTGAGCAGCTCTCTGCTCTCTGTTACCACACTGACTAGGTGATGCATATGGACTCTCATGGAAACTTGGATGCCTACAACACCTGTGGATGCTTATATGTAGAAACCTACATTATGTGACCTAGTTACTGACCTAAAAGCTTGCAGAGAGAGCAGAATAATTAGCAGTTCTCTTTGACCTGTCAGCTCCCAGATCAATACACCTAGTTTTGAGCCACTCAAACACTCTGTTTTTTCTAGCAAGTTAGCTAAGTATTAAGAGGAAACTGGAGTAATCCAGAGGCTGTACAGAAAATGGGACAGTGCCACGCAAAGGCAAGAGTAAGGTGGATAAGACTAAAGCCAATAGAACTTAGCATCTTTAATTCTGATATTCAGGCAACAATTTACCTAAATATGAAAACAGTACCTCAAGGACAGAGGTGCGGAAAAGCACTCCAAATACAATTTTAAAACTGCATTTTTGAGTTGCAATAAGGCAACAAAGGATGTGGATCAGTTGTGCTCATTTACAGTTGTTCTAAAGTAAGGAGCTTATACGGAGTCCATCTATAGTCAGTAAAGTATGAGAGGTATTGCTAGAGGATGACTACTATTTCAACATAGGTTACCACAGTCACTTCTTGGAGATATCCCTTTCTATCCTTCAAGTGTATTGACTACATCCATATATAAGCATTTTTATTAAATTGAGATGGGATGACAAGAAGAAACTAGCTGCAGAAACATAAATTTTTTGATGGAGAAGGAAGCAAATATGCATTGAGGTAAGCCAAGTGGTCCATATATAAGCTACAAGGAGAAGCAGCATAGTAGGCATAGAGGGGGGTAAGACCACACAAGTCCTTCATGCTGAGGTAGTGTTTTGTGTACTAATATAGTGCAAGATGAGAATTCAGTACTGCCTCTCAAGGCTCCTGGTGGGAGATGGGTCATTCAAAGCTAGCACTGAACACTGGTCAAACCACCCCATAGTCCTTCATACACTCCAAACTTAGGCAATTACCATTCTTGTGAAAGAAAAAGCACACAGCTGCTACAGAAGAGGCTTTCTGAATATACAGCACAAGTAGATAATACATACAAAGACAGAACAAGTGCTGCTTTTCAGCAGAAACAAATGCCAGTCAGAAAGGATGCATTATGGCCACAAAACCAATTGAATCATCATCATGCCCTTCACAATCATATTTTCCCCTTGCTCTGCGCAATATTGGTAATTCACAAGATTATTATGCTACAAATAACCTATTCAAAACAAAGCACACTGTACCCTGCCCTTAGTATAAATGTGATTCTTTTTATAAATGCAGTAGTACAGACGTACACAAGGAGATAAAATGAGACAAGCAGGGATTTTTTTTTTCTATTTTGTTTGGGCTTTTTTAAGAAAGATGTAGCACATCTGGAGTCAGCAGAAGACTTTAACAATGGCTTTTATCATTAGATCAGAGGAAAGCTTTGTCCAGTCAAGAAGGAGATAAATGATGAAAATTATCAGAAATATATAAATAAAATTAATATAAACACTTCAAAGAATGTAATGTCAAGAGGCAATATTGATGCTTATGACTTTTCGAGGTAAAGAAAATAGATAAAAACAGCAATAGTAAAACATACTTAAAGCATGGCATACTGAGATTCAACTCTATGGTTTTAAATAACCCTATTACATGAGGAAAAGAAGAAATTCTAAAGATGCAGAACAAAAGTAGATTTGAAAACCTCAATATGTGTCAGAATACAAGTATTATTATTTTTTCATTCATGTCAGTTTATTTTGACAGCTGATTATTAACTCTTAATAATCACAAACCCTAATATTTATACCCATTTTAACAAGTTTAAATCTCTAGACAGGAATTTAGTAGAGATTTTATCTTATACTCTCCTGGGGAAAATTAGTTAATATTATATTATTCTCATTCTAGGGCTAGAGAAAAAGTAAGAAACAAATTATTTTGTTCTACGATGTACTTCAATCAATAGTGTAACCCAGACAAATATAATACCCTGGCAAATATATAAAAAATAATTTAAACACAATAGAATTACTTGGACTGTAAATCCTCTGGGTCAGGCATAATTTTAAAAAATACCCTACAGCATGAAGCATGTTATAGTTTCTTATGTGTTTATAACTGAGACTTCCAGATATTATTGCAGTACCAATAGTAAATGGAAAGAAAATACCTTAATCTCATTTATGATAACAATAATTAGAAGAACAGGAAATAATACTTTTAAAAAAAGAAAACAACCAAAAAAATCCTAAAAGAATGCCTCAGAAATCAGAAACAGCTCTATTAACTCAGTGATGAGGAAAGTAAATTTTACAATGCAACAAAGAAAGTTAACCTCTTTGGAAACTAACAGCAGATAACTTGGCTCACTTTTGCCAAGAAGAGAATAGCATTACTGAAATTTCCTTTCAGCTGAAGCCTGCCTTATGAATATACATATATATATATA
>VZZY01028410.1:0-19824 GCA_013400335.1 Eurystomus gularis
CTTGTACGACATTATGATTCTACTGCCTCATCCTGAACTACTTGTATTTTTATGGTTTTTGAACCTGTCATTAAACAAGCGGCAGAAGGCTTAATTCTTGACAAGCACATAAATCTAGTAGCCTTGTGTTACTTCTCCTTGAAGTTTAGCCTCTGAGCATGTAATTAGTAAGCAGCATTAGTAATACTAAAGTAATGCTCAAATCAACAGGAAGTTAACTTCACATCCACTAGAAATACGCTGTAGCTAAAAAAACATACATTAAAAATAATTACAGTAATTAGGGAAAGAGGTTCTTCTACCTATACGTATTATTTAGGAACAGCCCTTTTACTTTTACAGGCTAAAATTGGGCAGGAAAATAAATGTAGACGGTGCTGTTACAGCTGCTAAAAAAAGGATATGGTTAAATTTTATGACATTAATATTAGCTCTCTCTGCTACCTGAAACAAGCATGAAGATGGTATACATTTTTCTGCCCTGATCTATTCCACTTACATTATTTTGGAAAAATACTGCACGGTATTGTAGAACAGCAAAGTTTCACAAATGCAAAATTACTGTTCTTTACGTTATCTTGCTGCCTAATCAAAACCTTCGGCAAAGTCACAGAGGCCTCGGCAAGGGCTACACACGGGCAGGTTAGCCATGAAACTCAACTACTTGCCTTAATGTCACCTTAGGCATTATTCTATTCTAAGTAATTAAGTGTTTTCTCTTCCCATAAACCTGCATCTCCTCATTGCTTAAAAAAGAAAAAGAAAAAAAAAAAGAAAGAAAATATTAAAGGTTATTAAAATGTTCACGTTATTAAAAATAACTACGTGATGAGGCTTTATGCCACAAGAGATGCCACCTTGCCTTTTGAGTCGCAGAATTCAAATAGAGCTCCCAAAGGTGAGTCTCCTAGGAAGATTTGGGTTCTGATTTGCACAAGACTAGTCCCAGCCTGAACTGAAGTTTTCCGTATGAAAATGCTGACTCTTAAAAACTTCAGAATTAGGATTTGGTCCATATCGTGTCAAGATCCGAAACATTTGAGAAACTTTCTTTTTCATGGTTTGAAAGATTTGACCGTTACTTGCATTTTTCACAATGCTGATTAACAGGTTTCCCCAAAACAATCTTTTTTTCCCCTCATCTCTTCTACCATAACTTTTGTTTTCTTCTTACCACAAAGGTGAGAATAAAACAGAGAAAAACGCAACTGAAGTGTTTTCATTTTCATTTTTGGTTTCATTTTCAGAAATGACTGCTACCCATAAAACATGTAGCATTTAATTACTCCAGTTAACTCTTCAATTTTTTTCTTACTATATTTGGCAACAGATCACCCATGGGAGAAGAATATACAATCTAGTTTTCAGGGGCAGCGTTGCCTGCAACTTCCATTACTGAAGCTGTGTAAGTAGACCCACGAAAGCATTTACTGAAGCACGTCCCTTCTCAAAATAAACCCAAACAAACCCTTGCCAGCGTGTTTTAAAACACGCTAAGCACTGCTTATCCTTGTACTTACAGGAAAAATCTATCCCTAAAATTCATTCCTCCATCCTCCCACGTAACTCTCGGTGCTGGCCCGTTCAAGGGGCCACGCTTCCTCCACTCCTGAAGTTTAGGGGTCCCAATTCTCACGCAAAGCTTTTAAATATTTCTCCTCACAAGCATCCCAAAAGCGCCAGGACTCGGCGCACACGCACACAGCTGCACCCAGCCTGGAGGCCAGACCCGCACGTATCCACCGACACCTCCGCGTCCGGACGGAGCTAGAGCCCGCACCGAGACACCGCGAGGTGCCACCTCCTGCGCCAGGCGAGCTCCCCGGCTGTCAGTTTCTATTACGTTGTTACTGTCGTTGTTATTGTTACTATCATCATTATTATTATTATCTCTTGGTCATTTCTTTTCCCTGGAATATTTCCTGTGACTTTGCACAGCTGAGGCAACGGGGATCCCCCAGCCCAGCACGACTCGTTCTGTGAGCCAGCGTCACGGCCAAGGGCGGGCTCCGGCTGCACAAGGAGCTGAGGGCTCGGGGGACCGGGGAGCCAGCGCCAGGCGCGGGCCGTGGGGATGCCGCCAAGGGCTGAGCCCTGCCCCGCACTGCGGGGCCCGAGAGGCCGAAGTCTCGCCGCGCCGCGGCCCCCNAACAACCTGACTGCACAAGTAAAGGAAAACAGGATTTTCATCCAATTCTGTATAGGTACAGCTCTCTTCAGCACCACATGTTGCACACCGGTTAAAAAAATAAATCTCCGATTGCTCTTACATGATTCTTTAAGTCTTGTATGCAAAATTTCAGACTGCAATTCCTTTTTCTTGCTCTTGCACAGCTTCTGAGGGTACAAGTTTTATATTAAACACAGACCTAATTTCAATACTACCTTGTACGACATTATGATTCTACGGGCTCAGCCCCGGCGGGAGAGCCCCGAGCGGTGCCCCCCGGGAAGCGAGGGAGCAGCGGGCTGGGGAGAGGCAATGCCCCGCACTGTCACACGTGCTGGGTGAGCTGCGAGTCCGGAACAGTCCCGCGTGGTTTCAAAAACGAGGGTACAGAAACGGTGGAACCTCTCTAATACCAAAAAAAAAGGCAAATAACGAAGTAATTTTCCTCAATGCTACAGACTCGGTTTAAGGCATCGCCGTGCCCGTTTGTATTTGCGCGCTGTCTCAGTGCACTGCTCACGCTGCGCCACGAGTCTGGAGCGACAGCATCGTTTAAAGAGTTCCGAGATAAATAATCATAACGACTTGAAGAGCTCTGTTGGCCTAGTTCCGAGTTTATGGCTGTGTGAGGCCAGACCTTCACAGCGAACCCGTAACTGCCCAAACTGTGGTGAGCCTCCTGAAGCCGCTGTACCAGCGATCCTTCAGAAATGTAGTGCCGCAATTTACGAGTCTTAAAACAGTTTAATTCATCATTCTTGGAAGAACCTGAAATAGAAAGTTATCTACAAATAAAAAGATTGTTGTTAATGCCGTTGCAGTTTTCCAGAAATAACTGACCTCATAATGGGAGAATAACATTAATGCTTGGGAGGCAAGATGACAGAAATGTACTCCTAACTTTAGGCCACACAGTAGGCTAGCATGATTATATCTAATCAGCAGTCCTTGTACACATAACAAGGGTAAGCAAAACAATTAGTAAATTAGAAAGAAATCTGTATAGAATAGAGTGTGGAAAGCTCTTGGCACTTAAAAGTCTTCACGACCAAGAAACGCATCAGGATGGCAGGTGTGGTGCTCCACAGCACCACCGCCTCCCTTAGTGTGACCCGGAGATACCATCTGAACCGGGGGGCTCCAGCCCTACAAAGGTGTTCATCATTAGAACACTCCTATTTCAAACGTCATAGAGGCAATTTGAAATTACTCTTTACAAGACTGGGGATGTAATGTGGGTCTTCATTTCTGCCTCTTGGAGCACTCCTTGTGTTACCATCAAGCAAATTTTGGCAGAAGATCTGTTTTTAACATAACATATATATGTTTGCAAACTTCTTTATTGATGGGTTTGTATGTGTCTGGCATAAGTACATACAACGGCTAAAGGCAGAAAAAGCCATCCTTTCAGAAAGGACTTTCAGAAATTAAAAATTCCAGTAACTAGTTCCGTACCTGAGAATACTGTAGAAATAACCAGAGACACTAGAATTAGAAATAATATGACAATATTACTGAAAGCTTAATGGAATATCTATAAGGATCATGTATTAGCCCTCACTACGGACTGCAAGTACTAAGATTAATAGCTATACCAGACTAACTCGTTATGCAGTAAAATATACTTCTCTCTTAGTCACCCAGCACCCAGAATATAGTTGCAGTAATCAAAAGACTTTGTGGTAACTAGAACGGTAGCTCCTTCTTCTGTAGCTGGTAATGGAAATGAAGTTTCACAGCCAGGCTGAGGTTTTACCAAGCCACAGTCACTGCAAGTGCACTCTTCCACGGAATACATTAATGTTTCACTTTGATGTGAGTGTCTAATTCCTTCTGCATTCACACCACTTTCAGTATTAGCCTTGAGAATATTATTCAGCTCCACAGAAGAGTCTGTAAGTGTACAGAAGTTAATTTAGTACATACATTATGCTATACCAGATGTATAGTTATTAAAGATCTGAATTTCATTCTGTTCCAACTATGTTCCTAAGCTTAGTGAAAGTTTTAAGACACGGTGAAAGTTTTAAGATGTAATTATGTATGATAATCTTTTCTTCTACTGACAATATACCCCCTATACTTAAGGATAAGCATTTAAGTAATCTAACACATTTTCTATTCAGTTATTATTTATTGGCTGAACACTCCAATAGAGATATTAGTATTTGTAACATGTAAAAATTTTTTTTTCACCTTCCCAAAATATATCACACACACTTCTCACAGGCTAGAATATTAAGTAAAATTATTTACAAGATGGAGAGCTACTATGGAATGTGGGTAGAATTCTGCCTGGGTAGAATTCCTTCTGCATTCAATGAGAACAGGATGAAACCCTTATAAAGATCTTTTGCTATTGCGGGTTCATAACTGATTTCTCAAACACCAGCAAGTAAGCCAGGTGTGAACACACAACAAAACGGTGCTGATGTAATCCAGTGCCAACAAAGACAGATTGCTGCTTTTACAAGTATCATCTGGACATTTTATTCCCTAATAACTTTTAAAACTTCATTGGCACTATTGGAGAAACACAAACAATCTAACAAAGACAGTTATCAGAATCTGGAATATAAATTATATGCAAAATTTATACATGGTAAAAGTAGCTAAAATGTAGAATAGTCTAAAATTACTTGATAAATAATCTTATTTATTCACCTGTGTTTTTCAGTTTTTCCTTTAGTTGCTTTAGGTGCTTCCATTTATACAAGACCATTAAGGTGAACAGAGTGAGCACTAAAATTACTCCTAAGCCCAAACAAATCCAAAGAACTCCACTTGAATCAGTACCTTTTGAAATAAAAGAGATGCATTAAATTAATTGTAAACAAGAACCAATGAACAGTAAGCACATGCAACACATAAAACTTCTATATCAAAGGAGCAGTTTCTATTTCTATTGAGTGACAGCTCAAGTAAAGCTTGAGAGCTTTAAAAAGTTACTCTTCTTAACACACATACTCATACAGGGCACACTGCACATGTCTTTAATATTTTTGAGCCCATATATTATTCTGAGAAACTCTGTCCAGGTTTTAGATTTCTTTAAGTTTATATGTGTACAATTCTATGTAAAATACAACATGAAAATGCCCAGCATAGCCATGAAGTATTGCATAGGTATTACTTACGCTGATCACAGTAGTTTTCACACGAAGGCGGTGGTGCACTAGAACATCGAAGATGACAAGGCTTACAAGAGAGCAGCAAATTATCAAAGTATTCATTTTTGGGGCAGGATGCCATCAGGGCCAGTAATTATGGAACTGGAAAGCCACAGAACTTGTAAAAGAGTGAGGATCATCTACAAAGGGCTTTTCAGTTGTCAGTTTTAGCGAATCTAAGAACAGCTAGCAGTAACAGGTAGACTTCAATCACAGCCCCACCACACAGTATCATGTTAAATAAAAAGGATTTAACTCTGAGGCCCCCAAGGAATTACTGTTCCTTATTTGGCAATTCGCAATCGTAAAAAACCTGAACAGCTGCACCAAGATAATTTTCAATGTAAATTTTTTCTGAAACAGAAAATGGTTATTTATAGAAGGCTTGAACCTTGAACAGGTGCTTACCAATACAAACTGCAGAAAAGCAAGAAGATCTCCAAACAGGAGTTCATAATAATCATTCATGTCTTCAGAATTTTGTGGGTTTTTTCATGGTGAAGGGCCACAGTAATTATGTTTTCCTGTAACATGCAAACTATACAGTGCTTAGTTTTTTGTTCTTTTTGTCCCAGTTTGAGGAGTATAAAATGAAAAAAATAGAGGCAGGAGGCACAGCAGGAAGAAGACAGGACCAATCCAGTTTCGAGGTGTGCCACTGACTCATTCTGCAACTTCAGACAATTTCCTTTGTACCCGTTTCCCTGGATGGACAGTAATATTTAGAACACATACATGATGAAAGAATTCCTTTTTGTAAAGGAACAGTTTTCCGATTTTAAATAAGGTACTGTTAAAGTACAAGTTCAACAATTACTTCAGAATTGTGTTGTACAAAATACATCTAAGACCTTCAGTTGCAACAGAAAGATGAAATCTGGAGATTCAGTCACTGGGATATTGCTCCTCAATTCCAAATTAGCCTCATTTAACTGGTCTGTTAGGTTCTGATTGGCTTGGTTCATTTTGTTTGTTTGTTTTTCTTATAACCATAGTTATATGAGATATTTAATAAATTATATTCTAATTGTGAAAGAAGAGCTATATGAATACTTTACCATTTTGATTCAAAACATTATCTGTGTTTTTTCCCCTTATTTTTCCATAATGCAGAACTGTCACTGTACTAAAACTGTGGTACCCAGCATGCAAAAATAGGTGAGCTATAGCTTCCATTCTTGTGGTACAGCGTACACGACAGCTCCTCCCAGCCCGGTGATGGAGCACACACCATGAGCGTGCATAGATTTGTCTGTATCTGCAGCGAGTGTGACACTGCTGAAAATGCATTTGGTCTTCTCCCAGGGAAAAAAGCTTTGATTAGAGACTGCCACGATGAAAATAACGCACACATCTTACTTGTAGAGTGACTTCTTCATCTAATAGAATTTATTTTTAAAACAAAATTCACCAGTAATATCTAGCACCTTGCAATAACGGCTTCTGTCCAGTATCACTGCCACAGATAGATTAGAATGACAGGCTTATTTATAGTTAAATTTCTCCTTGACATAATTAAATTAGTGGCCTTTTTTACTACAGAAAGAGAAAATAAAAATATTGTATAAGGAATTGTGTTTCCATACCATATTACTATATATGAGACTTATTTTCTCACAAAATGCACCATATGGGATACACAAACTGTTTTTAGTGGAATAGTGTAAGAAATTAATCTGTAATCTAGTCTCTAGCAGATGGAACCACTTACTGTGGCTTCTGCACTTGTTTCTATAGGCCAGGTGCACAGCTGTACGCTTTCTGTTACGGGCTTTTCTCCCTATTCAAGATTAGTGGATAAACAGGAATTGACAAAATCTGATTTAGATGTGACAGAAGAAAACATGGGCAATGCCAAAAATTTCACCAAGTCAATGCTAGTGCTGAAGTCAAAACCTGTTTCTGACTTGCTTCATACATGTACACTCTAGGGGAAGAAACCCAAGTTACCACTAGAATGTCATTCCTGTTTCTGATGAAGCACCATTTGGTAGCTTATGCGTAGTGTGATTTGAGATTTTGCTTTTAAGATGGTCTTTAGCCTTTTAAAACATGGAGAAGACAATCACGTTCTCAACTGTGATCTGAAGATGGCAGATATTCGTGTATCATCATGGTATCCACAGGTACAGTAAGTGAGTTTCAGGACAGACAAGCTGGATCCAATGTTTTAATCTTTTATCAATATAAACCCATTGACTTAAGTGAAATGCCCTCTATTTTTACTTAGAATATTTTCCTGTGCCACAACTTCCCATTGTTCTTGCATTTTTGTGTTCATATCTATAACTTGTGCTAAGACCCCTTATTATTTTAGAAAGGGACCAGCTGACTAATTCTGTAATTGTTTTCTGCAGCTGGTTCCAACACTACACATCTGCAGAATAGATACAGTCTTCACTGTGATAAAATTCCTTACAAAATCAACAGCTCTCAAATTCCAAAGCTTTCAAACTGTATCACAGCTGCTGAATGCTTCTAACAGTATTTTAGTAGTCTGGGGAAAGCATGTGTGCCTTGTAACAGATGAATGAACCAGTTCCTTAATCAGTTTCACGCTTCTTTTTCCAGTTGTACTAGGGTTATGGGAGAGGACGATCTTTGTTGCAGTTGCTTTTATTGCAGCTTTCTTGCCTCATTTTTAATGCATAATAACACTGGGGGTCTTTTTAATTTTGACTTTTCACTCAGTTGTGTAGGTATATTTATTTTTAACACTAGCTTTCTTCAAAAAATTAGCTTTGCTAAATAGGCAAGTTTATAGCATTTTTTTTATATTAATCCACAGCTTCACAAAGAGAAAGACCTTCCAATTGACAGCGATGAGTATTTTCGCTGGGAGACAGCACAATGCTGTTGTTAAACAGCACACAGAAATCCCAGGTAGGGAACACAGATAATACTAGAGCTTGAACAATGGTAATAGAGAAACTCCTTACATCTCAGTGTTGTTACCACGAAGAAAGAAAGCTTGAAATGCTTGCTCGCAATAGGTTTGTTAAATAGAACACCTTTATGTGCCACTTCAGGCTGTCTTCAGAATTTTTTTTTTAGGGAAGAGGGATTCTATTGAGACGTGTCTGGGACTTCTCCCATATGCACCCACATTCTGTATCACTGACCACAGAGTAAAAAACATCACTTAGCACTCCAGAAGTCATCGCGTGTAGTTCCTTTACTGTTTTCACAAAAACAGGCCTAAACCAAAAATGCACACAGATACTTACATCGAATCTTCAAAACATACTGGCTGAAGGAGGTAGAAGTATTTGGAAAATGTTTGGAAGAAATTGCGTAGACCAGTAAAAATATTTTTAAAAACAAACAGAGATTCTCAAAGCGTACCAGAAATTCAGTACTGTTCTGCGGAACATTTTTAAGATGATCTATTGATGCCACACAGTAGCTTCACCTTGAGGCAGAGACGCTTCCCAGTAGATGTAACCCAAATATAGGACTTCCGGGAAAAACATTAAAGAGAAGAGTGCAAGACTTGATATTACTTTGTGAGACAATTAACAATGAAAGAAATTACAGGACGTAACTCCTACCATAGGTGGTATTATCAGAGTCTTCACAACTCTGTCACTTTTAGCTATGACATTCTTTCCTTTGTTTTCCTAGTCCAGAAGAAGTGCATCTGGTTTTACATATTGGCAATGGCTTTTCTTATGTACGCAAAAGACCTCTCTCTCCATCACAGCGTGCTGGCGTTGTACTTCAATACATCTGCTGTATGATTTGCAGGAGTGTTAATGTTGTGATTCCTAAAATATTTTGTCACTCCAACCTAATGAGATATATTCTAAATAACACTATTTTGGTACAAAGACGATTCATGTCTAATTAGTAAGACTGGTCTGTAGGTCACATGGTTAGATTACATGCAGCTAAGCTGATTAAATGTCTTAGCATTAGTGAAAGGGATAGTCCTGCTCTTCACTCTGCAGTATTCTGGAGCACAAGGAAGGGCTCTAGGGCTTACCTGACCACATGGCGAGTTTAATTTGTTAATCCAGGCAGTTCATAGAGTTTTACTCCCTAGGACCTGGAAAAAAGACCAGAAACAGAATAGAAAAAAGAGGAACAGCTGATTACCTAGTAGGGATGTGAAACGAAGTCCACCATGGAAGTACAGATTTGGTGAACTGATGTGCTAATGTCTTCATTTTAAAAGTCCTATCAAACTCTAAGTACAGTGGAAATTAATTTGTATCTAATTATTTGATATTGTGTATGTGGGATCATAAGATACCATGGCAGATATGCTTGTAGTCTCTACAACCAGTTGGCCAGAAACAGTTCTCCTATGTGGCTAGTTAGAGTTCAAACACATTTATCATAAGACACAGGAGTAGATACTAAGGAGTCTCATCTTTTCAATCAAACTCTAGGAAATGCCCCCTCATGTAAAAGGCTAAACACAGCTCATTTCATCAGAGCTCTGGAGAATACTGCTGCCTCTTACGGTGATAATTTTCCTCCTGCAGCTGGACAACTATTTCCCAAAGCTTGCAGCCTTTAGAGAGAAATTAATTTTTTGATAGGTGTGCCCCAAAACACAAATCCTTGATTATTAACCAATATATTTTTCACACATAGGAAGCTGGGGAGCAGTGATAGTAAAGGATCTCTAATATGTCATTCACATAAACAACCACCATACAAGTCAGGCTTTTCTCCTTAGCTATATATAGTTTTATTGATGTAATGACAAAACAGAGGCGACAAATAGTAGAAAAACTACAAGGAGTTACAGTTGTCATGGCCTGTTGCCTTTGTTTTCTGCACATCCTAATATTCCAAAGTCCTACTTCTCAAGAGTCTGAAAGCAAGCATATAATCAAAGATTCTGATAAGCAGTAATTCGCAGTGACCGACCTTGCTACACATCTAAAACACATTATTTCAAAATCTGTGTGCTGTGGTTCTCCTGCTGTTTTCACTGACTACATGAGATTACTCAGAACTTCTGAAGACAAGTATCTATGAAAATTTGAAATTACATTTTGATTAATCTGAATTACATTTTGTGAGACCATTTCTTACCTGCCTATGCCTCTAAAAAGCACACTACAAATATTTATTCTCAAAGCAGATATTAAACCAACATAACTGTTTCTCAATTCAGTAAATCACTATGTTCATCATTCTCAAAAACAAAAGCCAGACTGTGCAGAAAAATCTAACTCATTCAACAGAGGATTATCTGGTGCAGAGCACAGAAAATGTATTTGATAATTATTATGTAGATGGGTGATGGCAATTGCAATAAAACAGATTTGGGGAAATTATGAGCTACAGGAGTAAAGAAGGTATTTTCCACCTTAATGAGATTCTTGTGCAACCTTCATTTTTGAGTCATTTTGAAAGGAGGAAATTTCTATTTAAAAATCCCCAATTTACAGGCCTTGCATTGACTTTCCACATAGAGTTATATGTTGATACTAATAAATGCTTTCTCCTTGTCACTTGATTTTGCTCCAAAAGGATCAGAGAAGTTAGTAGAGTTGTACAAATTAAGAAAGGATTTATCAAATAAAATAATTGGTCATTTAACTGTATATCCACAACATGTTGCCAAGAGGTATTTCTGCAGTTACATTGTTGTAACCCAAGTTCAAAAACTCCCACAGATATCCTCTAAGAATAACATAATCCAGACAAGCTGGCCTGCTGGAGTTGACATTAATGTGGAGAGTAATGAAAAACATATTTAAGAAGAAAAGTGTCAATTGTGGAAAATAACAGGAAAAAATAAAAGGAAAAACAGTTCTCAGATTTACTTCTAAAATGTTTCAGTCTGACTCAAGAGTGACACCCAGGGACAATTTATAAAAACCAGTATGATAGATACTTCTTGCTCTCCTGATGTGATTACCAACCACTGACAACTCCTCTCTGAACTTCAGCTCTACATCTGGAAACAGTAAAACATCTATTTGTTGTTTAGAAGAATAATTTTAGCATACTGTCAGTTCTACTAGGGTAGCAAACTACTGAACAGGATTTCAATAAATCAATTTTTACTGGTGCAGGGAGTACAAGTAGGTAAGAGCACAGACCAGGATGTAGTATTTTGGAACTGTACACCCACACGTACACACACACACACAAGATTTACAACCTTCTATCGTGAGAGCAGAAGACCTAGAGTTACATAGCGCTTTGGCAGAATGTGGGCACACCAAGCACTGAGCACGCAGCTGGAGCATTTCCTGCCATGAACCTGAATTTGACTGTTGGCTTCCTTAAACATCTGGAGAAGCCAAAGACATCCAGAAGTCCATGTTAGTGCCCATTGTTAGCATGTGTTAAATTGGTATTACTTATGTGACAGAAATTAGTCACCTGAAAAAAGTAAGGAGAATTTTATCTTTCGCTATTTAATTTTTTAAAAAAAAAGGTATTGTGAGTTTCAGCACTGAAATAATAACATGAAAACTGTGAACTGAAAAAAAGTAATACTGTTATGTCAATCATTAAACATAAAGACTGAAATCCAACTCTCGCAGAGCAGCAGCTTAAGGTCTATTTACCACATCACTTCAACAACAAAGCTTTGTTCTGACACTGCTCCCCTCATCACAGCAATCCTAAAAATCTGTGAGATCCATGTCCATACAAAAAGCCCACCACCTTTTCTTCCCAAAAGTTACTGTACTTCAAGAAGCAGCAGTCTTACAGACAATTGTCTCCTAAAAAAAGCATTAAAACTTTCTGAAATAGTTATTTTCAGAAATCCACATTTTGTTAAGTGTAAGCTTTAACTGTATGGCTGGGAGGAGACAAGCTGTTCTAGGAATGGGGTACACTGCTATAAACAAAAAGGAGGGATTGTTAAAGGATTCAATGTGTTCATTGAATTTTAGATGCTGCACAGAACAACAGTCTTTTTAGATACAATATTTTTTAATGTCATTTGGGCACAGTGCAAACTCAAGAACAATGTGGATTTTGCCTGTTTGGTTCAGCACATTTCAGTTAGACCACTGCTTTTAAAAGAGTGATATTTCTGTTGCTACATCTGGTATTTCCCAAAAAGATTAAAGAACAAAACAACTGAAGAGAAAAATGCTCCTTAAAAATAGTAAGTAAAATAACAATACTGTGAACTTTATCAACTAAATCTCAGACAACTTCTGTATCCCTTACTACATTCAAAATTTATTTAGCTATGAACAAAGTTATGGAAAAGATTAAGTACAGAGCACAGAAAAGCAGCAATAATAGACTATAAACCCTTCGGGAAGAGAAGATACCTTTTTATTTGTCTGATGTTCCACATGTGCCAACACAGTTATGCAACTACTAAGGCAAATGCATAAAACTATAACTGCGCAAGTAAATTTGGATTAAGCTAATACTTGTTAGAGTGCCATTTGTGTCTTAGTGCAATAGTTTTTACAGGACATAAACTCTTTTTTTCTTCATTTCTGCATGTAAATACTTATATTTTGTGTTGACAAAAATATCTCCCACAAAGTACTATTTTAGTGACTTTGCAGATGGACAAGACAAAGTAAAACTCATCAGTGGAATAATGCCAACAGGAGTCATGGAGTTACAACAAAAATAAATGTGCATGAACACCTAGGAATGACATGAAGTGCTTGGCATACACTAAAGTTTAGCAGAAATTTTTCTTGACATAATTTTAACCAAACTCTCTAGCCTTTCATGTTTGTGGACAAATTTAACTACCGCACAATTACTTTATTTTAAATTCCCATGTACAGCAGCACAGTGCAAATATGCGCTCTCTCTCAAGAATGGAGGGAAATGGTAATTGATTTAGCCATAATCCAGAATAATTTCCTATGCAAATTGCCTTCTCTGGAATAAAAATACTGGCACAGAATAATTCTGGAGTAATTAGTCCTATTTAGAAAAAGTTCACTATTTCATTCTCACCATTTCCTAATGAACTAATTATTTTCTGCTACAATGTTAACTAGCTATAGAACAGCTTTAAAAATCCCATGACACTGTTATTCTTTCTTCCTAACAATAATGCCATTTTGCTTTAGTCATTACCAAAACTTAAATCTTAAGGGATCCCTAAAACACTCCCTCAATTGGAATTCTGGAGAATTAAGAAGGGCAAGAGAAAGCACATTAAAATCCCACATGGAACTAGTTTTCTCTTCCCATCTCCCTGGAGAGAGACACGCAACATGTAGAACTTTCCATATGAAACCTAAGTGTTACAAAACTCTTACCACATGTGTAAGGCAGGAGATCTGGCCTAGAGATGTTACGGAACCCAACAGTGGACAAAGCAATTCTGAGCTTCTCCATGTTAGGGAGTCACTGCAATAAGAAATGGTATGAATAAACAGCATGTTACATACTCTGCATTTTCACCCTGTATGGATATTTTCAGTGTTATGTTCAACATTTTCATTATCTCACAAAAATATTCTTAAGCAACACAGTCTAAAAAAATTATATGAGGTACAGCTGAATTCTGTTTGATAGTAAGGACTCTCCTTGTGCATCTGTAAGATGCACTTTAAATGCTAGCCACCTTTTCTGCATTTTTTTACCTCTGTATCAAGCTACAAGACTGACAATTTGATGGTATCCAGAATTGCAAATTCTCTCTTTGCTTGTCCCCTGCTAGAACAATAGTAGCTTACAGCAAGGGGAAGAACATCTCCTGAGGATCTGGCACTTAAAAGTTATCATTATGGCTCAGTCAGCTCAGCATCCCAGCCCCTGAGATTCTCAAATTTGTCACAGGTCCCAGGGAGCAAAAATATCCTCCATTTCCATTTATCACTTCCAGAGAATCTATGTGTCTTAGGTTTGTAATATTCATTCTCCACATCCCACAGATGTATAAGAGAAAACAAATTTAATGAAGCAGAAGGTTAATTTTCTAATCAAAATGTTGCTAATCAATATGAAAGCATAAGAACAGTAGAACAGAGGGCTGGATTGTACTTAACAGGATTTATTTTCAGCTGCTTCAGTATTTTAACAGACATGATGCCTCCTCCCACCATCCTACACCTGGCTTTCAGATCTCTAAAACCACAGGGTCTCTGCCTTTCTTCAAAATAGATTCCCTCCCGTCTCTACCCTTTGCAATCCTAACTCAGTCACTGTATACATCCTTAAAGTGATCTTACATGTGCATTCTTTGCTCAGCACATTCCTTCCACATTAAGCAATCCTTCTGCTGTTTACAACATTTTCAACTGTCATAAGGTTTATAAACTATGTATAGATTCTTCACAATGTGCACACCTAAACCCCCATCTTTGTTTATTTTGAGCTTTGGTAGCAAAAAATCCCACACATAACAAACAGTTTTGATAGCAAAACTACTTACCTAAACCACCCTCCTCCTCCTATCTATCAGTCTGGAGGCTCGTGGTATCAAAACCACAGAAGAAATTCTCTCTAAGAAGTAAACTGAAATGACTGTGCATTCAGAAAAAGGCACCTTAAAGAACTAGCTAGCACCCAACTTAGAGATTTTTCAAATCTGAACGGGCTAACTAAGCAATAGATGACAGCTGAGAACTCTGAGCCTCCAGTCAAAGTAAGCTGAAAACGTGGATGGCACTTGTGAAAAAGAGACAACCTTTCAGTCTTCATTTTTAGAGATATACAAGCAAGAGAAAGAAAGGTTGTGGATAAACAAGAAAGTGAGAGACACATGACTACCTTGGAAAACAATGAGCTGCGCATATAAAGTATTTGAGAGGTAAGGAGCTGGACACAGAGAATTATAAATTGGTATTTTGGTGTATGGAACGATGTATTTCCTTTGCTATCTAAACTAAAAACAATTAATTTTATGCCCTTCTGAAGCCTGAAGTATGTGCTTTAAGTGATCAAAAAAAAAGGCTTTACTTCTAGATTGGAGACCTCAAAAAGAAGAATCCAGCTCAGAAGCACTCATCACCAACCCACAATGAAATGTATAAGAATTAAGTTGCTAAATGCCTTTGAGGATGCCCCTTTGCAAGCTTGGAGTAACTCTACAACTGTGGATGTGAGCTTATGCTATGGTGCTACATTTGGAAAACCAAAGACTTTTCATCTCTTGCAATCAAACAGCTTAAAATACATTAACGTGAGACAACATAAACGCAGCAATTCTATGAGTGTCCACCAGAGGGAGAGTAACAGGTCAGAACCAGCACTGGTTACATAGTAGGGTTAGAATAAACAAACCGGTGAAAAAATGTTTCCAGGTCAAGATCTCGTCGTTTGGATTATATATGATCTTGTGAAAATATAAAAGCCTCTTTCTAGGAACACCAGCAAAGCTTAGGATAGACTTGGCTCTTGAAAAAGCCACCATGCTAAAACATAGTGTGGTTTTTGTTCTCTAGTTCTCAACTACATCTCCACGGACTACCTGAAAAGATAATTTGCCAGAATTTAAGACCATTAATTTATAACCTCCTGGCACCTAACCTAACTTAAACTAGTTCAGTATTTTCAGTTGTGTGAGAGGCTTCATTAATATTATGAGAGGTATTTAGAAAAACTCTTAGAGAGACTTCCTTCAAGAGAGCTGTATCACTTGTACAGCCTTCATTCATGTTTTCCACAAAAACTTTCTGGACTCATTTAACTCCACCTGCTTCTTCTAAGTAATGCTAAACTTAATTTCTAGAATGTCTTTTGAGATTGCTCCATCACAGAAGGCTCAGATAAAGAGCTATGCTTCTAGAATGACACTTCCATAGCTGAGCACAGCTTCCTGTATTTTTCTTTTAATAATTTACCTTGTAACTCCTGTCTTTTCCTCCTCCTGGGTAAATAACTTGTTCTTTTGGCCTTGTTCTTGAAGGCTCATTTTGACTTCAAAGCAATTCTAAATAGCAGGCTACTCATTTAAGTGCATAACTAATGTACATATTTGACTACTTTTAAATTCCAGGGCATGGCTCACAGTGCGTCAGTTTAATTCCAGCTTGCTGCCATACCAGACAGGGAAGTCTTATTCCTTTCCTGCTCCTCCCAATCTCAGCCAAATGCTTTCTTTCCCATTTTGCAGCAGCTCAGGAACTTATCTGATCTCAAGGTAAACTGAGTCCATTTACTCACAACCCAGCATCCTAAAACCACTCTCCTTCTCTCTTAGACTGCTGCTATTTTATGGAGTTGAATAAGCTTACCCACCGGTGGTGAGCTGTTACCTGCTTGAAGCTGTTAACCTATTTGAAGCCTTCTAGTGAAATATATGTCTTTTCTGCTTCAGTTCACACAACTAAAACATTGGGATTTCATAGTTATATCTGCTAGGGTGTAAAATGCTTGTGAGAACCTTGGATGAAAGCTACTATTGACGTATAAAATACTATTCCTAATATCACATGAATGAGGACTTTCACTGCGATAGGATCAACTTACCACGGGCTGCAAACTAGCAGTGAAGCTACCGTGAGATAATTCGGTATGTGAATAGCTTGTTCTCACTAGAAAAAAAGCCCTGTCTCCATTCTTACTTTATACCAGCTCTGGCATTTTTCAAACACCGCTTAAGAACTGATTCATCTCAGTAACCCAGGAGAAAAAGGAAAGTGGATTGTTCTGTAGCTAAATTTAATAAGATAGACTGACACAGCCAAGGGTCAAACAAGAGCTAGAAGGCAGCACAAGGACAGGTGGAACTGCGACTGAGGGGGATACAGTTTCTTTGTGCCCCGGTCCCCACAGGTTAACCCTGAGGTGGGTCAGCCGCTTCTTTTCTAAGCAGTACTTTGCTAATTAAAGTCATTCATGATGGATTTATCTGGATGGTTCTCAGTAAGAAAAGCTAGTATATTTATTCTAAACATTTTGATGCAAAAGAGACTTAAACAATAAAAGCTTTTATAATGCTTTAAAACCTCAAGAGAACATGACTGTTTACACTCCAGTAGCTATTTTGTCCGTAAAATTATAATGATTCTGCTTAGGCTTTGTTTTGAGCACTACCTGTTCGTAAGTGGAAAAACAAACTGTTAGCCCTGTTAAAAATTTAGTGTTTGAGTTTACACAATTCCTATGTGCGACACAGCCTGCAAAACAGGTTTGTACACTCTGAAGGACATCTGGCATCTTCTGAAATTCTGTGGACTAATTGTTTATATCTTAGCAAGTACCTACGGAATAAGTATCTGTCAAAGGAGGAAGAAATGTTGGGTAACACAAGTAATTCTTTCCCCCTGAAATCAGTGGTAATACAGATTTATATACCTCTGATCAAACACCTATTTGGCCTCACTCCCCACACCTCAAAAAAACCAAAAACATTATCACAACTCAGTATTTTAGGAGCCGGCAGAATGAAGCTTCATTTCAGAAACCTTCAAAAGGCCTTTTTAAGGAATGACAAAGTGCATGTAAGAATTGCTGCCTACATATTCTGTGTGCTGGTAATCTTAAGGTAAGTCATAATTGCTCTGGAAATATAGTACCTGCCTCCACTTAAGCCCTTCCTGACTTGTAGGCTGTGTCAAGGTTCAACAAAAAACTGAGCTTGCAATACAGCATTGCAGTCATTATAAACCTGAGCTATTCAGTGCTCACCATGACAGTAAAAAGTGTACAATAACAAGCCACTCTCTCTGCAGAGTTCATGAAGCTTGGTTTCCACTGGATTTTTATCTATTATTCAATAGTAGTAACCCCTGAGCTCCTTTGTTCCAAACGGTGTTACCTTGTTTCCATGCAAAATGAAATGTACCAGTTACTCACTGGTTAATAAATGTCACCTAAAAAGCAAAGGTTAGTATTTAAAACAAACAAAAAAAACCCCAAACAGGCATTTAGTTAGAGTGCTGTATTGGGGTGTTCCTTATTATCCCAGCTGCTTAAGAAACTTATTTCTAGCTTATTTCTTTAGTTCTAGCTGCTTCCTCCATTCCCCTGATAAAAAAGGTTCCTATCCTATTCCTGCTTCTGTCCCAGCCCTCGGTGTGACTGTGTATGACATTTTTGCAAACAGAAACATGACTGCCACACACAGCTGAGAAACTTACTTGTAGTTTAACAAAAGTCTAAATATTACAACAGTAACACAGATGAGAATCTTAATTATACTCAACTTTGAACAATAGAAGCCCTGGCAATGCGTGTCTGAAAACTGGAAAGGAACTCTGCACCAGACAGTAATGAGAGAGTGGCTTTCACAAGGTCTTTAAAACTCATTCTCTGGTTAGGGTAAGCTCTTGGTGCTCCAAGGAAGGACTTCCACTTAGCAGAGGTGTATAATCTTTCATTGTGAATTACATTTTTTTCTTTCAAAATTAATTACTTTTGGTGTTGGAGGGAAATTTTTTTTTTTCCTTCTGTACATTGCTGTTTTCCCTGAATGTGACCAGTTGAAAGCACATTTTTCCATTAACACAAGTGCGTTACCTGCCATGTAGAATTTTTTGCTTGTCAAGGGCGTACATGTTGCTGCTGGTGTGCAGCCAGAAACCACCTGGCTCTTGTGTCAGGACTATGTTACGTAAATGCCACTTCAGGAAAGTTTGTGTAGTTCTCCAAGCGAAACCGCACCGGATTTTGTACTGAATGGAATCTTTACATTTTTGTTCTAAGCCCATCTGCTTTCAAAGCAACTCCATAACCTGCCCTGCAGTGTTCTAATGTAAATAATGCTGTAGATGACTCAGGCTCACATGTAAGCGCTCATGGAAACTCTCTTCTCCCAAGCACTCGCTTTGTCTAGTTATAAACACGCTGAACTTTCCAAGATTAAATGCTGCTACAGGTGTGTGTACTAACCAAGATCTACTCATTTCCCCTCCGTTCCTCCCTGTCTCCTCCAAACATACTTAACTTCCAGCAATGTTAGGGGGGAGTAAATAACTTCCAACAGTCTTACTAGCCAAGGGCCTCAATACCTGACAAGTCCTACTGAAAATGGCTTAACTGGATTGTCCTTTTTAACGACAACAACCGAGTCAAACTGCGCTGCAGAACTGCCAAAACTGGAACTGTTGATGCATTTTGCCAGCTTAGGGCTAGGCAGGTGCGGGAGTGTTCACTCTCACCCCGTCGGAGAGCGGCTGTGCTCCCAAATCCGCAGCTGGGAGCTTTACCCACCCAAGTCAGGTGCGGTCGCTGCACTGTCGCTGCACCTACGCTTTCTAGGACTAGGTAGGTGCAAGTTTGCATAGATAAAAACTAAATCGAGCACGTCTTCACCTGACTCGAGGCGCTAAGTCCTCAAGGGAGGCGGGAAATCCCGCGAGGTGCCGCCTCCCGCCGGGCCCGCTCTCCTCAGCCCCCGGCAGCGGCTCATCGTCCCCGGCGGGGCCGCGTCCCGCCCCGCACAGCCGCTGCCCGTCCCCATCCGAAACGACTTCGTGTGCGATGACGGAACGGGGAGCCGCCAACCGGCCACGCTGCCCTTGCGAACTGCGCTTCCCAGAGCCCTGCGGGGCAAGGCACCCGCGCCGCCCGCGGGAAGGCCGGCGCCTGGCCTGCTGGGAGGGGTAGTTCTTGTCCCGCCCGAGGCGTTCG
>VZZY01028410.1:20599-52075 GCA_013400335.1 Eurystomus gularis
GGAGCGGGTGGGTCAGGCTGGCGGGGTGCGGGCGGGGCGCCTGGGCAGCAGCGCTGGAGGGAGGCGCGGAGGGCAGCGCTGGCCCGGTGGAGGGAGGGAGGGAGGGGGGGACCCTAGAGGCGACCCGGCCCAGAGTGAGGAGAGGGACCCGGCCCGGGGGTGGGGGCCCTGCGTCCCAGCGCAGGAGGGTCTGGTCAGCGAGGGGAGAGGGCGGGCGCGGACGGGGGTACCGCCGAGGGGGAGCCTTGCGCAGGAGAGGGGCTTGGGGAAAGGGGNTTGGGGAAAGGGGCGTAGGGCAGCAAAGTCCGGGTAGAGGAGCCAAGGGGCATTGTAGAGCAGCTGCTTGCGGCGTCTGATGCAGCCCCGGGAGTCTAGGGGGGCCTTGGGAGGGGGTCTGCAGGCCGCCGTGGTACATCTGGGGTGACGGGGGCCCTGCGGGGTGTACAGGTCTAGTGCTCAAGGAGCAGCAGTAGCAGTTGTGATCTACCTGTATGTGGGTCTCTGGTACCTTTACTCGCAAAGGGTCGCCCATGGCGAGAGGAAACAGCATAGCTCTCTTCTTCCTAAAGCGCTAGAGAAGTTGTCGAAGATTTTGGTGGCAATAAATTTAGTGTTGCTGGGGAGAACAGCACTGCTCAGCCACCAGTGGTTCAGATGTATCTTAACTGTCTTTTTGAAGATTATATCAAGTAGTTTGGTTTTTTTTTCCTAATACAATGCTGATAAATGATTAGTAGGGAAGGGAGATTTGTCCAGTTGGCCCCAGTGAATGGAACAACTTGAAATATACACTGTTTTTAATTTCAAAGGATCTTTGTTTAGCAACCAGTGTTTATACTAGATTTACTTTGCATATGGGAAGTTAAAGAAGAGCTACTTTTTAAATTCCAGCTCCAAACTGAAGATCCTTCCAAATATCAGACATGCTAGTTAACTTTGGGGTGGTATTTTAATTTCACTCCTGCACCTAAGGAGTTTGAGACCTAATTGCGTACGATAGTTTAATGCCTTCCTATTTCTTTTTCTGTAATTTTCTGTATCCCTATTGGTACACTACGAAATAAGCTAGTATTTCAAATATTGATTCCAGTAATTTAACTTCACTAAAGCAACTACTTGTTACATTGTTTGTCACGATTTCCTGTTGATTTTGGCTTCTTATTTATTGCTTTCTGATTTAATGTATTAATTAGTTTTGCTCTCTTTAGTATCTAAAGTGATCAGATGTTAACAGCTGAAATCTGTCATTTTCCCATATGAAGTTTTAAAATTTTCACAACAGAATATTAACTCGGGTTTTTGTGTTAGAGCAAATGTTAGATTGTGTTCTCTACAGCTATTCAGCACTTTTGATTTTTATGAGAAATTGTAGCTCATGTGCTGTGCGGGCAGGCAATATGTAAGTGCATTAAAATATACTTCCAGGAAGTCATGGACAGACTCTTGGATCCTGTTTAGACTAAATGTCTGTGTTCAGGTTCACAAGGGGAAAGATAGAGTAGGTAGCTTGAGGCTGTGCTGAACATGCCGTGCACCTTTTGAATAATCTTCACAATTCATTCTACTGTGTTTTTCAGCCACTGCAATGTGAATCTTTTTAAAACTATGTGATCGATAATGTGACGGAAAACTTTCTTGTGGTTTTGAATGTTATAAGAACAACTTTGGCTTTTTTCCTGGCTATTTTTGTAAGGTTTCTTATAAGGCTTCCTTTGTTTTGTTTTTTTTTTTGGTAGGATTTAAACTACGTTTCCTCACCTGCTCATATTTATTTCTTCATGCTCTCCTTTTCTCTATTCTTTTGCTACTCCTGAGGCCTATGAGGAGCTTTGTGTTTCCAGCGGCTAGAGATTACTTTACTGAAAGCTTCCTGGTCATCTGGAGTTATCAGGATAACTTTTGTTTCCACCTTAGCTGCTCAGTACATTTCCTACATCGTGCTGTAATCTTCCTGGTTTGAATTGACCTTGCTTCCGTCTTCTTTAAGGTTTAGAATTTTGAGTTTCTGTAATTAACTTGAACATCCCTAATACTGCAATTAAAAATCAACCCCCTCCCACACACACACAGAAAAAAACCCCACAGTTGCTTTCTTAACTGGAATTCTATACTTGTTACATACTTTTCCAGGTCTGATGTACTTGGTTACAGAAAGTAATTGACAGTGTTGTCCTTGCAGATGTTCGTATAAGGTGACAACTACTTTCCTGGCCAGAAGAACTAGGTGGAGCTTGCTCTGGAAATAAGTTGGGACAACATGTGATTAGACAATGGTGCTGAGTAGGTTACTTTTCAGCAACCCAGTTTGCTTTTGCTCCCATAGGGAATTAAGTGTTCTGTGGCACTCATTCTTCATTGCATTGTGAGAAAAAAAATATTTCTATTTATCATCTGTATTGAGATCTGTACAAATACTGGTTTGTGCTGGGAAGAGTCTAAATTAATCTTGATTCTTAGGAAGAATCTAAAAAGCTGTATGTCAGTTTGAGGACATAAATGGCCTAAATTATGTTCTAGTAATACTTTTCTTTTTGGAGCTTTCTGTTGCTGAGGTTTTGTTTGAGTCATAATTCCTCAGTAATTCAAAAGATGTTGTAGGTCAAGAAAAAATTCACTGAACTGATCTCCATTGTGTGGCTGTAGTGTGTATTGGTGTTTCCTTTTATGCACACTAACTTTGTTTCTAGTAATTTGTATAAAATTCCTGTCACTTTTGTTCGGAGAACTGAAATAACAGTCACAGAAGACATTTAGGGAACAAGATACTAACTTCCTAAAATTTGGCAACTCCCAAGACCTGCATTCCAAGTAGTAAACTTTAAAACTGCTCTTTTGTGTGCTTTCTTCTGATAGAAAATTGTGTATTAGGGAGAACACCTGACTGGTGTTTACCACTGATACAATGTTTGCTTGCAGATAGATTCAGAATTAGTTTGGAATTAAATTATCATTTGATTATATCCAAAAAGTGTATGTTTGCTAAATTTTTGAACCTGAGGAATAGATTAAAATGAGTATGTTCCATATGTAGGTGTGAGGACTTGCTTTTATCAAATTGTGTCCAAGTCAAACTTGTTTTCATAAAATCTCTTTCTTGGATTCTGTGGGAAGTGTGACATAGAGACTTCTCGATTCTGTCTGCAGCAGACATCGCTGTGCCTCAGTTGGTTCCAGTGAGCATGTCAAGTATGTCATGAACAAGTTGTGCGTCTAGGGAAGCTTACTGTAGATAGACAGCAGTTGCTGGACTAGCAAACTCCACTAAATTAAGACGAGGTGTGATAGTCAATAAAATGACAGTAGATTGTGTTAGGGCCTCTAAACATTCTTAATCACAACTGCACCTTGCAGTGTCACTGTTCTATATAGCATCTATGCCTTACTTTTGTATTGTGATTTATTAATTTTGTGAGTGTATATAAGATGTAATTGCATCTAGGTGGCTTTTTTGTTTCTGTATCAAGGCATGGTATGGAGGTGTAAGGGAATAGTGAAAACCTACACACACGCACCCCCCCGACTAACAAGATTTCTGCTATCTAAGTTTTGTTTGAATCTCAGGTATAAGAGAAGTGAAAAAATTCAGAAATTGCAACATCAACTTGCATTCGTGTGGTTCAATTTTTGTCATAGTTCTTGAATATTCACAGTATTCTTGGTAAAATTTACCACAGCTTCCTTGTATGGACTTTACTATGTTTTATGTTAGGTTTTTTCTTTTTAGAAGTCATTTTTAAGTATTCACTCTTGATTTTGCTTGGAGCAGGAGACTAAGCTAGATAATTTCCTGAGGTGCCTTCCAACCTGAATTGTTCAATAATTCGAACTATGCAGTGATTGTGGTAAAAAAGAAAAAAAGTCATTAGTATAAAAGTAACAAGAACAAAGTGCGTGACACATGGCAGGCAGTGTAAGGAGAGATAGCGTTTATCCTTCTGGTGGTATTAGTGCTACTGCTTCATTTAGTAGCTCTCTTGACCACTTAACAAATACATTCAGAAATGTATGTAAAGCACAGTTTAGATGCCTTGCACTTAAGTCCTGAGCTAAGCAAACATCAGGCCTAATCAGTGCCATTTAGACTGCTTCACTCCCTAAATATCCTCACTTGCCTGTGGTAGTCACCTTTGAAATAGCTATGTTCAAGCAGCTGGACATCCTCAGCCTTCAGATGCTGTAAATAAATGGATATAGCATCTATCTTTCTGGTTTTTCCCAGCCCTCATTTTTCTTGACCTTGTAGCTAGCTGAGGTCTTACATCTTGCACACCCACCCTGCTGTGCCAGAGAAGGAGTTTAAATGTCTTCTTCAGTTCTGAAGCCTATAGTTTCCAGAGTAGGATGATGAGTTATCTGTATCATCATGTTCCCCAAAACTGGTCATCTTTTGTTTTACACCATTCTCTGTAGACTGCATTTTAAGCGTCTTCAACAGTTCAGTCCTGGAGTTTTCACTTTGCATATGAACTTGCTAAGAGAGTCTTGTTTGTCTAGAACTAGTAGTCCACCCTTCAAGAAGCTATCATATTGAAGGGTTACTTGGTTTACTCATATCAATATTTGAATAGCCATATGCTGAGCATTTCCTCACAAGCAGGGTGTTTGCAAGGCTACTCCTAATACTTCATCACCGTAAACAGCCAAAATCAGTGTCATATTGTGAATGCTAATATATAGTATAATTCTTATTATCAAAAAAACCTCTTGATTTGAGTCATCACTTGACTATCTAGAGCAGTGTTCTTCTGTATTGGCTTCTCTAGACAGATGAGCAGCACAACCTCTTAAAACGCTTAGTGCAGAGGAAGGCTGTATGTCTTGGCAGTGACTTGCTGGATGATCAGAAATAATATATCTGTGTGATGCAGTCAAGGTGCCAACGTATCACGCAGATGTCCTTTGTCTACATCTGAACTGTCCCCAGGAAGGTAGCCAGGATTGTGTTGCTCCTGTTAGAATAATTCCTCACACTTGTGGCCTTGGCATGACTCTGGTAAAAGACAGGCCAGCGGAGACCTGGTTGTGGACTAGATGAACTGTCCTGGAGTCCACATGTAGTCTGCTGCCCATGTCCTTAGCACCCTGGTTTGAGCTACCAATTTAATGTATTTGAAAGCATGGTGTTATCGTAAAACTTGATTGCTCCATCAAAATGAACACAAAATTTATTTGGCATAATTCTTGGATTCAATTGACAATCTGGTTTTACAATTCCACTTTCCGAACTTTTGAATTTCTCCTGTTTTGTGATGAGAGACATGCAAGCAAGAGAAGCAGCTGATTGTATGAAGCTAAAATAGATTTTTTTTTTCTTTTTTAATTATTATTATTATTGTGAAGGAATAAAACAGTCAAAATTTAATCATTGAAATTTATGACTGTTTTGGAGAGGTCTATATGAAAATGAAGGTACTGAGTTTCAGTACAAAAGTTAGTTTAGGACAGGTAATGCAATATTAAAAATGGGTTGTCTAGAACAGTTCGAGATTTTGTGTAAATTTTCTTCTTCTGTGTGTAAATGTTAAGGTCCTGAGTTGAACCTGCCAAAAAAATCCATGGGGTGCTTAGGTTTGGTTGTGTGGTTTTTTTGGTTTTTTTTAAATTTCTATTCTTACTGGGTTAAGAGAGATCTTTGTTAGAGTTTGTAATACTTACCTGTTCTTATACAGAGCTTGCTTTCTTGACTATCTGTCTCAAAAATCAAGTTATCAACTGAGCACAAATACTTGGCCTTAAGGAAGAGGATTTTTCATTACATTCCCTGAAAATCCCCATAAGCTTTCTTAGACGTAGTTGTGAAGAAGCATGTCAGTTTTAGATAAGCTAAACTTAAGGTCTGTCCACGCTGGGGAAGGAAAAAGGTGGGTCTTTTACTAAGCGAACATGTAGTAAAATCCTACAAATACAAACCAAGTGCTAATTTTCTGTGAATTTTATGAAGTCATGTTAAAACTGCAATAGCTGCTCTTACGTTGGTGCATTTTAAAAACTGGGCATACATCTCTGTGTCTGCTGGTGCAGCTAGAGCGTGGGCTATGAAACAGGGCAGAGACAGGGAGAAAATAATTTGGGATTTAAGTTAACTGAAATGGACCGGGCTGTCCAGAGCGGTGGTTGAATCACTATCCCTGATGATATTTAAAGGACACAAAGACGTGGGGCTGAGGGACAGGGTTCAGTGGTGGATGTGGTAGAGTTAGGTTAGTGGTTGGATTCGATGCTCTGAAGTCTTTTCAACCAGAGTGATTCTGTGGTTCTGTAACTTTCAAAACAACTGCCTTAATTACTGTGAACTCCTGAAAACCTTGTCTTTCTGTCTGTTTTAAAGTACTGAATATGAAATACTTTGTTAAGCTCTAACACTTTTCCGTGCTTAAAGTAATTTCTTGTGGGTTTTGGTTAACTAAGAATCTCTTTGGATTTTTTAAAATTCTGTTTCTCATGGTCTGTGTTTGATTTGGACCTTTATTTTTTTACTCTGATGTAACTCCCTTTACGCTTTCATTTAAAAAAGGGACACACACAGACACACACTACATCTGTTATGTAATTAATGGAAACTGTTGAGACTACATGACTATTGTGTAAGTATGTACTGAACTCAGGTATTCAAATAACATGCCTGAAAAGGTGTCGGGCATTTTTTCCCACTCTTCAGCCTTCCAGGAATTCCTGTGAAGGAGCTCGATGCCTGTATTGGAGGAGCAACAACAAACCCGCTCTACAGATTGTCTAACTTTTGTAAATAAAACACTTCTTTCAAACTGAATTTGCTGTTTTTTCTATTCTTTTTCTTTACTTATTTAAAACATTTTCTCTCTCTATGCTCTGTTGTGCAGTGTCATTAACCCTGTAGTCTACCTCAGCTGTCCAATACCAGTATGGTCTAGGTTTTTACCGCTCCAGCAGCAGAGCAGGCTGGGAGCTGGAGCGCTGCTATGCATAGCAACAAATTACCACCTCTCACCATTTTTGTGGAGGCACTGGCATTTTGCTCAGGTAACTGGTTGTGAAGAGTTACTAGTTAACCACGGAACAGTGTCTGCTTGTGTGGAAACATGTGTCCGCTTATTCTATGCATCTGGTAAATCCTGCAGTTTACGTAAAGATGGAAGTTGTCCTTACTCTTAGCCCTTGAGTTTGACTTTAGTACTGTCTTTTCACTGCAGTTCTTCTAACATTGACTCGCAGCTCAGCAGCTGTACCTGTTCTATACAGGAAAATCCTGTTTCGTTCTAATATAAATTTCATTATAAAGCAATTTTCTGTTGTTTCTTTACAAGCATTCTAAACTTTTAATGCTGTGAAGTTCCTGGCTTATACAATTTTAAAGCAGTATTTTCAGATGTTCAGTAGTGACTTTTAATTTGTTCTATCTATGGAGCTTTGGCTATAGTACAACTACAGTTTATGCAAGTACAACTTGATGTGATGTGCAACTAACTCATCAGCTGTAGTAGAAAGCCCTATGAATGAAATAGGCAGAGAGGATTTCTTTAGTGCATTAGCTGTTTTCTTCAGGACATCAGCTGTTTTTTTTAAAGAGACCAATCACCATGTTTTAAAAGTTGAGCAGTTTTGGACTCTTGAGAGCATGCATACTCCTCCAGTGAATTTTATATTTTAAAAATAAGTTTTACTTTGAGACAAGACTCTGAATTACATAGTGTCTCATCTGATGGTCTACCAGTAGGTAAATGCAGTTTGTGTGTCCATTTTTACCTTTGGCATTGACAACAAAGGTATTCCAAAACATGTCATAGGGCTCTGATGTTCAAGAGGACTAAAGATAAACCGCTTGCCTCGTGTAATGCAGTGAATAAGGTTGCAACAACAGTTCTTGATTTACGGTTTGAGGAAAGATGGAGTATGGAGGACGCTGTGTGAAATCTAGTTTATCACATGTAAATCCAATAATTTGAAGAATTACTTAGATTTGGCATCGTTTAAGAGATGTTCTGACTATAAAACCAACTTTCATACAAAGTACGTTAGGAATCTTGCCATATGAGAGGGAATCAAATCTGACTGATTTTCACAGATGAGGATCTAGAGTTTTCAATTTGAGGTTGAAATGTGGTACAGATTTTTCTAATTTGTGTTTAATTTGCTGTATGTAATGACTTTACAGTAAGAGTAAACAATGTTAGCTATACATCTTGTTAGTTACTTTCCTGGCTTCCAGAAAACACAAACCAAAAAACTTTACTTCAGTGTTTTGGAGAGATCCGGGTAAGTTACAAGGACAACTTAGAACCTTTCTTAGTTTCCCTCATCTTTTGAAGATATTTTGTTTCAATGACTGTGTTTATCTCATGGCAATATAAGCAGGGTTACTTCAGTTCATGGGATTTGTCCAAACATTTTGCCACAGGGACAGTGTGGAGTCTGGACTTCTTCTCATGTCCTAATCCAGTACCGAGTCCTAGGTAGTAAGCCTATCTCAACTAGATTCAGAATTGTCACCTCCTTTTTAGGTGATCCCAAGATTCTCTAGGTGTTTCAGAACTGAAACTTAAAGGTAAAGTGTTTCTCCTTGTGTTACTGAGACTGCCTCTGTGTCCTGTCTACCATGGCACTAGTAGTGCTCTTCCACCCAGCTCATGCATTGTTTCAGAGTGCTGATCCACCCAAAAGCTGGTAGCTTCTTTGCTAGTTCAGTTTTTGGTCAGACCAGCTCCCTTTGTGAAGCTTCAGTATGCTACGTGCGCTGGGGCTGACAGGAGAGAAGAGATGACAGAGCAAACTGTGGCAGCCCGGTGGTCTGAGAAGCAGTAGGACTGCAGCTGCCTTTTCAAGTAATTGTCTCAAAGGCACACTGCAGGCATTCCGTTCAGTGCCACGCAGAGCAAGTGATAAATCTGACCCTTTGAAGTCAGGCTTTTCTCCTGGATATTTGTTTGCAATGTGCCAGTGCCTGAAATGACCTGAAATTGTTTGTCAGAAATAAAAAAATGCTGAGGAGGTGTTTATTTTTATCACTTAAAGCCTGCTCTTTTTGAAATAAAGACTTTATTCATTCTTTACTTGATTTCTTTACAAGGAACTTTTTCAGAGAGCAGTGTGTATTCCATTTCTGCTTTGAAGGAACAGTCAGTTTCATGTAATTCTGTGCTCGCTTTCAAAGCAGGTCTGCTGCTTGTGTACCAAAGTGGCCAGAGTTTAGTAAGCGGCTGTGGTCACAACTGAGTGTCTGTTGCCCCTTGCTTGCTGACATTAGTGCTGTTGAGGATCCATACACAAACCGTCTTCCTGATTCTCGTGTGCTAGGCTTATACAGAATTCAACAGACGGACCCTTTTAGGTTAATGATTTCCTACCTCCTCTCTGTTATTCAGAGAGAAACTTTTTCCCTGTCTATATGGCTGCTGTCTTACAGACCAGAAAGTAAAAACTGAGCTTATTATGAATGCTGTTGATTGACTTAACCAACCACTCTTCAGCCACTCGCAGGGCTTCTGTTTCAAGGCAAGTGCATAAATACTGTCACTTATTAAAATATTTCCTTATGGACAGACTTCAGGAATGAAATAAAAAGCTTCTTGAAATGATCTTGTGATGAAAATATTTATGCATCCCAACCATAGTATGTGTGAAATTGCCAACTATCTTCTGGTGTGTTATGAAACGGAGCCTTTAGGTTTATACCTAGATTCTGTGCTACCTGCTTACCATGCTTGTAAATGGGCTGATTTGAGTCTTTTCCAGTTCTCAAACGGGAGTAATATATCATTTCTTACAAGGAATCTCAAGGTATTCTATTCTTACGCTTTTACTTACTATACTAAGTGGTCATGTTAAAGTTTTGTTCCTGTGGTTTTGGGACCCTGGAGTGCAGATCATGGATGACATAGCACAGGAGTGTTGGGCACCTCGCTCAGAACAGTTTCCTCTCCTGTGTTGCTGTGCCCCCTTCTCCGTTTGCTGCTGGTCACGGAGAGTTGTGCTGTGACCCACATTCACCCTGCTGCAAGCTTTGTCCTTTGGCCCTCTTCCAGCTTTTGCAGCACTGCTCCAGTTTAGAGAAGTCTGCAGCAAATACGCAAACAGCACGAAAGCAAAGAGGCTTAGAATCAGGTCCTTCTCTGTGTGTTTTTGTTCCTTTGAGGGGATTTGTTTCATCTTTAGGTCCCATCATGCATATAGAGCAAGTAATGCTATTAGATCTGTGTTTTTATAACAGGACTGAAGGAGAGATGGAGTACAGCTAAATAGAGTATGAATTTGGTATGTGGCTAAAAAAATGATAATGAACTTGTTTCAAAGAATTATGAAGCTGGATTTATACCAGGAGAAAAATAAATAGGTTAAGGTTTTAGGGATAATTGTAGAAGGCCTCTTGATCATGTGGAATAATGTCTCGAAACATCAAGTGGTGTAATTGTTAACTGGAACATACTGCTCTTAGTAGGTTTAATAATTAGTTATAACTCAGCGTATAGTTTAGTGGAATGATTTAGTGCACAAAAAGGTTGAGGGATCTATCCAAAAAACATACTTGTGGCTTTGATATGCACGTGACTGGGGAAATTGCCCTCCAAGTAATGTGACAGTGTTATAGTGCTTAAGAGGACCAGCGAACTTACCAGCTGTATGAATGAGTTTATCATATCTTGACCCTAATATCTACAGAAGATCTTAAGAAATTTTTAATAGCTTGTTTCAATCTTCTGCTCAGTGCTTATGTGACATTGAGGCGCGATACCATTGTAGGTGTGCCTGTAAACTGAAGCTGGCATGGCCTTTCTCTACAGTTGTGACAACAACACACGGGTTATTTGGATATGGTGATACTAGTTTGACATCTTAAAAACCCGTTGTGTACTAACACATAGCCAGCATGCCCAAAAAGGATGGACAGGTAAAATACTATGTGTAGAAAAACTACATCCCTTAAAACTTGCTTTAAGTGTATCTTTCCATATGGGGGAAAAAAATTAACTGTTTTTAGAACTGGTGTATTTTCACAACTTTTAGGCAGTGTTCTTTGGAAGTATTTGTGCTTGAAGGCAATATTTAGTATTGTTTTCAGGGGTGTGTGTTTTTTTCTTAAATACGCTTCTTGCAATAAACTTGGGAGATGGTCTTTTATGCCTGGGTGCAGAAATTGATTACATCAATGTATTTTAAAAGTTAAACTTTTTTTCTCTGCAGGTGCACCCATAGAAACTTCTCCAGAGGAGCAGACAGCCTCTTGTGAAGGTAATTGTTTTCGTGTTCTGACAGTACGCAAAACCATTAAACATGATTTTTAAAAAGATACTGCAAAGAATCTCCTTTTTAAAAATCCCGATGAACCTTTTCCAATCTGCATTCTCTTTATCCTCATACGACTATGGTAAGGCAGTGTGGTTATCTGTGGTTATTTACGATTTTATAGGCAGTCAAGCAAGGCACATAAAGACCAAGTGGTTTATTGAAGGTCATAAAGCTTGCATGAAGCAGAATTTTTAAAATTGAATCTGTATGTTAAATGGCATTGGCAAATGCCCAAACATCTAAACTATCCTGTATTAATTAGACACTGTTTTCTCTGTTCTTGATACTGTCATGGTAAATATATCCTTAATGTTTGCTTTTTCTTTTATTTTTTCCCCCTAGGTTCAAATGCTGCTGTTAACATGGAAATTTCAGAATCCGTTGGTAAGATGAGAATTGTTCCATTTCAGTACTATAAAATACTACTATAGTGCTTTTGCTGAATCATTGCAGACAAATTTGAAGAAGACCTTATGGAGCCTTTGCATTTTTGATCCTTACTAATTCTTGTTGTGTCTTTACTTGGTATCGAACACTGGTATGCATGACAGGTGCCATTGGATCACTTGGACACTGAAAAAGCACCAGTGCTTTATTAAAAAAATTCATGTTACAAAATAATCCCATTAATATGTGTGAAACAGTGATTAAAAAAAAAACATTGATCAGTAATATGAGCAATCAGAACATGGAAGTTGTATCTTTCTCCTTGTATGTGTATGGCTTTTGAGAGAACTTAAACCATTGTCCCTCTCCTTTTCCATCTCAACATGTGGTAGCGTGTGTCTGTGGATCCAGGCTAGCATGATGGTCTGAGAGGATCTTCAGATTTATTTTTCTCTTGTAAAATTGTTGCCTTGTTAAAACAGAAGTCTCTTAATCTGTGAATCATGATTTTCTGATGTCAGCACACAAACTGTTTGAAAGCTTCTGGTAATAATAATTTCAAAATAAAGCAGCAGTTAATTGCCCGTTTTTATAAAGGAAGGCATTAACAGACTGAATAGTTGAAGTCTTTTGATGGCGTCTTTGGGGCAGGGGCTTTTCTCCACAGTCACTGCTTTTAATTTCATTATCTATTTGAATATATCTAACTGTTTAATTTTTAGTGGAAAATGGAGAGACAGAAATGTCCCCAGAAGAGTCATGGGACCACAAAGAAGAAACAAGTGAAGCAGAGCTAGGAGGTGGTCCCGCAGGGGATGCGGGGCCTTCTGAAGAGAGCGCTCAGGAAATGATGGAAGAGGAGGAGGAAATACCAAAACCGAAATCTGTTGTAGCACCACCAGGTGCTCCTAAAAAAGAGCACGTAAACGTAGTATTCATTGGGCATGTAGGTGAGTTGTAAGTGAATGAGAAGTAATTGGATCTTTGTGTTGTATATTATCTAAAACTCAGGGGATTAGAAAGTAATCCTGCTCTTTGTAGGGATGCGTGTCTTCACCATGTCCTGAGGTTAACAGGAGCACTTGATCTAATGAAGCCGCTCTGGAAAAATTAAAAAAACTTAGAGAAGGTCTCTCATGGGTAGAATGCCAAGGATAGAGTGCCTGTGTTCTGCTCACAACAGTGTCTGTGTTTGTGATTTCTCAAGTGCCTGATCTACTGAGTGCTTAAGTGACATATCTGTCTTTGTGACACAGAGAACAAAATTGGAAAGCGATGCTCCTTTTCAGCTTCTTTTAAATATTTTCTCAGGGTTCTTACTAAGTTCAAAAATGATTATTCAAAATATTAAAAATTGTAGGGCTATAAACAATAGATGAACATAATTCAGGTTTAAAAGAAGCATTTATAGCAAATTGTCCCGATTGAATAGTTACAACAAGCTTCAGGAAAATCTTAAATGGTGACAAAAGTGCAGAAGAGTTTGTGAATCTGAGTTTTACAGTAAATTCTGTATTTTCATTTGTATAGTCTCTTATCACCTTAAAAGTACTGTAACTTAGTCCTCAGGTAAATTCAGAGTGGAGTCACACCAAGTAAAGGAGCAGTGGGCAACCTACAGAAGTTAGGGACAAGGGAGAAAAGCAGGAAAAGGGCTTTGGCAAGAGCTTCCCACGCCCTTAATCCATGCTTTTGCTGGATCACTGCTTGTTGAGGTTGTTTTTTGTTACAGATGATGCCAAGTTTATATGTGTGAAAACAGGCTTCTCAACATTCAGTGTAATTGAATTGACAATGATGTATTATGGAATCAAGGGAAGCTGAGAGATGCTTCAAAAAAATGAAGATTACAATTAAAAATGTATCTTTGGAAATAATTTACTTGACCTTGTTCATAATTGTTTTCTTCTTTTTCTAGACTTTTCTTTAAATTGTGAATGACAATTTTTATTTCTTTTGTAGATGCTGGCAAGTCAACTATTGGAGGACAAATAATGTAAGGGAACTCTTAAAATTTTCAGATTTGCTGGTTTTTCTTGTGAATTAATACATTAAGTAAAATGAGTAATATTTTATATGTGGCTTTAATCAGCATAGATTAATGTTTTGGGGTTTTTTAAAATAAAATAATACTCTCCCTGTCAATTTAGTTAGTCTTTGGAATTTCTTAATTCCAGCAGATTTAATCTTACCACTATAGGAGTTTCACTTAATGGAAACAACTATGCAAAAGCAAACATTATTACATTAAAAATCTTGAATCCCTTTCTTAGAATATGACTCTGTTTTTCTTCACCATTTTAAAATGCTGTTTGAAACTGCTTATACCCTTTGTTAAACTTTGTCCTTTTTGTGAAGATTTAAAACAACAACAAAAAAATACCTGCATTCCCTGGTGCCAACACTGTCAGGCATAATTTGATTTCAAAATTTGAAATTATAATAATCTTTTAAGTCTATTTTAGAAACAATACCTAGAGACTGAAATATTTTTACAAGACAAAAGTAAATAAATGCAGCTACATCTTAGTTTATAAAAAATAAAACACAAAACCACGAGAAATGGTTGTACATGAAGAAATAAATGCTATCCTGCTGATGCAAAGTATTTCTATGATTGGGAGGTCTTTGTCTTGGCATTTTCATCTTGTTTTGTTTTGACTAAACTGGAATGTTGGAATTGTCATGCTACATTTAACCTTGTAGTTCATACTAGAGCAAATTAGTATTTTATTATGTGATGTGTCTGAGCATTCTCCTGGTACAAGGAGGTGCCTATTCTTAACACTCCTACTGATGTGGTGTGTTCCTAAAGCTTTGTGTGATCTTTCATTTTTGCAGAATGTCTTTGTTTGTAAGGGGAAAAAAAGTCTCCGAAAGGGACTTAGCAGATGCATTTCCTTTTCCAAACTTGCCTCTGCGGAACGTTTTATAATTAGGCCTTAAAAAAAGACGTTCCTTATACTTCTGCTAAAATGGTACTGGTGTGCTTTTACATATCAGATAATGGTGTGGCTTGTTGTGGATAAAAAATTCCACTGCCGCTCATATCAGGCTGTTCCAGTTTTTCAAAATAATCTGTTGGGATTGTAGAGTATTTAACTATTTGGAGCTATGTTTCTGCTTATGTAAAATTGCATATTTTTTTCCCCCTTCTTTCTTAGGTATTTGACAGGAATGGTTGACAAAAGAACACTTGAAAAATATGAAAGAGAAGCTAAAGAAAAAAACAGAGAAACATGGTATGAACTTACTGAAGCTAACAGTGTGCTTTTCTCCTTGCGCTGTATGAAAATGGGAAACTTTTTTATTCTCTGTCCCGGTAGCACTGGCTTCCTGCTGGAATGGGTTTTGAGCGTGTGGGGAGGAATCTCTTGTTTTCCTCCAGTACTTCCATAACTAAAACTACATGAAATGGTGCAGTTCATATTGGAATAGGTTTTGCTGCTCCAATGCTTTGGTAAACCTAGTTGGTAAAAGGGAATACAAAGCAGACACTTTCCTCAGGCAGCTTTTGGGGTCATTCTGTATGTCTTTTACCTGGAGACAGCAGAGGGATATCTAAGGGACAGAGATTAAAGCTGTCAGTTCGGCAGACAGGAGGAGACAGCGAGTGAGTAGTTTTGGCTGTCACCTTATATCTCACTTTTCTATGAGTAATGATCGGTTCTGCAGTTCTTAAGTTTCCTCCAGGCACGACAATGCTGCTGTCATGTGTGGATTTTCTGTGGGCCTCTTGTTTGTTTTGGGATTTGTTTGGGTTTTGGTTTTGTGTATTTGCGTGTGTATATAACAGCAGATAGAGCAGCTGGCTTTCTCCTTCAAACAGCTCCTGAAAAACTTATTTTCCTTTTGGAAGCTTTCCATTTTGGGCTGTGGTGGAGGAAAAGAGGGATTCAAAGACTCTGGAAAAGAAGCAGCTAAAGACTTCTTTAGGGGTAGAGCAGCACTGGAGCACTCAAGGGGTGGGCACTGATCTGAACTAATTGTACTATGTGTGAGAGAGAGAGGGACAGAAAGGGTGACATGCATCCTTTTTATCAAGGAAGCATCATCCCCCTCTTGGGAGTTGACCGTAGTAATAAATATTTCAGGACCTTCTTTGAAAATCCTGGACAACTTGAAAAACAGATTTCCTCTTCCCCTGCCTTTTTTAGACAGTGAGTTGCAGGAAGTGCCTCCTCGAATGCTATTCTTATTCTTTAAAATATGTCATGATATACAACAGAAAGTATGAGGTACTTCTGTGTCACTATCAAAGACCTTGGCAGCTTGCTTCATATGTTGAGAATCTTGAAATTTTAGCAGTTTTACTTTGTGATTCAGAAAATTTTACGCTGTAGTGCAGAGTTGACATTTCAGGCAGAAATGCATCTTTCCCTAAAAAACCCGATGTGCAAAAAGGACTTCTCATCCAGCTACCAGGCAAATTCCTGCTTGACTCTTGTTACCCGAGTGACACCTGACCTTTGGATTGACTGACTTCTTCCAGAAACACAGGTCATAGTGAAAATTACAGACAGCTACTGCCTGGGGAAGACAGCGACTATAGATCCATAATTGCCAATGTTTAATGCTTTCTCTGCCTCGGGAACCTCTTGAGCTGGAAAAGACATCTTTTGTGTTTAATAGTCCCTGACGCTCCCTCCCTGATCGCTGGTCAGCTGAGTTAGCAGTGTCTCTTCTGACATTATTCAGTCAGCTTAAAGTATTTAATGTTAGATCATACCTGGGGAATTTAGTAACTGAAAATTTGATTTTTGGAGTTGCATCCTTCTAGGTATGTGAGGGAGAGCTAGCACTGGGAACTATGGCTCACTGCACGTACACCAAACATTGAATGAAAAGTCACTGCTGGTCTTGGAAATGCTCAAGTTCAGTAATGCTGAGGTGGTTAGAATAGTTGAGCGGAAAAAAAGACATGGTGGACAAATCATCATACATCCATTTTGTAAAAATCAATTTAAAAATAGAATATTTGGGTTGCTTTGGTTTTTTAGGTACCTTTCGTGGGCCTTAGACACAAACCAAGAAGAACGAGACAAAGGTAAAACAGTAGAAGTGGGTCGTGCCTATTTTGAAACGGAGAAGAAACACTTCACTATTCTAGATGCTCCTGGGCATAAGAGCTTTGTTCCAAATATGATTGGTGGGGCTTCTCAAGCTGATCTTGCTGTGCTGGTAAGAACAAATCTCATTCTTTTATTTTGGATATCCTGTTAAGCTTTTGATTTTTATTCTTTGTTTGTTTGTTTACTCTTTTGGTCGGTTAGTTGGCAACATTTCCAAATCTTAAGCCTTCCAAGTTTAGTGGGTTTTGGAGTAACTTTAACAGCTTCATAAAATTGTCCGCAGTTGTCACGTAATTCTTTTATATATGTCAGTTCAGAAACTTAATGGGTAATATCACGGATACACCAGTGCATTTTGAGAGCTTTCACCAGTTTTGACTACCCAAAGTGATTTTTTTTTAAGAAGGCAGTATTGTCAATTGTTCTGTTGATAGAATTGTAGAACTTTTATCAAAATGTATATTTTTCATTAGGTTATTTCTGCAAGAAAAGGAGAGTTTGAAACTGGATTTGAGAAGGGTGGACAAACAAGAGAACATGCCATGTTAGCAAAAACAGCAGGTGTAAAACATTTAATAGTTCTTATTAATAAAATGGATGATCCAACTGTAAACTGGAGTAATGAAAGGTGAGTGTGACTTGAAAAAGTTAATCTTCATTAAAAGATACTGAACTAACATAATTCCCAGGTAAAGTATTTTTTTTGCATTCTGTTTTTGCTGAAAGAATAGTAGCCTGGTGCACTAAAGACAGAGGTTATCAAAACTGCAGGAAAAATAGAAGCATAGTGCCTCTCAACAAAGCTTGAAGTTCTACACTACTTGAAAACATTCACTTCCAAGTCTTTGGATCCATCCAGCCATATCTAACAAATCCATGCGTTCTAACATAGTTTGGCTGGAAGCTTTATGCAGAACCTAAAAGGAAGCGATCCTGTTTTCAGGAGTTTCTCGATGGCCTGGACACGGTCCTGCTGAACTCCTAGCTTAGATGTGGTGAGAACAGTATTATGCTGTTCACTGTATGTGTCTACCCTGTATTATGTGGAGTTGTTCTTTTATGATAAGCTGACTTGAGTAAGTAAATAATGTATTGAAATGGCTCATGATTACAGCCTGAGAAGGGGGAAGGAAGGAATCTTGCAGTGATATGGGCCAGGTAAAAATAACCAGAAAGTCAGTATGTCGTATTTGACTAATTACAAGAATTAAGTCATTCTTTTCTGCCTTAATGCTCAAATGTTACTGAAGGGTTTTTAATTTCTTAAGTGTTAAAACTTAGGTCTTTTTATGGCTTGTCACATCTTTCTTCTGACTCCTTTAAGCTAGATGCTAAACAGTGTAAGATAGTCCTTCACTGGAGAAAATTGTGTAATTATGGGATACAGGTTTCTTCCACAGTGCAATAAGGTGAGTTGTCAGAGAACTTCCTCTGCTGTCAAGAGTCGTGGAAGATTTTGTGGAAAGCTGTGAGGGTCTATGCAACCTTACAGCAGCCCTGTTGTAAGGCACCAGAATAAGGCATATATATAAAAATTATATAGGGGATTGGAGGAGACCAAGCCACCACTACAGTGAAACCCTGCAGCGTGACTTCAGTAGCTGTCTGCTTAGTCTGTCCTGCTCCCTTGGCCAGGATCTTTCTTAAAAGCAGATAGAGCATGTGCTGCTGCTTACCCAGCCTGGTAACTGGGGCCTAGGGAGAAAACAAGATGCTTTATGGAGCAGGGGAATGAGGGGAACAGACAATGCTAAGTTGTGCTTGAAGATGAGGGAGATGATGTGAATAGGCTTTACTAGGTTTGCTTGCTGCTCACAGAATAACTTAATTGATGAAAAGTAAAAGTCTCTGGTTTTTGTTATTTTTAAAGCACAGTATTATGCTACGTTGGAATAATTGAAACTCACCTTGATCTGCTTGTCCTTTTAATAGATATGAGGAATGTAAAGAGAAACTGGTGCCGTTTTTGAAGAAAGTTGGCTTCAATCCCAAAAAGGATATTCATTTCATGCCCTGCTCAGGACTGACTGGAGCAAACCTTAAAGAACAGTCAGAATTCTGTCCTTGGTATATGTATGTATCCTCAATTGAACATCTTCTATATTTGCTATATTTCGGTAAAAGTAAATGCTACAGTGAAGCTAGGAAGAAGTATAGCACAGCATATTGCAGCTGTGCTCTCAAGTGCTTGAGGAAATACAGTCAGGGCAGCAGAAACACAGCCATGCAACATGCCAAATAAAAGCATTTCCTAACGGCAGAGGATTCAAGTTAGCAGCCTCTGTAATAGTATTAGCAGTATCCTTTGGCTTTGAGGGTGAGTCCCATACGAGCCCTTGAATTCTCCAGTGATGCTGTAGTTGACATGTTGTAAGAATAAGTAATGGTTTGATGTGAACAGTTTCCTTGAAGCTGGATTATAACTGGCGACGAGCCAAGTCTCTCACTGCATGTCCTGTTTTCCAGTATTGTTCGTGGCAGTTAAAACGTATTAATGAAAGTCATGTTTGGACCTAGCTGATGGTTTTGTATTCCCAAAACTTGTTACTCATCTAGCAAGATTCTCAAACGAATAATAAATAAAATGTGCCTGTAACTAACTTTAAAAATACATGCACTCTTAATGTTAGCAAAGGTAAAGCAGACACTAATGATGGGATGTTCTGATAGATTTAACTGTATTAGAGGTCGCTGTTCCTAATGACAACAGAATGAAAACCATTCATTTGTTGGACTGCATTTCTGCATTCTGAGTCATTGTTAAACAGACAAAATTGAAACAAATGCCTTCTGCTCTTTTAGTGGGCTACCATTTATTCCGTACCTGGATAATTTGCCAAACTTCAACCGTTCAGTTGATGGACCAATCAGGCTGCCAATTGTGGATAAATACAAGGTACAAATTAAAATAATAGGATTTAAGGTATAAGCAGACTGTTTTCAGAAAGCAGCAGACGGACTATGTACTGTCTTTCCAGAGGGTATCTTTTTTTTTTGTTTTGCTATACCTACATTTCCGGCTGTAGGATAGAGGTGGGGAGGGGAAGTAAATAATTTTGGCATTATGTGAGACTTCAAATCTGTGATGTGTGATGTTTCATGACAACAGTTTCCAAAACATTAAGTATAGCAGTGCTAAATAACTTAACAGGGTTAACTAATCATACCTAGAGTTAAATCATAAATAGAGCAGACTCTTTAGAAATATGTTTTTAATTTTTATGTAATAATTTCTTTTTGTGAAGGATATGGGCACTGTGGTCCTTGGGAAGCTGGAGTCAGGCTCTATTTGCAAAGGACAACAGCTTGTGATGATGCCAAACAAGGTATGGTAAGGTTTAGATATTTTTTAAAAATGTTACTACCCTAAAAAAAAGCCTGAATCTTAAAGACATTTTGTTACTTCAAATCTGGAAACTTTTCTGTTGCTCAGCTGAACACAACTAAGCTTTCATGTTTTACGTGGGTGATGTTTCCGGTGTGTATCTAGTTTACTTCCTCGCATTTGGAACTCAGGTTGTCTGTCCTTAGTAAACTCAATTGCTGGGCTACAAGTCATCATTTGAACAGTGTTTTACTTTGCATGTGTACAGTTGACCCACAAAACCCTTTTCCTGCTATGGGTTAATATTGTTCAAAACTTTCCTTCTTTTTTCTCTTTCTTCTTTTTTTCTTTTTTTTCCTTCCCCAAAGGGAAATGGGGAAAAATTGAAAGGATGCAGGTAGCACACAGTGTGTTCCGGTGAAAGACCTGGTGTGCTTTAGTTAAGAATAGGTTGTTTTTGCAGGTAGGTAGCTGTTCCACAGTGTGAGATCGTTATTGGGAATCACTGTACTGCCCTGAAGAATGTGAAAATAAAACAATGCAAGATGTGAAAACAGAGTTGGGGAGAGGCAGTGGATGAGAATAGTCTGCTCAACCAATGGTAGTGGTTTTTTCCATTGGTTTCCTAGAAAAAAAGGGTTTGGGAATTTTATTCTTGCCTATTTATGTCATCCTGACCTAAGCTGACACACTTTTTCCAGTTCTGTAGGCTGAGGTAGTTTGCTAGAAGATGGCTCAATACTCAAATGTACAATAAATCTACAGCTTATTGACAGCTGGTATTTCCTAATCAAAACATGTTAATTGGATTGACTTCTATGTCACCTTTCTCAAGAGCTGCTGAAACTGAAACTAGAGTTGGACAGTTTGAAAGTATGCTTTTTAGTTTTCATTTACATTTAATTTAACAGATGGTAGCTTTTTATAAAACTGCTTGACATGCATCTGACACCCATGTTATTTTGGGGTTGATTAGGAGAAATTAATAAACTGTAAATGGCTTTAACTAAACCATCACAGAATTTGTATTCAATATGTAGCCAGTGCTTGTGATGACGCTTTAACTACTACTTTGGCAGTTAATGAGAATTAAACTAAAACTTCAGGAAGTCAGAACAATAGACCTCTTATTTTTAACTTTGCCCTTCCAATATTTATTTTCTCTTGTTATGTAGCACTGTGTAAAGATACAAAAATCAGGAGAGAGGTTACAACATCCAGGAACATTAGGAAATTCGTTCTGGTGTTTGCTTGGAAGAGCGTTCGTGAATATAGATTTGGTATTTTTATCATCTTCTCCAGGAAAGAAGTTGGGGATTCTAAGATTTCCTGGATTGTGTTAATATTCAGACTGTTACATTTTGGATGTGATGAGCCTATTCAACAGTGTGACTTTGCATTCTTCTTAGATAATATGCATCCATTGTATCTCTCATCTCTAAGTTTTAAAGTTATTTCACTTAGAAATAGTGGGTATTTTCAAAATTTGCTTTCCATTGAATATACACTATGGAATTATATTAATGTATTTTATTAAATATACTATTTTAAATATTAACTCATCATTCAGCTCATTCGTATTTTAAATGTTCTGAAGCCTGCGGAACTGAAAATAATTAAACTGTGATGGAATGATTTATTTAAATCCTATTGTATTAAAATTATTTTGTACCAGACCAAAATATTCACAATAGAAAACTGCCTTTTTGCTTTCTTGAAGCACAATGTGGAAGTCCTTGGAATCCTTTCTGATGATGTAGAAACTGACTCAGTAGCCCCAGGTGAAAATCTAAAGATCAGACTGAAGGGAATTGAAGAGGAGGAGATCCTCCCAGGATTTATTCTCTGTGATCCAAACAACCTGTGTCATTCCGGACGCACGTTTGATGCCCAGGTAGAATAACTAGCATTTAATTGCTGTATAGGTGGGTAAAAGGCATTAAAATATTTTGCTTGTATTTCACCAAATCCAAACTTCAGTAGTTCGAGGTTTCTGTTCAGATTTCTTATTTGCCATCATATCTCTAAATTGACAATAACGTATATAACACTCTGACATCATTACTTTTTTTTTTTAAATATCATTTGTATTGAATAGACCTGCTCAGTGAAGTTTTAAATACACAAAATCGTGAAAGCAAGATCTTGTCAGGCCAATTATTCAATTTTATACTTTCATATTATAAACCACTTAGTCACTCTGAAATTTTTTCTTTCACAAAAAATTGACATGTGTCTTGTTCAACTACACGCTTTAATACAGTTCTGTATTGAATTATTGTCTGCTCTTTTATAATTGAAATAAGGAAAAATGCACTTACTTGTAATTGTTTTACAGATAGTGATAATTGAGCACAAATCCATTATCTGCCCAGGTTATAATGCTGTGCTGCACATCCACACCTGTATTGAAGAAGTTGAGATAACAGTAAGTGTCCTTTTAAGTCGTGATGTGAATATAGGCAGCCCCCTTGTTCGGGTGAGGCGTTCTGTCTGGCTGTGCACCTGCAGAGCAACTAATGCAGTGAAGCTCCAGACTTGAACGGAATCTTTGGGCAGCACCGTAACAACCAAAAGCGACCGTAACTGTTAGCATGAGCCTTAGAAAAGCATGGCTAGTCATGATTGTCTCTGTTACGCAGTAAATCTTGGAAGGGTATTTTTATTTATTTATTTATTTATAAGTATTTTCTTTCTTAGACCAGTTTTGTTCACAAATTAAAAATAACCCTTATTTTAGCACTCAGCTATATTTTTTTTAATTTTTTTTTTTTTTTTCCTTATACAGGCCTTAATCTGCTTGGTAGACAAAAAAACAGGAGAAAAGAGTAAGACACGGCCCCGTTTTGTGAAACAAGATCAAGTATGCATTGCCCGTTTAAGGACAGCAGGAACTATCTGCCTTGAGACATTCAAAGATTTCCCTCAGATGGGTCGCTTTACCTTAAGAGATGAGGGTAAGACTGCTGGATCACCGGTTATTAACCGCTGCAAAAATACAGCTCTTTGAAATAGGAGGTCGTGCGTTGCAGTAAGGTATTAAAATGCTGGTATCTAGTGGAAATCACTATCTGGGTACCAGTGGAAGAGTAAATGTAAGCAAATTGTTATTATGCAGAGTTCTTGCTAGTAACAAGTGTGTTTTATGTTGGAGGAATAATGGACAGAATTGTGCACTGTGAAACAAAAGGTTGAATTTGAAAAATTACCAGCACTGTTTTCTTACTGTACCCTGGAATGTCTGCCTACAACATGAATGCCACAGTTTCCTTATTTGAAGTTAGAAAAGATAAAAAGATGGGGGGGGCTTTAACTCGTGCTTACCCTGGTAAAACTCCTAGATTTGTGGGACCTATTTAAGTTCTCTTTTAAAAGCAGTGAACAGATCTGGTAGAATGACCTGCCTTGCCTTCTCCTTTGATGAATAGGGAGCAAGCTTTCCACAATCCCCATGGTATTCTTTACTGTGAGAATAGCAGCTTTACTATTTTTAAGATTTTATTGTGCTTTTAAAATACACCAGAGCTTTCATTCTACAATACAACAAATTATTCTCTGTATTATTTCTAATATTCTCAGAAGCCTTTATTTTTGGGGAAAGTTTTTTTTTTCATGTTCTTAGAGACCTATACGTTCTTTTCACAATGTATGTAACTCTGTTGTTTGTCTCCTTGGCTTAGGTAAGACCATTGCAATTGGAAAAGTTCTGAAACTGGTTCCAGAGAAGGACTAAGCATTTTTCTCAATGACCCCCCGCACAATACTGTGAGGAAAATCGACTCTGCAAAAGCCTACTTCACACCGCCTTCTTATTTTCTGCCCATTGAAAAACTTCTCCCCATATTTTGCAAAGACAAATTTCACAGCAAAGGTCCACATTATGTCAGCTTTCTCATATTGAGAGCTCTGCTATGCCACTGTTGAATTTTCCCCAAAAGATTTTTTTTTTTTTTTCTTTTTCTCCCAAATTCTGCTTCCTTGGAAAGATTCGGCAATAGCTTTGTAAGTGATGTGGACATAATTGCCTATGATTATGAAAATCTAAAGGATTTTTAATGTTTCATTTCCCCCAGCATATATATTAAGACCTCTTTTCCAGGCAGATCATTCAGAGTGTGCGAGTGTGTGTGCACATGTTACAAAGATGACTACCATGTTAATAAACTATTCAATTTGAAATCTTTTTCGGTATTTGAATTGCTTTTGAATAATGTTTTTTATCCAGATGTAACGCAGTTGCATTAGCTTTTTAACTTTCCAGTAACCTCGATACTTGGTTACTTGGACTTTTCTAAACTCCTCAGCCTCCCTGCACACACAGTTTTAAATGAGGCAATTGGGCGCTCAAGCAAGTTTGTAATAAAATAATTAGGTTTGCCCTTTCCCTTTGTCGAATGCATTCTTAAAATTAAACATTCATGCAAATGTGGCACCTTCATTAGCTTTACATTTGTTAGTATCTTCAGCAAATTTAGGTTGACTTAACATCCTTACTAGACACAGTAAGTCAATTTTGAAGGCTAGAACTACATAATGTGTCTTTATGAAAACTCAGCATTATTAAATTCTTAACTGCAGAAAATGCTAACTGGTAAATCAGTGAAACTTGCGAAAATTCAGAGAATTTGTGGCAAAGGTGCCTATTAGTATTTGTAAGAGCTGCATTTTGTGGGAGAACTGGGCCAATTACCAAGTGCCAGTTATATAAGTTACTCAGTTCACCCTGTCTTTAATTTAGAGGGCTGGATAATCCTTGCTGTTTTAAAGATCAGTCTGAACTGAGAGAGAGAGAGACTATTTAAATCCCTAAGAGTTTGCACATTCTGAAATATGGGAGGGTCAGAATCAAGCACAGTCTGTAAATTTTTGCATATCAAAAAGCAATGTAAGCTTACGAGGACCAGTGTAGTTTTTCTTGAGAAATTAAAGCAGAACTGGTTCGAAATAAAGCTTACTTAGTACAACTTGAAGGAGCTGCATAATAAAACCCTATTTAGCTGCACTTTGAAGGTGGACTGTCTACAACTGCTATCCTAATTTTAACAATTAGGATGAAGGCTAAGGGATTTTTTTCATTTCCCAGAGTATTAGTAATAAGAATGAAAAGGTATCTTCAGAGCTTCTTCAGAATGTCTTAAACTAAACGTTTTCAGTTGTACGATGGTGGCAAGCCCATCTCCACCCCCAAAAGTTTACAGTCTAGTGACTGTATCTGAATTCACAGATAACTCAAAACTGAAACAGATTTACCTTTTTGGGGTTTTTTTTGTTTTGTTTGTTTCTTTGTAACTGTGGAACTCCCATTCATTTCACTTACAGCTACATTGTATGGACAGAAGAAGTTATTGTCCTTCAGTTTCATATGACTACACTTGTAGCTACCGTAATGCATGGAATTTAAATAAATTTTATTATGTCTGCAAATCTCTGGGCTTTTATTTTTTTGGTAAATCAGAGTTTAAACATTTTTTTTGGTGTTTTTCTTTTTTTTTCCTACCAAGTGAACAAACCTCACAGTTCCTTGGATCTTAAACTAAGGAAGAAATTAAAAAGCCAAGGAAACTTACTGTCTTATTTGTATTCTAGACTGACTTAAGGTTTCCACATATCTGCCTGCTTTCTTGAAGTAAGCTCGTGGATTTGAAATTTGCAAAGACCATTATTGGACAAGACTTACAGTCAGATTCCTAAATTGTTACAACTTTTTAAAACTTTTTTTTAGAAGCATTGGGCTGCATCTCAAGATTACATGATGCTGCAGTAGAATTTTTCCACTTCTGAGCAAACTTAATGAGGGACTTCAAAACTCCATTATTTTGAGGCTGGACTGAGTATTAAACTGAAAAATCATCTGGTGGGTTGAAATAGCCGTAGACAAAGTCTGAGCACTTCCATTACTCATAGCATCTCGTGCATATGATCATCATTTCCATAAATCCCGTTAACATCACCTTGTCTGTAAAGGGAAGCTAAATTATTTCAAGTTCATTACCAATCTACATTATACAATTAAAGATCTTGCTAACCTGTAGGAGATTTTTGAGTATAAAATATTTGCATTCTATAACAAACATACTGATATGAAAATGTAAGGCATAAATCTACATAAACTTCTGGGCTGACGTGCTGAAAGTACATTATATTTGAATAGTCCTCAGAGAGCAACTCAGCATTTTCATTTCATCTACATTTTATAGTCCCATTTTTACTACTGTAGAGTACAGCTAAATCTAGATGAAAGAAGATAATGTGGCTTTGTTTGAAGTAACTACTATGTGCTGATTCACTGATGTAATAAACTTTTTCTAAATTACTATTTTGAATACTTCCTTTGTGAAAATGTGGTATGCTGCTTTGGAGATGGAATAAAAAAAAACCAAACGGAGCTGTGCAACCACAACAGTTGAAAGGAAGGGAAAAAGTTGGATTGAAGCTACAGGAATGCTGGGAGCACTGCCGGTGGAGCTGCGCTAGCATGTGATCCTGGCAGAGTGTCCCTGAGTCCTGTGTACGTGTAACTCCTACCAGCACAACTGCGAGTGGGGGCTGGGGGCTTTTCCCCCCAGGTAACAGCACTTACAGCAGCCTGGCTGTGTGGTACTGGTGAGGATCACACCACTTCTCCCCCATTGTTGGCCAAAGTTTGTAGTGTAGATATGGCCTAAGTGTATAGCCATGATGTAACTTATAAAAACAAATTGTAGTTTTATGAATTAAGACCTTGTCTGTCCTTGGACTGAAAGCCTTGGTATATGTAACAATAATTAAATGTAAAAAGAAAAAATCTGAATGTGCAGCAGGACTAATTATTTTGCAACAGGAAAATAATGACTAGTTCCTGCGAGTTATAAGAAGTAAAGCACACTAAATGGAGGAATGGGTTCACCACTCGGCTGACTAACATTGCCACTGACTACCTACTTGAAACCATTCCAGCTGCCCTGGTCATCTTTGCAGACAATCGGGAACTGCTACACAAAGATGATGGCACCGGTTTCCTGAGACACTTGTTCTGGTAGTAAATTGTATTCTTGAACAACAAGCTCTTGATGATGGTGTAATGGTGTTGTAAGAAAAATGGCTGCTCTAAGGAGGTTTATCCATGGGGATATTTGCTGGTCATGAGTTTTATGCCCTTCTACAATTTTTTTTCAGCGGCATAAAAGCCCAGTGAAAATTGCTCAACGAAGAACCTCTGTTTCAGACTACTTATGGCATCAGTCCATATGTTAAAACTATGTTAATTATGAGAAATGTGTTTTTATAAGTGTTTATTAATATTACCTAAGACAAAAGATTGTTTCAACGTCCCAAGTATTTGATTCTGTATTACTCTGGCTTTTTGGTTCTTAATGCAGACTGTTTAAATTATGATGTTAAAGCAGATAAAATGTACTCCAGACAAGACTGTTTTCTTCCTGAACTGATACTTAAAGGCTCTTACTTATTCTGCTGGTTTTGTATACCCTATAGAGGATTTGGTAAAGAAAAATATACCAACAAACTGGAGTTACTACTGAAGCTTTTATATTGTGAACCTGTTTATTTCCTTGTGTTTATTTTAGTGCACTATAAACCTAACAAAATATTTCTTTCCCTCTGAAGAAGTGCTAGAAAGGAGTCTAGTCTTCATACAAAATGGAAATCTATGCTAACAAACGCCAAATCTGTTGTGTATATACATATCTTTTAATAATACACAGGCTTTCATTGTTTTCCTTCCCAAAAAGTCTCAACTTCCAAGGTAAACTGGATTTTTCTACATCTCCCCTCAGTTACATAAAAAAGCCCACGTACTTCTAAGAGTAATAAAAGATAGGACAGAACAACTCTTGGATGAAGACAAGCTACTTGAGGCTGTGTTCCTGTCATATGTTAAGCCTGTAGAACTGATGATGGACAAAGGATGATAGCGAGAAAACTTTGCAGCTAGTGTCACAAAAGCAGGTGCCTCTGCTCTTCTGAGAAAGTCTTTGAGTAAGTGAACAACTTGCAGTGTAAGCATATCCATCTGTCTGACAGTTAATTAGATGATCGCTTGAGGCTTACGCTAGGACTGCAAAGGAACACAAGTGAAGGAAAACCAGTGCTTGAACACCAGCCCTAGCGGAGAGATTCTCCCCTGAGATCTCTTTTGTAAGGGACTTCTTATCCCTGGTTTAATTTCTGCATATTATTTGTGCTAGTTTTGCTGCAAGAAGTACACTTAGAGGGAACTGGGATTTTGATACCTGCCATCTGTCTGGAGGAACACAAGCCCGGCACTGGAACTTTTGGGACGTACACTAAGGGAATAATCTGAAGCCTCAAAGACCAGTTTACAGCAGAAACAATTGCTCCTTGAACATCCCTTTTGCTTAGAAGTATAAAATTGGGGATATATAGAAGCATCCTCTTAAATAAATAATGATGTAGAATGGCTTGTGATTATGTAAAATCTTGACATTTATATAAGTGTGACAAATGACATAAGGAAGGATACGTACTTTCATAATCAGAAAAGTTAAACCGAGGGCTACAGCAGAATGTTTAGTGTACAGCAGTAATACTGATGAAAGTAACAAGCCTCGTTTCCCTTATAAGAGTAACTTAATCTGTGCATTTGCTAAATTAAATGCACACTTTATATTCATTGCATGCTGTACTATGCTGAAATATTTCTTACCCAGAGATTAACTTCTTTTTCCAAGAGAGCTCTATTAGCTATGTCAAACACCTTTCAAGAGAAAATTACCATACTGAGTCAGTTAAACCACATCTAGTAACATTCTGTCATGTCAGACTTAAAATGTTGCAGAAAAATGTACTTGGATGAGACTGAGATGTGAAAAACTTGAATGTGAGTCACTAATAACAGGCTCCTCAGTTTTATCCCGTCAATGCTATGCTGACCCGGTACAGGCAGGCTTCAAAGATACTGTTCAATTGTATCTTACAGGACTAGCCTGGCTTATTTTCAGAGAGGTGTCCTGGTCATCTGACTTCTTCTGTTTTGTTTTAACATGTCACACTAATATGTTGATGTTTTATTAAAACAGATGCTCTAAAATATGCAAAGCCTGTGCAGGGGTAGGAGCAAGGCTAAGACCATGATCAGATTATAAAACTCCGCAGCCAGTATTGTATGCATAAGCTCTACCAGTGCTGAAAAGATTTTAATGAGTCTGCCCTATTTGACTACTCCACATGTTCCTAGCCTTCCAGTAATTTCTCTAATTAGTACTTCATATGACTACATGGCAAGAAAGGATAGCTGTTATTTTTCTTAGCCAGTTTCATATATTTAGTTAATGACTATACGGTTCTTTCCCAAGCCTGGGGAAGTCTTGAAGCTCTCAGCTATTCCACTGTTTCACTGTGAACACTACTAGCAGAATGAAAACATAAATCATCACATAAAGTAGCTTGTCAAAAGACTGGGGTATTTTAATTCTTTTCTGTTTGTCCTGGCACACTGACAGAGCAACAAATTTTGTAGGAAGACAGCTGATGAGAAGGAATAAGGCCATAGCTAGAAAGGCAAAGAGCAAAAAAAATCCAGAGGGGGAGCATGAATGACTAAGACTAATTTCATGTGTATTTAACCCCTCGTGCAAACAGCCCAAAGCTGCCGGGGCGCAGAGAGCCAGAATCCAGGCTCAATTTGATCTCAAACCAATGCGCTCACCCAGCACGGGACAGGATGGAATTAACATCCCCCAGTGAAGCCACTTCCATGTAGTCAGTCAATGCATTTCTAAACTGAAATGGAGATGCAGCAGTTCTGCCTTTGCTATTCGCACTTAAGAACTGGTTTGGCATGTGGTAATCGGTGGTAGCCTCAGCTGCAGTAACCTGGAAGCAGAGGAGTTCAAGGTGCTGAGAGGTGTGTGAGGAAGATGCGTAGCAGAGCACAGCCTCTGGACTTCAGGAAGAGAGACTGGCTTATTCAGGTAACAGGCAAGATCCCATGGGAGGCAGCTCTGAAGGGCAAAGGAGCTCAGGACAGCTGGCAGCAGGTCTTTAAGGACAACCTCCGCCAATCATAAAAACAGTCCTCCCTGATACTCAGGAAAAAAGCAGCTCTATCAGCAGACTGGCTTGGCTAAACAGGGAAATGACGACAACACTCCAGTGCAAAAAGGCAGTAATACAGGAGGAGGAAATCAGCGATGGGCTGCAGAGAAGGAATCTAGAAACATTGCTCAGGCATGTAGAGATTGTCTTAGGAGAATAAAAGCTCACCTACAATTGAAACGGGCCAGGATGTCAAGGGCAACAGGAAGAGCTTCTACTGCTACAGCAGCAGCAAAAGGCCAAACAAGGACATGTGGGATTGTTGCTGAGTGGAGTGATTTTGAGTCCAGTTGGGCTGCATTTAAGGATGCTGAGAGCTGGCTGAAGTCAGAGCAGGATTCTGTCATCTTTGAAAGGGAACTGTGGGAGGGTCCCAGTGACTGCTGAGAAGCAAATATTCCCCACCTCCAGAAAACACCAAGGGAAGGATCTGGGAGCTACAGAACAGTCATGCTCACTTGGTCCCTGGGAAAATAATGAAAAAAGTCCTCTTGGATTACACTTTTGGGCACATGAAGGAGGTGCTTGGACACAATCAGCATGGATTAGCCAACTGCAAATCATCCTGCCCAACCTGATCACTTTCTATGACAAACTGACTAGATTTGCAGATGAGGGGAAAGGTGCAGATGGCATCCACCTCAACTTTAGCCCAGCTTTCAACAGACTCCCACAATCTTCTTGTATCCTAAACATTATGATCCGCATGGGTGGCTGACTAGATGGCTAACAACTGGTTGGACAACGGGGCTCTGAGGGCAGAGATAATGCTTGTACTCTACCTGAAGGCCAATAACAAATGCAGTGCTGCTGGGATTTATCCTGGGACATGTTCTATTTACACACCAAGTTTGTGGATGACATCAAACCTGGGTACCAATCAACACCCTTGAGAGCAGCGCTCACACACAGAGGGACCTCGACAGGCCGGGGGGATTAGGAAACACAAACCTTTCGATATTCAACAAAGGCAAACGCAAATCTGCATTTGGGAAGGAGCAGTCCCTTGTGACAACTCGGGCTGGAGAGCAACTCTGCTGGACAGTTTTCACCGTGAGGACACTCAAGCCCAGGAACAGGTTCCCCACGCAGAAGAGCGCAGCCTCCCTGCCCGCAGGTCGTGAAGCCGCCACTGGATCCAGCCCCGAGCAACCCTGCCCGACCTCCGGCTGGCTGCTGGGGCACGCTGTGCTGACGGCCTCGGGGCCAACCTTCCAGGCTGGACCAGCCCCCGAGCCTGCGCCTCACCCCGCGGGAGAGCTGCGCAGCGCTCCGGAACGCCGCTCCTCTACTCCGCAGACAGGCCCGGCCCGGATGCGGGTCCGGGTCCCGCCCCGGACGTGCTCCTCCCCGGACGTGCCCCGCCGTGCCCCGGAA